>VXAB01014238.1:55812-143863 GCA_013399175.1 Odontophorus gujanensis | reverse complement strand
TTTTTTTTTTTTTGAAATTCAATGAAATTTTGGACCAATAAATGTATAAACACCACAATTAATAATTAACAGTATGCTTAATAATGAATATAGTATTCTAAATATTACTGCACATTCTCCGGCCATTTTTTTTATGTCTTGGAATTACAACATAAAACTTGTCTACACATTACAAAACTAAGTTAACAAAATCAAAAAAATCCACAAATTAAGTAAAATATGTGACTTTCAGTTTTCTTCTGTAGACTAATAATTTTATATCTTGTGATGTAACCCAGCACACAGCCATTAGCTTACTCCTCCTCAGTGGGATAGGGAAAAGAATCAGAATGATAAATGTAAAAAAAAAAAAAAAATGTTGTTTGGGATAGGATAGTTCAACATGTGAAGCAAAAGATGTGTGCACAAGCAAAATAAAGAATTCATTCTGTATCTCATCAACAGGCTTGTGTTTAGCCATTTCCAGGAAAGCAGAGCTTCATCATACATAATGGACAAGCACCATAACTCCAAATGTTTTCTTCTCCTCAGTCATCATGTCCTTCTCCATTTCCCATTCTCCCAGTTTTATTGCTGAGCATGAGGTTGTAAGTTACAGAATATTCCTTTAATCAGTGTTGTGGTTTAATCCAGCAGACGGCTCAGCATGACACATTCATTCACTCGTTCCTCCCCTCTCCACTGGGATAAGGGAGAGGATAAAAAAAAAAACAAAGTAGAACTCATGAGTTAAGATAAAATTATTTATTAAGATATAGAAAAAGATAACAATTAAGACAAATATATATGTGTGTACATATATGTGTGTGTATGTATGTATATGTATATAACAAGTGATGCACAAGGAATTGCTGACCAACCCCTGACTGGTGTCCATCTGACCCCCCAAGCAGCAGAAGAGAGAAAGATGCACTCCCACACACTTCAAAATTCCTTCCACATGATGTCATATGGTATAGAATATCCCTTTGGTCAGTTTAAATCAGCTGTTCCCACCCAGTCTTTTGCTGAGAAACTGAAACAGCCTTGGCTCTAAACAATACTGCTTAGCAGGCAACTATAAAAATCAGTGTGTTATCAACACTGTTTTTATCTTAGAACCAAAACTCAGCATCACACCAGGCACTCTGATGAAAAGAATTCCTTTCCATCTGAAACTAAGACAATCACTTTGAGTCATCTGCCCCCTCACAGATTTTTGTGCATGCCCAGCCTACTCTCTGATTGGACAGTGTGGAAACAGAGAAGACCTCGATCTGTAAGCATTGCTCAGCAATAACTAAAACATCGGTGTGTTATCAACAGTTTTCAGCACAAAACTGACATTTTTTTTTTTCTGATGAAGACAATTAACTCTATTCCATTCAAAATCAGTACATTACTCTGTGATTGAAAATGCATTTTGAATACTTTTATGCAGATTCACTTAAAATCAGTATTTAAACTCAAAGCACTACACTGAAGCAGACGTCAGAGTGAGGAGACAAGTGGGAAGGGCTACTGAATTTCAGAAACACCTTTCCTTTATTGAGATAAGTCTTATGAGTTTTGTATGTGTAAATCTTATATACATTACTGAAAAGTTGCTTCAGGTTTTTTATCTTCTGCTAAAGCACACAAAGTCTTTTTCTCGTTCTCATTACATCTAAGAACAGCAGGATGAATAGCCTGTATACCACAGAGCATGTAATAAATAATGAATCACTTTGAAACACTGCTTTTATGAAAAGCCACATATAAATACGATGTTTACTTGCGATTTGTTTAAGTTATAAAAACACTCGCTGAAAGCATGACTATCCAATAAATCTGTTGGAGGACTGGGTAATGGAGCATAGCTTCTTTTCTTTTCTTTTCTTATTTTTTAATTTTTCACCTCTGCTAATTTATGAGCTCTTTCCAAAATCATGCTCCAAAGCACATTTGTAGTGAATTCTCCAAGTGAAATATGTCTGCACAATTGACACCTAGTTCCCTTCAATTTCTCATTTTCCCAGCTTCAAGTTCAATGAATAACAAACAAATAATAGAAAAGCACCAGCTTTCATGCTATTTACATTTTCTTCCCAAATGTATGAAAACACTAATACCTTAGGGATTGTTTCACAAATGTGAACTCATTCTTTTTCCATAAATAAAGCAATAGAAGTGATTATTCTAATTAAAAAATGAATTATTAAAAACTGACAAAGTAGCTATGACAGCATCAGTTGCACCTGTGCTTCAGTAACAATTACATATTCTAACAAGAGACCTAACCTTCTTATAAATCTAGACACATGCTTAGCAAGTTTATGCAACTTTCCTACTTGTGTTGTTCTGACCTAGGTCTGCAGGATTTTAAAAGGCCACATGCTCCTCAAGAATAGTACCTGACAGCAATTCTGTGTATGAAGTGGACTTTTTTTGACCTGAAGACACACAGAGACCCCCAGAATGTTGTGCAAACAGCACTAAGGGCCCAAGAAGTACCTGTAGACAAAAACAGTTTTTTGGACAGTATTCGCTCCTATTGTGCTGACTTCCAAGGTGCCTCACAAGATGAATATTAGACATTCTAATCCGAAAGTCTTTCGAAGTCATTCTTGCAGTGATCAGACTCTTTTACCAAGTGTCTCTATCTCACAATGTAGAATCATTTTTGTCACTATTGCATTTGAGTACTCAATTTTATTTCTCTAAATCACCAGGTTTTTTTACATCCTGATCCAAATTTCACTGAAGTCAATGGCAATAATTTTGTCAGGCATTGGAGCAATCCCCTTGAACTGAGATTACACACTTAGCGATACATAGAGTCTACAAGACACATTCAGACTTTTATCAATATGGATTTGTGTGCCAAACACTTTCTAACTGCATTTAAATTAGTGGTACTTAGATCAGAGAAATAGAGAAACAAAACAAAAAAACACAAACGGACAAAAAAAAGCTTTCTTGATAAAGCATTCTCAAGAGAATCTAAGACATTTTTGTGTATGCTTAAGAATTTTCAATTGGAAGTACTTCCTAGCTTTGATTTATCAGCTTAACATAGTTGCTGAAGTTCTCAGTTAAAATTTGTTCCACCCATTACTGCAACCACTGAAATCTACAGGATTAGCCTGATTAGCAAATAGTTACCTGTAGGAAGACTTAAACTCCTGAAAGCAGAGACTAGTTCATAAATAGTGGTAATGGACACCAAAATACTGAAATAATATTTGGTTTAAATAGTTTTAATTATAGATATGGAAAGGGATATTTGTATGTAAGTAGTAAAGGCTGAAACAAACAATGAAGTGACAAACAAGAAAAACTCTGTTCTGTTATTTTCTGTTTTGAAATTAAAGGTGGTTTTTTGTTGTTTTTTTTTTTTTATTTCACAAATTTCAACCAACTTCTAAAAGATACGAAAAATTTACAGTCAGTTTCTGCTCAGTGTTATGGCATTCTGCTAGTCAACATTTATGAATGTGAATTAGTACATGAAAAAAATATACAAATCAATGTACTTCTCCTGAGAATTTTGAAATCACTCAGGTATCATAACTTGTGACCATAAAACATTGTCCTAATGCAAGTAGACAGTGTTTCAGGACAGAAGTAATAAATTTCTGAACCTTGTTATCAAATGTGCGCAGTTATTAATTTCACAGTAATGCATAAATATAGAGCATCTTTCATGAGATCTAATTATTGTAGAGTTTATAGTGAAGCATAATTTTTATGAACTCCTAAAGACTCTAAATACCATATTTCCTTCACATTTATCCAAGGAATGTGATATTCTACTGTGATATTCTTTTCCCACACAAATTATAAAATCTGATTAAAAATTCTTGGTAGCAGTTGAGGTGCTTATAAAACCGTCTATCAGGTGAAGCTGGTGAGAGCAGTGACTTAAAAGGGGTTACCAGTAATGAAGTGATGTATTTTCCATTTTTATGTAACCAGATGATTCAAAGAGCAAAATATATTTACCTTAGTTCATTTATAAATTAGATCACAGAATCCTGAAAATGACTAAATAGTGGTATGCAAGGGGTTGGCCACTGAGAAGCTTATACTATTTTTGGTAGTACGAATGGCTTCTACAAAAAGGATTACTATTTTAATCCTTCTGTTTGCTCACACATTTTGTTCTGTGTCTGCTTTTTAATATTTCAACGAGTAATAAGCAAGCATTTATTTTTCTGAAGGAGAAGAGCAGGAAGCAAGAAAAACAAAATGGATGCTTAAAGAGATACTGGATAACTTTCATGAAAGAATAAATTTAAACCTCTGCAGAAGACAATTTTAGTTTATTCTGATAGCTTCAGAAGCATGAGTCGGCACTGAGATATGCCTATTTGGTCATTGCCTGTCAATGACTGACCAAAAATATCGATTTCACTTCTGCTATGAAACAAAACCTGCTGGTGTAAATCACATTTCATATGACATTTACAAGTCAAGCAAGTGTAGACTTTAATGGTTACTTTCTGTAACTATTATACAGAGTATATGTAAATTGTTTTGGCAAAAAAGAGATTTAAAGCTGACACTTTTTTTTTCTCTCTCTCAATATTTTCAAATCAGCTGATACTACTTTCAGTATGTTCTACTTTCACCCATATATGGGCAACTGACTTAATACTGTGTGGATATTTCAGCGAAACTACTCAAAAGCTATTGCTATTTAAAAGGCTTGATTTGTCTTATCCTAAAATCCTCATAGAATCAAATCAGTATTTTTCATTTTTTATCTCAAGAGATCATTGATTCTTTCATTGAAATGTGTAGGCATGAGCATAGAGAAACTGAAACCAAACAGCTCAAGTTTTTGATATATCAGCCTACCCAGTGCCATAGAGAAAATGATTTTATGTTGTTTATGATCAGTTACTGGAGGTGGATCACAATGCTCTCACTAGATGTTTTCAAGGAAATTCCTATGGTGAAACAACAAGGGGATTTTCTTCCATTCTTTTTGTCATGATTTTGCCTGTTTCCTATCTGGTCAAAATTACACAGTGAAAATGATCACAGAGTTTTCCTAAATATATCTTCAGTAAAACCAGAAGCACCGTACCTAAAAATAATAGGTGTTATTACTATTATACCTATTATTAATAGGTATTATTATTATTTACTATGAATAATAGGCATTATAAATTTTAAACGTAGTAAATTTTAAACAGTGTCTTCAGATTGTAGTTATCAAAATGCAATTTACATGTGGTTTCATTCAGTGCCCAGCAACTTTTCTGTATTTTGTTACACTGAATTCAGTTGACTTTCTGTTTTCTTAATAGAAGATGGCATACATGGATCTATGAAGGGATTCAGAAGTTTTACCAAATATTTTCACAGATTTTCTAAAGATTCAAATTAAATTAGAATAAAGGTTGGAAGAGTACAAAGCTGAGTTGTTTTATTTCAGAGGTGGTGTTGAAGAATATATATTCTGTAAATTTTTCCAAAATTGCCCTTGTAAAGATCATCTCAGTGCTATCACACAAACACACACACATACACACACAAATGCTAACTAAATTGAAATTTAGAATCTTACTGCTCTTGAAAATCTTTCTCAGATGCTACATTTCTTGCCAAGACAGCAACAGGAAATCAGCTAATGGACAATGTGAATTCAGAGTAACACAAATACCTCATGATTGGCACTGGGACAATACAGCAGATTTTAAACAATAGCTAGAGGTGGCTTAAACTCATCTGCTACTCTTTTAACTGAAAGAATTCTCTTCTTTCCTGTGTGTCTTTCAGTTCATAGCCAAACTTCAGCACATTTTAAGAATATTAACATAGCCAGGAATAGCTTTAATTGTTTCAGAAACTGCTCACCCTTATTATGATGGCTCTGTCTTTGGTGCGATACAGCAGCTGAGCAGACCTGTGACTCGCTTCTGCATGAGTTTACACATGACTTTGTGATCCTATTTGCTGGGGTAGGGAGCTCTTATACCCTTCCATTTACCAAGTGATTTTTTTCAGCCTTGGTTTATATGTGGATTTCTGTTTTCCGAGTGGACATGAAGCTCTAATGCAATCATAATACTCAGGCAAGCATACTCCTTGCTTTCTCAGGTATGTGGCTGGTCACTGACACACTATAAGTCACAAATTGTAAATGACACAAGTGCTAGCCCAACTTAGAGTGTTCCAGTGCAACTGTCCACCAGTTCAAAGGCCTTCTGCTGTAAGCTTGATAAATGGTGGGTCTGTGTTCAGACAGATTTATTGCTCAGAGATAGATTTCCTCAAAATCCAATAAGCATTTCAACCAACATGATCTTGCTTATTTCAAGGCATCCCAAAGATGGGGAAAGCTAGATCTCTGGTCTGTCTGTTCACCAACTCACCATCTTTTTCAAAAAAGCACAAAGAGAATGACAAGCATTATCTCCAAGTAGCTTGCCAAATAGTTGTTTTGTCCTATATCCTATGTTAAGAATCACTAATCTGTGTTTTATTTTGCTACAGATATTTCACTTTTCTTACTCCTCGTGTAGTTCACTGATGCTGATCTGCAGTGCAGAAAAGCCCAAAGAAAAAGATCTAGTTTCTGTGTCAGGGTCTTCCCTTCACAACATGTTTATATAGCACTGACCACAATGGAGCTCTGATGTGACTGGCTTCTGGGAACTGCTGGCAGTATCAGTATTAGATAATAATAACAATACACAACTTCCTTCCTTGCTTCATTTTGATTATATTCACAGCACAGTTCAAATATAACACTTAACCATAAGGTAGTATATATCTTAGATCTGATTCATTCTTATTTACCCTAAATCAAAACAGCAATAATAAAATACAGCTGGTGTAAAACAATGATAAAACTGAACACATTCTATTTTCTCTTTCAATTCTTTTTCTTCACTTCAAAATTTTTATGATAGCTTTCTTCAACTGGTATTGAAAAAACAGTTCAGGCTGCTTAATTTTTTTTTTTTTTTCTTTTCACAAAGAAAGCCTTACTTACAATTACATAAAACTTTGCCAGAAATCAGATGAAATTTTTCATGCCAGATGTCTGACTTAGATGAAATATTGATTTTCTTTTCTTCAGCATTTCAAGAAAACCACTTTCAGTTGCTTCTGAGATTTGCGTAAGCATGGAGTAAAGAAGAAACAGAAATTGACTGGAGCTATATCTTAAATATATAAACCAGTATAAACATTCCACTCTTTCTGTTAGTATGCTACGCAGGTAAAATTACCTGAATTTGTAAAGTACTGATACTCTGTACTGAAGAAACACCTGGAGAAACTCACCGATTGTGTTCCTTGAGAAGTTTGAATGCAGTGTAATATGTAAGGCCACATGACTAATAAGGAAGATAGACTGAAATAGTGAAACAAGCACCTCAAGGAAAAAGTAGTATAAGATCATACAGTATATGATCATAAAGACAGAAGAACTGTATTAACATTTCACACAGACCTAGCTTCGTTTTTCTTAGTACTTAACTCCATATTCCTGTTGTTTTTTTTTATATACTATAGATTGAAAAAGTTTTCCGCACTATTAAATAGCATGTCACAGGTATTATTTGTGACAGTAGGAAAAAGAGTTATTTCTTAAATATTCTATCCAGTTTACTATCAAAAGAAACATATCAGTGATCAAACTGCCTGAAATCCTGAAATCTCAAAACTGCAGCTGTATCTGTATATTCCCTCAAGGTAACAAGGGACTGTTAATACCTTCCAAATATATCTTCAAAACAGTTTTCATCCAGGTGGTTTTTCTAAGCTGTTAAGCAAATGGATGGATAATTTCTTTGGGGACTCCATGGTTAATAAAGAAACTGCACGGGGGAATCTAAGATGCATACTATTCCCCAAACCGCAAACTCATTGTGAGGCCCATTTTTAGAATAATTTTGCATGAACATTTCTCTGACATCTGTATGAGGAAAGCTTTTATTACAGGGTTTACACAAAGCTATAGTAAAAGATTTCTCATTCAGGGAACTTCTATAAAAAACAGTGTTTTTTTTTATTATTTTGGTTAGTAGGTTAGTTGTTTTTTGAGGAGACGCGGGAGTTGAGGAAACAAACGACTCTTCTTTATTTCTTCTTCCTTTTAAAGTAACCCTGTCATCAAATCTTATAAAACATGTATTTACACCATAGAATCACAGAATACAGCATCATAGAATCATAAATCTATCATAGAATTGCTTCAGTTGGAAGGGGCCTCAAGGATCATCAAGTGCCAGCTGCTGTATCATGTATTAGATCAGGCTACCATCCAACCTGGTCTTAAAAACCTCCAGGGATGGGGCATCCACTACCTCACAGGGCAGCCTGTTCCAGCAGATTACCTACCACTCTCAGTAAAAAACTTCCCCCAACGTCTAATCTAAATCTCCCCTCTTTAAATCTAAAACCATTCCCCCTTGTCCCATCCTATCTACCCTTGTAAAAAGTTGTTTTTCCTCATGTTAAACTCCCTTTAAGTACTGGAAGGCCACAGTGAGATCTCCCCTTAGCCTCCTCTTTTACAGGTGGAATGAGCCCAGCTCCTTCATGATCCTCATCTGAACCCTCACCAAATGTTCCACACCCTTCCTATGCTGGGGGCCTCAGGCTTGGACGCAGTACTCCAGCTGGGGCCTCACAAAGGCATAGTAGAGGGGGACAATCACTTCCTTGCTCTGCTGACCATCCCTCTTCTGATGGAAGGATACCATTGGCCTTGTTGGCTGCAAGCACACTACTGACTCACGATAAGCTTTTCATTAACCAGGACTCCTAAGTTCCTCTCAGCTGGGCTACTCTCGAGTTCTTCTTCTCCCAGCTTGTATACATATTTGGGACTACCCTGACCCATGTGAAGAACCTGTAACAGTTTGCTTTGTCACGGGCCCACCTTTTGAGTTTATCAAGATCCCTCTGGATGGCATCCCTTCCTTCTGCTGTGTCAAATGTACCACTCAACTTGGTGTCATCAGCAAACTTGCTGAGAGCCCACTCAATCCCATCATCTATGTCACTGATTAAGATGATAAAAAATATCAGTTCCAATATGGACCCTTAGGGGACACCACTCATTACCAGTCTCCACCAGGACCTACATCCAACAACCACAACACACTGGCTGAAATCTTCCAACCAATTTCTTCTCCACCAAATAGTCCACCCTCCAAATAGTCCACATCTCTCCAATTTAAAGATAAAGAGGTGGTGGGGGACCATGTAAAATGCCTTGCAGAAATCCAAGTAAATGACATCAGTTGCCTTCCCTTTTTCCACCAATACTGTCACTCCATCATAGAAGGCCACCAGATTGGTCAGGCACAGACTTCCCTTGGTAAAGCCATGCTGGCTGTCTCAGATAACCTGCTTGTACCTCATGTGCCTTAACATGTCTTCCTGGAGGATCTGTGCTATGATCTCCCTAAGCGCAGAGGTAAGACTCACTGACCTGTAGTTCCCTGGGTCCTCCTTCCTCCCTTTCTTGTAAATGGAAGTGATGCTTCCTGTTTTTCCAGTCTCTGGGGACTTCACCTGACAGCCATGACTTTTCAAATGTGATGGAGAGTGGCTCAGCAACCACATCAGTCAGCTCCCTTAGGACCATGGGATGCGTGTAATCTGGCCCCATGGACCTGTACACATTAACACAGAAATCTGTCAGAAAACAGAATTTTTCCACGAAAGTGTCTGTAGTCAGATAGGTATTTGTTCTGTAAAGGTTCTACATCAGTACTTAGTCTTGCAGTCCTTATAATAAATGTTCAATCTGTTTAGACTTTGGTTTCTGTTTCTCAGGTTTCCTAGTGTTCACATTCATCTGAAAGAAAGCAAGAAACTCTAAGGAAAAGAATCAAGGTGGGAATTAGCCCTCCTGGATCTAACCAGATGGCTTTATATTGATCAAATCCATCTTTTTTCTAAGCTAAGTCCTAGTGATGGACATAGGTCTGAAAATCAAAAACTCTTTACTGTTAGCAAGAGTGAGTTCAAGTAAGTATATACAGGCTCAGGAAATCTGTGGAAATACTGTAATATCCTTGCTTCAAAAATCACAGTGTACATGAAAGCTGACTTCGGTGGTTTTGTAATATTGTTTTCTAATAGCTGTGTAAAGAAATAAAGAATAGTGCATGAGACACAGCTCGCTTAAAAAGTGAGAACAAAAGCCATCTAATTTGAAATGAAATACAGTGTTCTGAAACAACCTGAATAGGGATCTGTACTTTTAGCTTTCTGCTCCTTGATGGGTACCCTGCCTCTGTACACACTTTCCCCGAATATATGCAAAGCATTTGATTATCACTGAAATGAATATTTACTTTAATTTTTAAAAAATTGCCCCCCTGCCTCCCCCCCTCCCCACATACACAAATGAGATTTGAGACCAGTTTCTGTTAGTGAAATAAATCTCAAGTGCATTCAAGTAATTTAGCTTGAATAGCTCCAGGTTTGTGCTGTGTTTCTTTAAAGTAATACCTGGCTCTTTATCCATATTTCACAAGTCACATAAGGAAAAACTTATAGCCCAGTGCAGAATGAAACCTTGGAAGCTTGCAGCAGACTGGACTTATAGGGGGAAAAGAACAACAAAACAACCATGTCTTTATTTACCAGTATTTATCAGGTTACTGTTTAGTGGTGCACAAACATTCAGCTAACTTAACCAAAATGAAAGAAAAGTAAATGTTCTTCTGCCAACCCATCCTGTCTTGGGCCTTGGACTGCCCTGCTCTACGGAGTTACCAAGTGCAGTGCTGTCACTGTTCGAGGCAGGGCTTCCCAACTGGGCAGAGGCAGGCAATAGTGATCGGCAGCCACCAACCAACACACAAAAATACTTCAGTGTGATGAAAATAAATTTCTACGGTTATTTTTAAAATAAAAAAGTCCGTTTTCCGGTTATGCTCTTTAATAAAAGGAGGAAACAATGTACAAGGAAAGAATGATTATTCTAAAATTGGCAAACCGCCAATGGATTGTCTGATTCTCTCTCCTATAAAACACAATTTCAGACCTTTCATAGTAGACAAAAATCTCTTCAGAAATGTGTGTGGGTCTAGTGTGAAATCTCTCTTGCAGCTGCAGTAACTAACTCTGGCACCAAGATAAATGTTTCCCCAAAAGCTGTGAAGTTTACTGGAACCCGTTTGTGCACATCCTCAGATATGAACCTTGCATATGGCTGTGGTTGAAGGATCCTGATGGGGTACAACTGGCATAATGCACACAAGGATCCAGTGGGTCTTCACCCAAGACAAAGCATGACAAAACTGCCTGAAATGGTACCAGTGAATGAGCAAAGAAGGGATACTAAATTATTAAACCAATTAATGGTCACACCTCACTAAAATGATTGCCTCAGTCTTTCCCAGAATCATCCAAAGGCAGCTTTAAAATCCAAAGCTATATCAGCTTAAGGAACCTACAGCTCAGATGAGTGCCTCATGAGAGAGAAAATGCATGATTTAACTTATTTGTGGTTAATCACAGAATTGTAGGGGTTGAAAGGGACCTCCAGAGATCGAGTCCAACCCCCCCACCAGGACCAGGTTGTACAGGTAGGAGTCCAGGTGGGTCTTGAATGTTTCCAGAGTTGAAGACTCCACAACCTCTCTGGGCAACCTGTGCCAGTGCTCTGTCACCCTCACTGTGAAGAAGTTCCCATTAAGTCACTATAGGAGTAGATTTAGGTGGAAGGTAAAACTTGGTCAGTGCAGTTGATTTATTGGGTGGAAGGCTGCAAACTATTCTTATGAAATACTCAAGAAACTTGTCCCAAGAGGTCAAGCAAATCAAAATTAATAATTTGTCAGGACTCATTTTAATAAAAATTTAATTTAATTTAATAAAAATAAGAATTTTGTTCAGATGTAATTCATTTAAATTATGTAAGTGTTAAAAATGAATTATAATATTGTTTCTGCATTCCAGAACAGGGTTCAACTAGGGCCACTAAGGACAGCAGGAATTGCACCATAGTATTCAGTGAAGACTGAAGCCACAATTTAAGATTTAGTTGGTAAGTTAGTTAGTTTAATGTGCCTAAAGAAAACTTCTGGGTAGCAGTTTTACCAGAATTTTCCATACTTTGTTTTGCCATGCATTCTTCTGCACTGAGTCAGTGAAAAACAGACTAAAATGTAATTAATTATTTCTGTAAATTTAATTTAACATCCATTATATCACCCAAACATTTTCTACCATGTTTTACTTGCTGGAATTCACTTATTTATTTATAACAGGGACACTCAATGCTGTTTCCAAAGTCTCTGACTTCTGCTTATCATTGGTGTTAACATTTAATTACAATGGGAGTGCTGTTGAAAAGGTGCCACAATGGTCCCCTGCATCTGAAGTGCATCTTTGTTGTCTTTTACTGGGAGGAGTTTCTACTGCAGACTCCCAGGGCAAACATTCATCAGTAGTGTCACTCAACAGTCCACAAAAGGACTGGCTGACAAAAATAGTACATTATATAGCTTTTAGTTCACTACTCACCTTTATTTGGGCTCCTTCAACCTAGCCCAGATATTTGAAAGCACTGTTACACACTTTACGAATATGCAATAATAATTGATTGCACATAATGTATATATTAAGTGTCTGGGCTGACATGCTGCTTGGCATGATAGGCTCATTGGTCTGCCAGTGGGCAGCTAAGGCTCTCTGCTGGCTGGGTGGCTGGCTGATAACAGACGAGGGCCAGCCCGCATATCCTTCCTTGCTGGGGGCTGAGCTCTGCTGGCTGGTAACCTCCCTCCTCTCTGTCCTTAAATCCTCCTAGTTCATGGTTTTCCACTTGATTCTAAGATGTTTCTACACTGTCTGCTTGATTCTGACTTGTACCAATCTCAGCTCTACACACCCATACGCTTCGTATTTCCACTTTTCTATCCTGCCTGAACCAGCAGCCCACTATGCCTGCCTCTTAAAAGCTAATAGTGACTGATAGGCCTTCCCTTGGTAAAAACTGAGGCAACAGCTTGCATGGGTCCTTTTTGCATATGCAATACCATTCTCAGCTCCGAGAAGCCCACTGTCCAGCATCATTTGAAGCCAAGGGTAGGAACTATTTCAAAGGAAGGCTGGTATTACTGTTGGTCTACAAGTCAAGTTTATGAGGGCACATCAAAAATGGACAGACCCAAGAACTAGCAGCCTTGCGGGTGGGAACCTGGCTGCATGTTCAGCCTGGTATGGGAGGGAGCTATGGGGAAGGGTGGTTCTGACCAGCACTGGGTAGCCTGCCATTCAAGGCAGGTGCAAGTGGGGAGCTGGGGGCAGTGAGAGCACACAGCTCACCTTCCTTTCTTCCTCCCTCTGTCCTCTCCCTTCAGCCCTCTTTTCAACGCTCCACTACAGATCTGCTCTTTCTTTTCTTCCTCTCTCCCTTTGGTTTCACATGATCCTGTTCCTTCCTTTCTCCCCCTCATTTCCTTCTTTTTCTCTCCCCACTTCCTAACCCTGTTTTCTTGCCAAGACACGACAATCACTTTCCCTTGAGTCATCCCTACTTCCCCCCCAACAACGTCCCCTAGCACTCTGACGTCTTTCCCCCTTCCTCCCCCCCCATCTCTGACGGACACAGTCCTCTCACCCTACTCAACCCTCCTCCTTTATAAAAAGGGATTTTCCTCTTTTTAATCCACCAGCCCCCCGTTGCAACCTCACCACTCGAGAGGGGTAGAGCCGCCTCCACTTCACCCCCACCCCTTGCGGGCAGACCCCGGGTGGGGGCACGACCCCCGGGCTCAGCCCCGACACCACTCCAAGGATGGACGTCCGTGTCCGGGGGACTGCGGGGCAGCGCGGCGCCGGAGTTCAGGTGGGGCAGCGGGCACAGGCCACCGGGCTCGGCTCCCCGACGGCGCGGCGGGAGGGAGCGGAGCGGAGCGGAGAGGAGAGGAGAGGGAGGCGAGGCGGGGGTGCGCGGTCGGGAGGGGCGGGCGGAGCCCCGCGGAGAGCGGCAGGTAGGGCGGCTCCGCGGGATGGAGCGCGTGGATCCCTCGGAGCCGTCGGGGCTGCTGCTGGGAGGCGGCGAGGTGAGAGCTGAGAGGGAGCTGCGGGGAAGGCTGGGGGGTCGCCCGGGAGGGGTTGTCCGCGGTCGGTCGGTCGGGGAGCTGGCGTTTGCTGCCTTCCGACAGCTTTTGCGCTTTCCAGATGAAACCGCGTTTGTGAGTGGATCGGTACTTTCAGTGCTGGGAGATCGACCCGGCCACTGAAGAGAAAGTGGAGATTTTTAAATACAGGCGGGGGCTGAAGGAGGGAAAGATGCTGCATTCCAACACATCAAAAGATATCTTTTGCTGTTGTTCTTGTTACTTCTCGACAGTTTTTGTATTCTGACTAAATAGACACTCCTGTAATAGACCACATGGCCAAGCTCTTTTCTACTATTCCACGCGAGAAGCTATTTCTTGTCTGAAGAGTTACAATAGCAGTAATTCAGTGACTAAAAGAATTCTGGAAGGAACTGATAAGGATTGCATAGCTTTCAGCCACATCATTCACTTTTCATTGTAATCACAGGTTACAATTGTTGCTTGTTTCTCCACAGGCATTTCAGTTGCTATGTAAACTCAATCTCAGTTCCATCTGAAATGCTCATTTCATAAATTCACCACAACAGCCTTTTCAATAATAATCTGAGTTTTCTTTGCAGATTGATTCTGAAAAGCATCTTGCTAGGTTTGCTAAAAGCAGACATATTATTGCATTCTTTCCAGCAGCCTTAATGAAATAGTGATCAAAGAGCCAGTCGGGACTTCAACATGCCTTTCCATGTGGAGGGGCTGGTGGCCATAGCTGTGTTTTACCTGGCTATCCTGGCAGTTGGGATATGGGCTGCTTGGAAAACCAAGAACACCGGCAGTGATGGAGATCGCAGCGAAGCTATTATAGTCGGTGGAAGAGACATTGGCTTGCTAGTTGGTGGATTTACAATGACTGGTATGTAAAAGTTGTTTTTTTTTTCCTCTTCTTTTTCATCCCTAACCAGCACAGAGCTTGTTAGTTTTCCATCAGAATGAAATAGAACTATAATCTGCACACTAAATAATACATAATGGAGGAAATACTTCTTTGTTTTTCCAGTTGCTTCTGAAATTGTTTAATGAACAAAGTGTAGCATCTAGATAAAAACAACAAACTGTTTAAAATTGTACAGGAAGAATGTAGTCCATATCTTATTCACTGCTTTCATATTCATTTGTAGATCAGACATGTTTAGACAGAAGAGTTATACAGATTAATAAGAGAACTAGTTTTAAAATAACTGTTGCTGTTGTTAAAGCCGTCCAAATTCGTGAGTTATTTTTCCTGAGTAAAGCAAAATGTATATGAAAAAAAAAAAAAAGGGTGGGGTGGAAAGAGGGGAAGGAGGGAGGCTGCATGAGTTCAGAATAAGTCTCCAAAAGAAAATCAGTATAAATCTGAACTCTTAAGTGCACTGATTTCTGCAAGCTTACTCTGTGGATTCTTTAACATCTTTTGCAGCAGTTTGAGAAAAATAAAACATTTCTGTGAAAATTAGTATCAGAAGGAAAATTCTCCTTGAAGAGTAAATTCACTATTTTTTTAGCATTACTGTTTGACTCACAGATCAAGTTGAACCAGATAAGTCCCATGGGTAAACAAAAGGTTCGCAGCAAGGTCCAAAATCTCAGCTCTTGAAGCTAACATATGGGATGGAGACAAAACTACATTATAAGGAGTGAATTGGCCTACCATTTTTATTTAAGCAGTATAATTTTATTTAAGCATGATTCATTGTTTTTTTTTTATATTCTAAATTAAATTCTGGCAAAGCCCTTTCAGATTGAATTTATCAAGTTATGATTTTTGTTTTGTCCTGTATGGTTTCTCAATATATAATGTAGAGGAGATGCACAAAAATTTGGGCCAGAAATTCTGTGTTCTTCCCCATCCCCTTGCAGAGTCGTTTTGCTCATTGAAAGTCCGAACGTTTGAGTAAAGGATGCTTTTAAATGTCATTGACATTTGAATCCAAGTGTATGTTCTACTTTTACCGCTTTGGTATAACATACTTATATAACATGCTCATCTGGTTGTGCATCAGTAGCCATGTATCCATCAACTACTGAAACTTAAGATATGACCAGATTCTACTCATGGCAAGGGCTAGTTAGTCTGTTTTCTGCTTAATTTAGCATTTTCAAGTGCACTGATGCCAGAATATTTTGCGGAGATACTGCTGTAATCATTAGATTAGAAGAGATGAAACAAGATATTCTCCACACAAGTGACTATGATTAACTGCCTTGCCTGTGGAAGAAGACATAAATTTGGTCTCCTCAATCCTATTTTGCAGGAATAATTTTCATAAAAGTTGAAGAAGAGATGAGACTTGAATTTGGGTTCCTGATATTAAGGCAATTTCTGTAATCTCCAGAATTCACACCCGCACATGCTCATCTCATTTCATACCACCTCTGAAAATGATGTAGTATATAATTTCTGTGGTAGAATATCAGACTGATTTCAAAGTCTTTGCTGAGGTAGAACACTCACAGATTTTATGCCGTCAGGTTTTACACACCTTCTAATCTCTGCCTTCCATAAATATGGCAGACAAAGTTTGACACGGCAAGTAAATTCCACTTTCACTTTGAGAGCACTGTTCCTGGCATGTAGAGATATGAGTCGTGCACACGATCCTACAGAACCAAGGGCTAATCCACATTTTGTCTCTGTGAGAGTTGATTGGGATACGCTCTTTGTAAAACCATAAGAAATCCATCGTGAGTTTAAACTGATCAGAAACCACTATAACTTTTACAAAATGGTGTCATGGTTCTTTAAAAATCATAGACTAGATTTCACATATCACAGTGATATCTCCATGTATATTATTTACAAAACCAGTATTTTTTAGGCCTGCTTGGTGGTGAGGGTGACAGAACTTAGTTTGTAAATTTAAAATCAAATTGAAAGTGTAAGCATTGTGACTTCATAGGATAGATTGAAGATTCACAAATATTTAGTTGATTTTTTAAACTATATTTAAAAACTTAGAAGTAAGTGTACTCCTTATGAATAGTGGGTGTGGACATATTTGGATTGATACTGTGACCCTGAGCAAACAGTTGAGTAACTTACTACTGGAATGCCTGAACAGGAAGCCTACTGAAGATCGGGTGTATCCACAGTTATCAAAACAGTGAAAATCTTGAATTTTCAACAGATCGCAACATAGTCGCAGTAGGCATGACTTTAATTCGGGTATTATTTTTTCATGAATATAGGTAAAATGTTGAATTAAGTATTAGTATTCCTTAATTTGTGGAGTGACAATTTTAAGAAGTTATATTTGTGACTGACTTGAGCCTATCTTGATTTTGGTGACTGAGATTAAACCCAAAATTATATAATCAAAATGCTTACAAGTGCAACTAAAAATGATCTATTGGCATTCTTTTTCTTTTTACTTGGGTGGAGCTTTGTTCATAGCCAGAAAAATAAAATAAATATAATCAGTATTATCAATGCTATCAGTGTTGTGATTTTTTTATTTATTTTTTTTTTCCGTAATCCCTAGGTCAGAAATTTCATTTTATAGAACATGATGAGCTAATTCAATAATTTCTGTTTAGACAAAGGATAATTTACAAAGAAGTTGGAGAAAATCTGTCCTATTAATATATAATTAGATATATAAATAATTCTGAAATGCAATTTTATGTTTCTCGTAAGAACTAGGAGCCAAATTGCATTCCATATCCTAAGTATTCATTTGATTATTTTTAGGGTGCTTTCTATATATGGACATTTCTATTTGCAGCATTTTTGGGTCCTTCAGATGGAATGGCAAGAGAGGATTAAGATGGATTACCACGAGTGTTTCTATAGATTATTACATTTTATGTTCTGTTTGTCTGATGTAGGAAAAAAAAAAAGAATTTAACCAAAAAAAAAAAAAAACAACCCTATTAAACTAACTTTAAATTGTGGCTTAAAAAACTGAGGATCAGAAAATTAATATCTGAAGATTAATATCCCTTCATAACATATCCCATTATTTTCATTGTAAGGTATATACTGATGAAAGGGTCCCCCTTAACCCCCTGGCAAAAAGCTGTGTAACACCTTTCTAAAGCTTTAGGATGCCCTGAAGATGTTCTAGAGGAGCTGTGTACATCCAAAAATTTATCAGTGGCTATTTTTCAAACTCTTGATCAAGAAAACGAATAATGACAGTATAAAAGAGTGCTAAATCCCCCATTCTAGCCTATTAACCAATTCCTGTTCAGAGGGCAGCATTCTTCTCAGCCAGGGGAGGGCAGTGGCCCCTGCCATGTCCTACAGAACTGAAATGTCCTGGTCACTTTCAGACAAAAATAAAGCACAGTGTCCAAGTTCCTCTTTGGAGCACAGTCACGCTTTTAATGGCAATCCCAGGCAAATCATTTCCAGCCACTGAAGCCTTCTTGCATCACACCAGCAGTTCTAGTAGACATCCGTTCTTGACTATGGGATATTTCTTACCTGGAATTGTGTGTAATTCATTCAGAATTCATGCTTCTAACTTTTCCAGGGAAACAGACATACGCTAATATCTTTCTTCTGCTACAGTGTGCAGGTGAACATAACACATTCCATAAGTATGTACTACTTGAGAAACAGCAAGCAACAGATATCCCAGGTGCACAGGAACACTGGTAACCAAAGTATTGTATTTCCACCTGCTTCTCTACATTCACACTCTTGAGAGGCAAAAACAAAACAAATGACTGATGATCTTCTATATATATTCTGTATCCCTGGCTCTTCCTGTCAAGGGTCAGTGTTCACCCATCTTCTCCATGTGGTTCCACATGGTCATCACTCACTTGTCTCTGTAATGCAAAGTGATTCTCAGTACTGAAAAACCTACCAATAACAACAGGGTATAATGTTTCACTCCTTTTGTTTCAGACATTCTCTGCCTGCACATCCTGTGTACAAATCCATTTCAGTATTTCCAACAACAGAACGGTCCATTCCTGTCCTTCAAAATCCAGAATGGGGGAAAATTGCAGTGCACAAGTTTCCAGAGATCTTTGATTCCAAACCATGGTGTAATTTAATACCAAGTTAAAAATACCATGTCATAGTAGTTAAGAGGTATCACACGTAAGTGGAAGAGTAGTCTGCAAGATTTACATTGAAGTTCTTTAGGAATTTTAATTATGTCTCCATTGCTTGCATCCATCTCCACTTGTTTAGTCCAAATATTGAGTAAGGAAAATAACTTCCTTACAATTTTAAGTTTTTTCACAGGAAGCTTGAACTGTGCATGTTGTGTAAGAAGGCTTTTGAGGCAAATCAAAATGGCATTGCAAAAACGTACTTGTAATGACTTGCTTGCCATTCTTCAAACTACAGGCTCAGGTTCGTAAAACTCATTATACACCTGAGAAAATAAAAGATTTTTTCATGTGTGGAATCTGCAAACCAAGAGGTAAACTTAATTACATAATTCATTATCAATGATTTTTACAGATTCAATCACAAAAAATGTCTGTGTTTGGGATTTCTGGTCAGACATACTCCAAGTTCAGAATTCTCAAATGTGGAAACTTTTCTTCAAGGCAGAAGATTAATTCATTAAGGGTCTGAGTTCAGTATATCGGAAATACTGATGTTATACAAATGATGAGCAATATTACAGATACTACAGTTCTCTTCTAGAATGTGCCTTCTGGGAGTGCAAAAATACACGAGTCTGTTTTTAGAACTTAAACTGGTTTAATATAGGACCTATATGATGATTTCCCCGTTCATGGGGCTGAGCAACTTGGCAGGGCAGAGCTGCCACCTTGATGGCACAAGGCAGGGGTTGGCTGCAGGGTGGGTTGAGCCAGGCTGCATGCAGCCTGCAGGCTCCAGCTTGGACATGAAATTCTTGTCTAATTTCAGTGGTCAGAGTTTTGTGAACTGGGATGACTTCATCATTGTATGGTTATTCTTCTTTGCCTCTCCTTTACATCTTGGTTTAATTTGAACAAACAAATAAAATGATCATGTTTCATGAGTTTATATGCTTCATTCTTTGTAAAAAGGGGAACTCTGGCCTCACATTTTCACCGACTGTACAGAGTCCATCTGGTTTCTCTTTCATATGGTTAAGTTGTAAATTTTTTTTTGTATTAGGACTACCTTCTATAAAAGGATATTATGTCTGGTACTTGTATAGTACACGTAATAAAAAATAGCACTATTATAAGTGATGACAATTTTGTTCTTCATTGGGGAAGGTTTTTATTCTTTGTGTGCATTAAAGGCTTTTCTACCTCTTCTTTTCCAGCCACATGGGTTGGAGGAGGTTACATCAACGGGACAGCAGAAGCTGTGTATGTCCCAGGCTATGGTCTAGCTTGGGCTCAGGCACCTATTGGATATTCACTTAGTCTGGTCTTAGGTAAGCAAGGAAATGAAGGTAATAGTCTCTGATTTTAGAGTTCGGATGTCAAGGCCATCGTCTGAAATGACATCACTTGGTTTTGATGAAATTACACCTAGATGAACTGTTGCTGTTGTTTGTTTCTTTTGGACTTATGTGGGTTTATTTAACTGTATGTACTGTTTTATATATTCTGTTCTTTTGGGTTCTTTGTTTTTAAGAATCTATATAGTCTGCAGAATATTACCAGGTTCTCTGATTGTGTCTAAGTCTTGGACTTCAAAAGCAGCAAATATCCTTGCAGGTTAGGGAATTGCTTAAACCTTACATATCTCCACTGAGAGACTAAACAACTTTCCAAATTTCACTCATGAAGTCTAGAACAGAACCAGTTTGTTGCCTTATAAGCTGGACTAAACTTTTTTTTATATGCAGTAAAAAACTCAAAATCATGGTCAAAATGAAAATCCTGAATCCTTCCATGTGCAGGGTCAGTATGTAAAATACAGACAGCACTGTATTTCTTAATGCTGTGTTCTCTAATTCCCAAAAGTTAATCACAGACCTTCTTACCTTTCTTTAAAATAATAGCGATGAAAAATCTCTTGTCATTGTTCAGCTGCATGGAGCAGCTCTCAACAGAAATATTGCCTTGTGAGCTATGATGAATGCTCTACAAAGCTGTCAAGTGCATCCTTTCAGTCTGTGAACAGATCATGGCCCTAAGGCAAGTGCTGGTGCAACTGCTTAAAAAGAAAATGTTTCCAGAAATGATCTTGTATTTTTCATCTTGTATTAATATGACTGGTTTGCTAGCTTTTTGTTAATACTTAGGCTCTCAGTCTATTTTGAGCCTTTTTCTCCTGGTCCTCCCAGCTAGGCTGTGCTAATTTTTTCCCCTTTGGTTGCTTTTCCAGATCTTGCCCCTTTTATTTTGTCTTATACAACTCAGTTGCCCCTCAGGAACTGTGGCCTGTCCTGGTTCTCCTCTGTTCCCAGACATAATGATACCACTCTGTACATATTACTCCCTGTTCTATGCAGGCCAGCTCTAGTTCCCATCCCCGAGTGCAGTTCTGCATCCTGTAAGGAAAACAGTAATATTAGATCTGTCTAGAGATCAGTTGATGTCATTATCAGGTCATGAGGGTTATGATCTATCTGTGTCATTAACTGGCCATTAGAATCATAGCTATAAGCATCTTAGAGGTTTGTAGCCATTGTAGAATTGTCCCAAATCAATAGCTCACAAGAGGCTGAGTTAGCTACTCCCCTCATTTCTATCTATTCCAAACTTCTTCCTTGAACTGATAAACACTGACCCCTGCAGAGAAAAGGAAAGTCTGTGCTGTGACCATACGTCCCTCTTCAGAACACAGCAAGAAAATCATTTCTGTTTGCGTGATATGTACAGGCATATTTGGAGAAGAGGAATTGCTTATCCTTTAAAAGTATATATAAATACAAGAACATAATAATAGAAGAAATATTATTGCTTCAGGCTGAATGGATTTAAGATTGGTTTAACCTTCCTACTAATTCAATAATCTGCTGTATTTTTTCTAATTTTTCAAGTTGCAACAGCTAGAATATCTCCTATTACCTTTGACGGATGTTTGAATAGCCTAATAGATTATGCTACCAGTGACTATTTTTTTCCTGCTTTATTTGCGATGATGATATAACAAATAGGAATAGGATTCATGAACAATGCAAAAACAGAAGATTCTGGAGGCTTTCTGTGTGAAAATTACCTATCTAAAGACTGCATAACATAAAGGGCATAATTTGTGATTGGTAAGCTAGAGCTTTCTGTTTGAGGAACTTAATTAATTGAAGCAATGTCAGTGATATAAGGCAAGACAGAGAGATCTGGGAAATCTTCTGTACAATACAACAAATAGATTCCCTATCTTGAGACGAAAAGCCTAAGAATCTCCAAATACTGTACAGCTGATTTAATTAGGGTCTCCCTCATCTTCTTGTCTTTGAGTGTAGCTTAATATTGCATTTCAGCAGTGTTACTGTGAGAGAAGTCTTCTTATCTGTAGATATGCTGTTGGCAACTACACATATTTCCTCAGAATGTCTATTTTGGCTTCTCTGACATTTATCCCTTTTTCTTTTTTTCTTCTTCTCAAAACAGAAAGATTAATATATTAGAAATAAGTTAGAAGTGTGAGGACTTTTCAGAGTAATGTACATACCCAGTACATATGTGAGTTAGTCAGAGCAAAATTGTGATACAGCAAATTTTCTGAATATGCACAGAAATAAGTGTATGACAGATGTTCAGGGAACCTGACACCTGCAGAGCCCAGAAGGCATTTGTCCTACCCTGCAGGTGTAGTAAGGTTGATTTAAGCATAGTTATAAATCTGGGTTGTCCTGAAAGGATCAGTTTTGCTGAGTGCGCACCATACCACGTGTTAGCCCGTATTTCTGGTCCAGAATCACAGACTGTTTTATTTCTAGTGTAGCTCTATGTGAAAAATAAGACTCATGCTGGGGTCTAATCTATGTATGAACAGACTTAGGTACAAAAGCTATTCCCTTAGGCTGATCCAGAATCAAACAAAACTCTGACAGCATCCTTAGTGGAAGATCAAGTAAACTGAGCCAAACAAAATAAAGCAGAATTATTTTCCTTTACTACATCATAGACATAAATGGTGTGATTTTTCTTAAGCAGCACTGTGGTTAGATGTAAAATTAGAGTTCCTAACAAATATTTTACTTGTGCTTATTAAAAATTAAAAAATAATTTTTAAAAAAATCAACAATAAAACTGATTTTTTAATAACTTTAGTTGACAGTCAGTGTTTTACCCCTTAATGTCAATGCATTACTCCACTACAGTTAGTGTCTTGTACTACTTTTCTTTGTAGGTGGCCTGTTTTTTGCAAAACCTATGCGTTCCAAAGGCTATGTGACAATGCTAGACCCTTTTCAGCAGCTATATGGAAAAAGGATGGGAGGACTCCTGTTTATTCCAGCTTTAATGGGAGAAATGTTTTGGGCTGCTGCCATCTTCTCTGCCTTAGGTAAGGAATTATCATTTTAAAAATTAACTTGAAATAGGTAGAAGAGATTAAGAAAATCAGAAATGCATAAAAAGCTGGCTTCAAATACTAGCTATTCTAGCCAAATATTAGTTATTCTATCAGAGTGTGGCAGTTATCTCAGACCTGTGGTAACCAGTAGCCATGGAAAGACTGAGTAATAAATTTCCTTTAATGGTGAGAGTGATGTGAGTGATTGCAAGTATCCCTTTTATGTCGTGGCAGCCCTAGCTTCTCTTTTACACCACTGAGACCACGGGGGACGGACAGAGTTTCCCTGAAGTATACAAAGCATCGTTGCCAGTGCATCTGAACAAAATAAACCTTTACATAAAGAAGGCCTAAATAGACACGGCTTTCCATAGCACAAATGATAGAAGTAAAACAAGGTTCAGATAAATAAATTCAAGTATTATTTAGTCTGATGTGGCTTTTTTCTTGACAAAATAAAAAAAATACTTAGGATTCAAGAAAGGCTGCAGAGAATTAGTGGAACTGTGACTCAATAGAAAATCAACCAGCTACTCATCCAATCCAAAAAAATAAGTCAGTTTCCAGGGTTTTTAATTATATTTCAGTTTTTAATTTAGCAATCCCTTCAAGAACTGAGAAAGTCCTTGAGCTGAAGCACCAGTAGTTGACTTTTACCAGCTAATCATACTCATAGTGCGCATGCATGTGGTAATGCTTTCTAGCACAGCAATTTTAAACAGAAAATAAACTTTGAAGGTACTCTCCAACTGTGCTCTGATGAACTGCAAAGCAATGGGGAGCTTGTTTACCACAATTTCATCACAAAACCCTTAAAGGACTAAGAACAAACTACATGCTGAGGTGATAGGAGTTGAATAGCTTGAAGAACTCCCTGAGTATTTAGAATATATTTTCTTTTTGATTGAGGACAAGTTAATATGTGATATTTCAAAGCAAATGATGTGAATGTCTTTCTTGTGGCATCATATTAACTGCTGTTGGCTGAAGACTATCACTGACTATAAAGGTCACAGAGAGTTTTAATGTTAACTGTTCTGTGAGTAGAAACACTTATATTACAACTCTGATTTGAACACCTACCTTCACTGATGACTTTTCAGTCTGAGTACTCTTCATTTGCTGATCCTCCTCATGATTCCTTGCTTGGCAGGGCTGTAGAAGGGAAAGACAGGACTTCCAACTTGTGCAAGATTTATCAGCCTGTAATTGTGAAACACAAGAATGTTGAAGGCTCAGTGTACAACAAAAAGTTACCTATCAGCTCTCTGCAGCTTCTATATAGCACGTGTAATTCTGGGAGGTACTGCCAGATACTTTCCACCCATGTGTTCAAGAATATCCACCTGCCTTACCTGCAAAGATTGAAAGTTATTCTAAGATATTTCATCTAAATTATCACAGTCGGAAAGAAATGAATTTTTAAAACATTGTGTTAAAATACTACAATTATTTTTAAAAAAATTGTATATCTACAGCAAGTGTAAGGACACCTTGACAGCTGTTGGAAGCACAATACAGAACGCAAGTAATCTGGGACATTTCTTGAGTGCTCTGATAATTTCATGACTGGTTAAGGGAGTTGATGAAGAGAGTTGCTCTTCTGAGCCTAATACTTGCTAAAAAAAGAAGATGAATTAGGGATGTAAAGGGCAGAGGCAACCTTGACTGCAGTGTTCAGAAGATAGTAAGAGACCTGAGAGGAGGGAACAAGGCAAAAAGCAGGACCATGGCAGGGGATTCCAGGAGAGCAGAGTTTGGTCTCTTCCAGGATCTGCTTGGAGGAATCTCTAGAAAGATGATAGTGGATTTAGGAGAATTAGCTGGTATTCAGGGATCACCTGCTCCAAGCTTTGAAACAGTCCGCTCTGACAATCAGGAATATGAGAAATTGTCAGAAGGCCTGCGTGGATGAAGAAGAGGCTGCTGTCTATACACACATATAAAAAGAAAGCATTAAAGAGGTAGAAGAAAGAACAGGGGACCTGGAAGGAATATAGAGATGCTGTCTGAATATGCTGGGATGGGGTCTGAACAGACAAAGTCCACCTGGATTTGAATCTGGACATAAAGGGCAACAAGATTTGTTCCTACAAGTACACGAACTAAAGTAATGTGTAGGCCAGACAGACTTTTTGATACTGTCTCCCATAATATGCTCATAGACAAACTGACAAAGCGAGTGGGCAGTGAGGAGGATTGAAAACTTACCAAGCTGCTGGGCACAGAGGGCTGTGACCAAAGCATGGAGTCCAGCTGATGGCCAGTCATCCACCAGAGTACCCCAGGGGATCAGTACTGAGTGCTGCACTGTGTAATGATTTTGTTAATGACTTGGACAATGGGATCAAGTTTCTTCTCATCATTCTGTGACATACACTAACATAGTGTTGTTTTTGTGGTTTATTTTTCCATAGGTGCCACAATAAGTGTGATCGTTGACATTAATATCAATCTTTCAGTCATTATTTCTGCCCTGATTGCAACTCTGTACACTCTTGTGGGTGGGCTTTATTCTGTGGCCTACACTGATGTAGTTCAGTTATTCTGCATCTTCCTGGGGCTGGTAAGTTTGGCTTTTTTCCACTTTTTTGAAAATTTTACCTTGAGCATTATGACAAATGACAAATGCAGAGACCTGTTGCCCAGCTGAAATTCTGGAACTGTGTCTTCTCTGAAAGTGAGAGAAAGGAATACCTCCACTCACAGAACAATGGCTTTAAAGGGTCTGTTTTTGCATCAATGTACAGCCTATGCTTTGGCAATACTGCTGATGCAAGACATGATTCTTTTTTCCTACCAGTCTGATTGTGCACTCTTTTAATTTTCGCTCTGAGTATGTATCTAATTAATTCAGAATAGGACTGGAGATAATTGATTATCTGTCCACCGGATTGTAGCAGAGGCACTGGAAGGAGGCATCAGATGCATGGAGCAGTCAGTAAAGCAGTCCAGAAACACTGGAATTGGACAGCACAGACAATATTCTCCCATTTCTCTTTTCTATAGCTGTCACTTACACAGCTTAGCTAACCTCCTGCTGTAAATCATCATCTGGGTTTTTCCTCCATTTCCCTCCGCTGACCTTGGAGACTGGGGAGTTTCACAAGATGACCATGCTGTTTGAATACAGTGTTATGATTCACCCATCAGTTATCAATCATATGACAGTGGGTAGCCTTTCCCCTACTTACTGCTATTTGTTGACTCTGTTCTGAAAAGCTTCAGCGCAACAGGGGTCAGATCACAAGGGTGCAGTCAAAGAAGCTGCTGTTTTTGCTTGCCAGTGCTAGTAACAGATTGTCACAGGTGTGCAGAGATCTGAGACAGGCTGAAATAGAAGGGGTGGCTCAAGGTGATGGAGCTGAATGACACCTTGGGGACCCTGAGTGGATTCTCTGCTTTCACCAGAGTTTTCATGAAGCCCTTAGGGAAATTGTTTCTGCCAGAGTTTGCACAGATGGCTACTAGCTAACCCTGTGTGAGTTCTCACTCTGAGGTGTCCTACTGCGAGGCTTGCGACCTTATTTGCAGAAGTGCTAAGCATTCCCATTTGTAACTGACTTCATGGGAATTGTGCTAAATACTCTGAAAAAGCAAATACAACTTCCATCTGGCCACCTCCAATGAGAAGTTGATCCAGAACAGCTTCTCTCACACTTCTTTTCTTCATCTGCATAGTGAAGTAAAAACTGTCTCCTTCCCTAAGGTGCATGTTAACATTTGTGAACCATTCAGTTTCCACAGATGGCATGCATTACAGAAATTCCCCAAAATAAAGTAAATCACTCATGCACTACTAGAGACCCTCATTTCATGGAAATCACAACATGATCCCATGATTAAAGGTGGTGTGAACATGGGAGGGAAGACAAAGGTTGTATAGCAGTCTTTTAAAATGTTGGATCAGTAGTTTTAATAGTGTTCTTTTAATACAGATTGGGCTCCTTATGTAATTTCCCATTTAAAATAAACAATAACACTGTCATGTAGAAAGAACTGTATTCATAGTCTTAGGAGTCATGTGGGGCAAGAAGCTTCAGATAGCACATAAACAGTCATATTGTAGATGAGGTGCTTTTAGATGAGACACTTTCACAGCAAGTATCACAGTGGAAGATGTGACAGACTTGATGCCCCAGCTCTGAAGCAGTTAGTGTACCCACTGGCACAGAGTATTACTGCTTGCTACTCTTAATATCTTTTCCTTACCATAGATATGATGCTTGTTCTAATCACTTCTACTCCCTGCACTGGCTCTTCATTTCAGACAGTCTCATCCTTATGCCTGTGTAAACCCTAACCCAGTCTAGGCAACCACATAGTTCCCTGGTTTTCTTCTTCCAACCCCAGGTAGTTTCACTCCTTCCCTCTTCTCCTCTACCCACAGTTGCAATTCTCAGCTCCAGCCCCTGTCTTTATTTTGCCCAGTCAGTGTTCCCCTGATGCCATACTCTTTCTGCAACTATTTGTCTCTTCATCTCATCTGTATTACTAATTCTCCATTCACTTCGCTGTCGTATAAAAGTACTTTTTTTTTCCTGGTTTTCCAATCCCATGAGTTCCAGATACTTCTAGCTACCTCTTACTTCTTCCCTGAACTTCTGCTTACTGAATAAGGCCCCAAAATCTGCTTCACTTCCACAAGGCATTGTTTTATTTTTGCTCCATTTAAAACAGTGTATTTCCTACTCCAGTTTGAAACAGCTCAAAGAGAACAATAGGAGAGAATTTGAGACTGTGTCCATATTAGCAAGTTATACAGTACCAAGGTAAAAATAGAAGATCGTCTGTTCTTTTTTATTGCTGACACAGTCTTGGCACTGTTTCTCCCATGCCAGCTAGTACGTTTCCAGATAGTTCCAAGGAGCGGGTCAGGGCTGTCCTGTTTGACACGAAAAGGAAATCTAGTTGTATGGATATAAGCTAGGGCATTTCACTGAACTGCAGATCCAGAGATCATGAAGAGCTAGATTGCTGTCAGGAGCTGGAATGGATTACAAAAGCTCGCAATGTATTTGCAGTTCAGTCCCTATTAAATCCTGTGCTGTAGCTTGAAGGCTGCAGATGGACCTTCAGAAATTTTCCCTACTGAAAATCTCAGCTGAATATATGCAAACTACATCTCTTCAGAAACTCACTCGTTTTGACATGTTTGAGATTTGAGATTTGCAAAGAAGAATAAAAAGTCCACATGACATCCTTCTTCTCTGTGAATTCCTCAAAAACAAAAAAAAAAAAGAAAAGAAAAAGAAAAAGAGTATTAGCATCCTATCATTTTGGCAATATATTTGTCTTTCCTTGTCTTTCCTTCAAAATCTCTTGGAGATGACTGAAATACTTTGGTGATATTTCCCAGAAAAACCTAAGCAGACACTGACACAGGAGATTTTCTTCCCAAGTTGTTAAATTGGAGAAGTTTAATATGTAACTGAGAAACTGTACTTGATAAGCAACTTGCTGCAAAATATAGTAATTCATGTCTTTTTCACACATTGATGCAATAACTGTGCAACAAAGTAGAGGAAAATGTTTGAAGTTTCACCTCCTTGCACCTCTATGTACTTAAATGTGTTCATTTGGACTGTGGTAATCTGCATAGTTTTGGCTATCACAGAATACTTAAGGGTGCTGTGCTTGCAGTGGTCTGTTCCATAAATAAATAAGCTTGGTTTTCATCTTAGTAGAAAGTGCCAAGGTCCCCCTCACAGGGAGTTAGTAAGCTGAAAAATGGATTGAAAGGCAAATACACAAAAAGACTGTTGGTGAAGAAAATCTATCTTCTGGCAGAAACTATTTCACAATTGATTTTTTGGCCCAGATCAAAAACAGAGAGAGGGAAAACAGCCAAGAGCTCAGAGTAAAATTGTTCTTGAGGTAGAAAAGTGCTGTAATTGACTGGGTACTGTAATACATTGAAGTATTCTGGAGCAATAGAGATGCTCTGGCAGCATCCCTCTCTTGCCATGATACAGTTTTTCGTAGAATCATAGAATGGCTTAGGTTGGAAGAGGCCTCGAAGACCATTGAGTTCCAATCCCCTGCTGTGAGCAGGGCTGCCATCCACCAGATCAGGTTGTCCAGGATCCCATCCAACCTGGCCCTCACTGCCTCCAGGGGCACCACAGCCTCTCTGGGCAGCCTGTGCCAGTGCCTCACTGCCCTCTTTTCTAATTAGAAGCATAAATTCCAAGGTTTTTTTGAATTAGATAGAAATTCCCAAGCTTTCAGGTTTGATGTCTCATGCCTCACAAATACTCACAAATACTGGTGCTTTTGCATGCAGGTTTATATGTAGATGTTTGTCTGCAGTGTGATTCAAGAAAGACTCTAAAGACTATATGTGAAAATATAGTGAATATATATAAATATATTTCTCCTGCTGATGGTATGACTTCCTCATACTCACTGTCCAGAAAAAGGTAAAATATACAGTACTCTCTGTAGATGTTCTTGATTTGCAGCATGCAAGAGAAACAGACCAGTGTGAATATTATAATTTCATGAGTTTATCTTGCCTTCATTGGACCTGAACAAACTATTATTCTTTGGTTACAGTGGATCAGCGTACCCTTTGCATTGTCCAATCCTGCTGTGACAGACATTGGTTTCACGGCTGTGCATGAGGTGCACCAAGCACCTTGGCTTGGAACTATTGGCTCACTTAATATTTACACCTGGCTGGACAATTTCCTTTTACTGGTAAGTGATGGCTTATATTAAGGACTAAAGCACCTTAGCACTCCCACGGTGGTATTGTAACAGCTAGAAAAAGCAGAATCTGGTTAAGAGTTTCCAGTGACATGAAAACTTTTATCTTCTTGACTTCTGCTAAATATGTAAATCACTTTGAAAGTAATGCCTCCTATTAATTTTATGGAAACTACAACAGATACAAAGAACACAGTTACACTTTTTGATAGAACAAATTCTTAGCTACAGAACACATTTTCAACACAGTCACAGCCATTAGCTATGCATTTTCACCAGCTGTGAGCAAGAGCCTGTATGCTGCACTTGTAAAAATCTGCACCATTAGAGCTGACTCACTGTCACTATCATCACTGACGAAATGCACCATCCACCACCTCACTGCTCATATCCTCAGTTTGGTCTCCATAAATGCAAGCATCGATGAATGTCAGTGCGTGCCATTTTTTCCACATGGAGGAATTCAATGACATGCCTTTGCTTCATGCATGCTTCCAAATCAGACACCATTGTGTCAGACTGCCTGTCTGCTTCCATCTGCCACACAGCAACAAAATGTAAGAGGATGCTGGTAGGAAGGTTCAACCTCTACTGAGCTATGGTAAAATATACAGTAGGATATACCACCTACATACATCAACCTCTAACCAACATCTACCTCTAACATCGTGGGTTGTAATCATAACATTACTTCCCATGTAGCCCTCGTATTTCTGAACATTTGAATGATTTTGGGGAAATATCAGTAGAATATTGTAGCACAGATGTCAGCATCAGCACTGCCAGGAACAAGGTTTAAATATTGTCAGTCTGAAAGATTTGCTTTATGCTAAAATTAATTAAAATTGTGTGGATAACACTTAACGGATGTCCACCAATATCACCAACATCTACCTCTAACATCATGGGTTGTAATCATAACATTACTTCCCATGTAGCCCTCGTATTTCTGAACATTTGAATGATTTTGGGGAAATATCAGTAGAATATTGTAGCACAGATGTCAGCATCAGCACTGCCAGGAACAAGGTTTAAATATTGTCAGTCTGAAAGATTTGCTTTATGCTAAAATTAATTAAAATTGTGTGGATAACACTTAACGGATGTCCACCAATATCACCAACATCTACCTCTAACATCATGGGTTGTAATCATAACATTACTTCCCATGTAGCCCTCGTATTTCTGAACATTTGAATGATTTTGGGGAAATATCAGTAGAATATTGTAGCACAGATGTCAGCATCAGCACTGCCAGGAACAAGGTTTAAATATTGTCAGTCTGAAAGATTTGCTTTATGCTAAAATTAATTAAAATTGTGTGGATAACACTTAACGGATGTCCACCAATATCACCAACATCTACCTCTAACATCATGGGTTGTAATCATAACATTACTTCCCATGTAGCCCTCGCATTTCTGAACATTTGAATGATTTTGGGGAAATATCAGTAGAATATTGTAGCACAGATGTCAGCATCAGCACTGCCAGGAACAAGGTTTAAATATTGTCAGTCTGAAAGATTTGCTTTATGCTAAAATTAATTAAAATTGTGTGGATAACACTTAACGGATGTCCACCAATATCACCAACATCTACCTCTAACATCATGGGTTGTAATCATAACATTACTTCCCATGTAGCCCTCGCATTTCTGAACATTTGAATGATTTTGGGGAAATATCAGTAGAATATTGTAGCACAGATGTCAGCATCAGCACTGCCAGGAACAAGGTTTAAATATTGTCAGTCTGAAAGATTTGCTTTATGCTAAAATTAATTAAAATTGTGTGGATAACACTTAACGGATGTCCACCAATATCACCAACATCTACCTCTAACATCATGGGTTGTAATCATAACATTACTTCCCATGTAGCCCTCGCATTTCTGAACATTTGAATGATTTTGGGGAAATATCAGTAGAATATTGTAGCACAGATGTCAGCATCAGCACTGCCAGGAACAAGGTTTAAATATTGTCAGTCTGAAAGATTTGCTTTATGCTAAAATTAATTAAAATTGTGTGGATAACACTTAACGGATGTCCACCAATATCACCAACATCTACCTCTAACATCATGGGTTGTAATCATAACATTACTTCCCATGTAGCCCTCGCATTTCTGAACATTTGAATGATTTTGGGGAAATATCAGTAGAATATTGTAGCACAGATGTCAGCATCAGCACTGCCAGGAACAAGGTTTAAATATTGTCAGTCTGAAAGATTTGCTTTANGCTAGAAAAAGCAGAATCTGGTTAAGAGTTTCCAGTGACATGAAAACTTTTATCTTCTTGACTTCTGCTAAATATGTAAATCACTTTGAAAGTAATGCCTCCTATTAATTTTATGGAAACTACAACAGATACAAAGAACACAGTTACACTTTTTGATAGAACAAATTCTTAGCTACAGAACACTTTTTCAACACAGTCACAGCCATTAGCTATGCATTTTCACCAGCTGTGAGCAAGAGCCTGTATGCTGCACTTGTAAAAATCTGCACCATTAGAGCTGACTCACTGTCACTATCATCACTGACGAAATGCACCATCCACCACCTCACTGCTCATATCCTCAGTTTGGTCTCCATAAATGCAAGCATCGATGAATGTCAGTGCGTGCCATTTTTTCCACATGGAGGAATTCAATGACATGCCTTTGCTTCATGCATGCTTCCAAATCAGACACCATTGTGTCAGACTGCCTGTCTGCTTCCATCTGCCACACAGCAACAAAATGTAAGAGGATGCTGGTAGGAAGGTTCAACCTCTACTGAGCTATGGTAAAATATACAGTAGGATATACCACCTACATACATCAACCTCTAACCAACATCTACCTCTAACATCGTGGGTTGTAATCATAACATTACTTCCCATGTAGCCCTCGTATTTCTGAACATTTGAATGATTTTGGGGAAATATCAGTAGAATATTGTAGCACAGATGTCAGCATCAGCACTGCCAGGAACAAGGTTTAAATATTGTCAGTCTGAAAGATTTGCTTTATGCTAAAATTAATTAAAATTGTGTGGATAACACTTAACGGATGTCCACCAATATCACCAACATCTACCTCTAACATCATGGGTTGTAATCATAACATTACTTCCCATGTAGCCCTCGCATTTCTGAACATTTGAATGATTTTGGGGAAATATCAGTAGAATATTGTAGCACAGATGTCAGCATCAGCACTGCCAGGAACAAGGTTTAAATATTGTCAGTCTGAAAGATTTGCTTTATGCTAAAATTAATTAAAATTGTGTGGATAACACTTAACGGATGTCCACCAATATCACCAACATCTACCTCTAACATCATGGGTTGTAATCATAACATTACTTCCCATGTAGCCCTCGCATTTCTGAACATTTGAATGATTTTGGGGAAATATCAGTAGAATATTGTAGCACAGATGTCAGCATCAGCACTGCCAGGAACAAGGTTTAAATATTGTCAGTCTGAAAGATTTGCTTTATGCTAAAATTAATTAAAATTGTGTGGATAACACTTAACGGATGTCCACCAATATCACCAACATCTACCTCTAACATCATGGGTTGTAATCATAACATTACTTCCCATGTAGCCCTCGCATTTCTGAACATTTGAATGATTTTGGGGAAATATCAGTAGAATATTGTAGCACAGATGTCAGCATCAGCACTGCCAGGAACAAGGTTTAAATATTGTCAGTCTGAAAGATTTGCTTTATGCTAAAATTAATTAAAATTGTGTGGATAACACTTAACGGATGTCCACCAATATCACCAACATCTACCTCTAACATCATGGGTTGTAATCATAACATTACTTCCCATGTAGCCCTCGCATTTCTGAACATTTGAATGATTTTGGGGAAATATCAGTAGAATATTGTAGCACAGATGTCAGCATCAGCACTGCCAGGAACAAGGTTTAAATATTGTCAGTCTGAAAGATTTGCTTTATGCTAAAATTAATTAAAATTGTGTGGATAACACTTAACGGATGTCCACCAATANGCTAGAAAAAGCAGAATCTGGTTAAGAGTTTCCAGTGACATGAAAACTTTTATCTTCTTGACTTCTGCTAAATATGTAAATCACTTTGAAAGTAATGCCTCCTATTAATTTTATGGAAACTACAACAGATACAAAGAACACAGTTACACTTTTTGATAGAACAAATTCTTAGCTACAGAACACATTTTCAACACAGTCACAGCCATTAGCTATGCATTTTCACCAGCTGTGAGCAAGAGCCTGTATGCTGCACTTGTAAAAATCTGCACCATTAGAGCTGACTCACTGTCACTATCATCACTGACGAAATGCACCATCCACCACCTCACTGCTCATATCCTCAGTTTGGTCTCCATAAATGCAAGCATCGATGAATGTCAGTGCGTGCCATTTTTTCCACATGGAGGAATTCAATGACATGCCTTTGCTTCATGCATGCTTCCAAATCAGACACCATTGTGTCAGACTGCCTGTCTGCTTCCATCTGCCACACAGCAACAAAATGTAAGAGGATGGTGGTAGGAAGGTTCACCCTCTACTGAGCTATGGTAAAATATACAGTAGGATATACCACCTACATACATCAACCTCTAACCAACATCTACCTCTAACATCGTGGGTTGTAATCATAACATTACTTCCCATGTAGCCCTCGTATTTCTGAACATTTGAATGATTTTGGGGAAATATCAGTAGAATATTGTAGCACAGATGTCAGCATCAGCACTGCCAGGAACAAGGTTTAAATATTGTCAGTCTGAAAGATTTGCTTTATGCTAAAATTAATTAAAATTGTGTGGATAACACTTAACGGATGTCATTCTTGGCAAAAGAAATTTATATATTGCAGAAGGCAATAAATATATTGTACAAATGATTAAATATGCCTTAGGTGTAGGTGATGTAGAAAGAACTATAAAGAGATGGATGGATGAATTCATCCATGCCAGAATGAACTGAGGGTTTTCATTATTTAATACTCATTTATTGCTCCTGGGATTGGTGGTTATTAAGTGCTTTCCATTAGAAGGTCTAGCAACACATGCTAACATTTTCCATTCTCAGTGTCCCTAAGCAACTTTATAACGTTTTTATTATCATATTCTAGCTTGGGATTTCTTTCTCTCTCTTTTATTTTATTTTTTTTCCTAAATAATCTCTGCTGAAATCCTCAGAGTTTTCTGACAGTAGAGCTTGTAAAATACAACATTTTATCCAGCATAGGTTTCTTAGAGATTCTTAGAAATTCAAAGTATGACACTAACACATGTGGTTGAATTCTGTGCCATAAGGCTGAAGGTTTTGTATCTATTCAAAGGAAAGCTCTGATGCTGCCAAATTGTGACACATTTCATCCTGTTTAGTTCATTACATTTCAAGAAATGTACACACCTAGGAAGGCTTTGTTAAAACAACATTATTAAGGCTGCAAAGGAAAGCACTCATAAATAGTTCATCAAAATCTGAGCTGCTTGTGAAACATTCATTTGATCCCTTTGTGCACATGAAGCATATATGAAACACCTGTATATACACTCTTAGGAATAAATGTCTGCTACCTCATTTAGCATGTTAAACTGGACTGTGCACTTTTAGTGAGCAGTTTGCTTTGTTTTCTTTCCAGAGAGCTTAGTCATAGGCACTTATTTTCTTAGTGGGGCCTACTCAAATCCTGCTTTGAAGAGAGGATTTTAGCACGTGTTTTTTCAGCTTTGGATAATAGTCCTATATGATATATTTTGTGGGTGTAATTTTAAGTCTAATATTCACTTTTACATCCACAAAATAAGTAAGCAGTTGTCACCATAAAAAAAAAAATAAAACAACCAAAAAAACCCCCACAACATTCTTTTACTACTGTGTCTGTAATTTATATTGGTATCATAATAGGTTAAGACAGTGGGAGAATCATCTTTCAAATTCTCATGTTAAATACATACAGAACTTGTTGCTTGTTTAGATAGTTATATAGAAGGAGATAAAATCTTTCTTTTCAATCCTATCAGTAACTAATATAATTCTGGGGGAAAAGGATGCTGAAGGCCAAATTCTCCAAATATGAGATATGTCAGTAGCATTTTACAACTTTTTATAAGGCTTTATCAAATATTTATGGGACTCACAATACCTTAAGATTACAGAGACTGCGTAGCATTGTTTCTAACTGTACAGAGAGTAACTTCTCTAGAAGAGTGGAATTTAAGTGGGCTTACAAAGTTCTAACATTACCTGTGAGAATGGAAATTACAGCTGTTACTGACTAACTGATAAATAATAAATGAAAGAGCAGCAAAATGGCATTCAAGTGATGCTTCTACATACTTTCTGCATGGTGATAGCAAAGAAACTCATTCAGCCCCCAATAATGGAACACTGCTTATTGTGTTTGCAGACATTTGGAGGGATCCCATGGCAAGCATATTTCCAGCGCGTTCTTTCCTCATCTTCTGCCACATATGCTCAAGTTTTGTCATTTCTGGCTGCTTTTGGCTGCATTGTGATGGCTATTCCTGCAGTACTTATTGGTGCGATTGGAGCATCCACAGGTAAATTATTAAAAATGAGTAGTACAATAAATGCATGAAAATCTTATATTAGACAGGGGATATCATTAATCAACCTGCAACTTCTTCAACAGGGAACTGCACTGAAAAATAGTTTTATAGTATGTCTTTCCCAAGTGAGATTTTCCATTGTGGTGGTTCAACAACAAAGGACAGCTAAGCTCCACTGCATCGCTCTTTCACTCCCACCCTCAAAAGAGCAGGTGCAGAAAATAGAAGGGAAAAAATATATGGTTTGAGACAATGGCAGAGGGATCACCCACCAGCTACTGTCACAGGCAGACTAGATTCAAGTGATCGGTGTGATTTATTGCCTATTGATAGTAGACTAGAACAGTGAGAACAAAGAGCAAGCTAAAATCACCTCCTAATGTTACTAATGTTAATGGGTAACTAATAATGTTACTCACAACACACTGGTGTCTATATTTCAGCCTGGAACCAGACCGAATATGGTGTTCCTGACCCCATTGCTAATAAAGAAGCGGATATGATTTTACCGATTGTACTCCAGTATCTTTGCCCAGTCTACATCTCGTTCTTTGGCCTCGGTGCTGTATCTGCTGCCGTCATGTCATCAGCTGACTCTTCAATTTTATCAGCAAGTTCTATGTTTGCTCGGAACATTTACCAGCTCTCATTTCGACAAAATGTGAGATTATATTTTCAGTTTTAATTTTGAAGAAAATTTTAGCTGAGCCTTTACTAGGCAAAGCATAGACTACCATTTCTTAGTGAAACATCTACTCCACATTCCTGCCTATGACTAGAAAAAGTACAGCATTTCTTTCCTAATGGTATATTGAGTAAGATGAAAGTCAAAAATATTCATGGTTGTGGCTGATGACACAGCTGAAAAAGATCATGAGAGGCAGATACCAAGTTTTACATGGCATTGCAGCTTATTATAAATAGCTCCTAATTATTGTAGCAACCGTAAGTTTTACTGAAATGCTTAATGGAATGTGACATCTTTCTTACTTACTGGTTTATTAGGAAATCACATGACACTCAAGAAAGGCACAGAGTGGGTTCGTGAGTCATAGTTTTTCTTAGTAAATGGAGAAGAAAAAAATCTGACACTGGAAGTTTTTTCTTGTTGATCTATATTGTGTTTATTTTCAAAAGTTAATTCTACAACTGTTGGTTTTTCTCTGACACATTATCAGATTTTTCCATATGCACAAAGTACAATGACTTTTTGAATGACAACCATAGACCTTGTTTCTTTGTATTTTCTTCAATTCTTGAGCTAGAGATATTAGCTTGTGAATATTGCTGAATGTCATGCAAAATTCCGTTTTACAATATCATGCCTTATATAGACTGTTCATAAATGAAGGCATGCACTTACATAACAGAACACTTAACACTGCACTTTTTTTTTTATTTTTATTTTTTTTGCAGGCCTCAGACAGGGAGATTGTGTGGGTCATGAGAATCACTGTTTTTCTCTTTGGAGCATCAGCAACAGCAATGGCACTGCTAGCATCATCCGTGTACGGCCTGTGGTACCTCAGCTCTGATCTTGTTTATATCATCATATTCCCTCAGCTCTTGTGTGTGCTATTTATTAAAGGAACCAACACCTATGGTGCCATTGCAGGATACATATTTGGTCTTGTTCTCAGAATAACTGGAGGAGAACCGTACCTCTACCTTCAGCCCTTGATCTACTATCCTGGCTGCTATTCTGATGAAAATAATATCTATGTCCAGAGATTCCCATTCAAAACACTCGCAATGCTTACCTCCTTCTTTACTAACATTATAGTCTCCTACTTAGCCAAATACTTATTTGAGAGTGGGACTTTGCCACCAAAGCTGGATTTCCTTGATGCTGTGGTTGCGAGGTACAGTAGAGAACATATGGACAAAGCAACGCTTGTAAAAAGTGACAATATTGTTTTAAATGAACTAGCACCCGTGAACCCGCAACACAGTCTAACTTTGAGCTCAACTTTCACAAACAAGGAAGCCTTTAATTATGTTGATTCGAGTCCAGATCTGTCCAACACTGAAGATAATTAAAAACTGTGGCACCACAGACAAAGCAATGCAGAACACTTCTATTCTCTTCTATGGAGAATAGTAAGTGGTATTTTATGAGAAGAAAAGCAAAACTTAGGAATGAAATGCCACTGCACAATCTTTAAGTTGGTTCTACAAGCAGGAGCATCCATGGGCAAAACTCTTTCCTGTTATTATCTAACACAGAGTGTTCAACAAAGGATGCACTCAGATCCCGTTCTTTCCACACACAACTATTAACTATGTAATTAAAAAAATATTTACAACTGAAAATATAGCTAGCAGAAAAGTGCAACAGCTATTTAGGTAGGACATATTATGAAGAGATTATAATGCAGTCATTCTGAAGTACTACCAGGCAATATTTTATTGGCATTATGTGAAAATATATTGTCACAGCTATAAGTGATTTATTACTAAAGAACTAAACATCTGCACAAATACAGATGGATAACTTCCCTAGGTTTTTGTTCTGGGATTTTTTTCCTCATAAAAATTTCAAAGAATACAAACATAGTATTTTGTTATTTTATTAATATTTCTGTAAGGCAGCAAAATGCGCAAATAGTAATAAATTCCTTATAGATGTGCTGAACATCTTATACTCTTTTTAAAAAAGTTAAAATGAAATCACCAGTTTTAAAGTGATGGTATGCCTAATGCAAGATGACCTTAAGCAAAGTATATTGCTATAGATTTTCTTCTTTCCTGTGTTTAGTGGCTGTCACGAATGGAAGAGAACAAAAATTTTAAAGCAATAATTGGAGTTGAGAAACTCAACTTGTGAAGAAAAAAAGACAGAACTTTTATAAAGTAAATAGAACTTTGCATTGTTGTGGAAAGAAGCTTTATCTTGATTTATCATAAAAAATGAACACTAAGCAAAGCAGTCTGGTACTAAGCAAACATAACAATGGAGGAAATATGAAAAAGTAGGAGACTCAAGATTGCTGCTTGAAAAAAGAGATTGGGAAAATGCCCAGTTTTCACTTAGTAAAAAAGTGTATTCTCAGAGACAACAAAAAGTGTTTTGGCTTGGATTTATTGAGAGTGTTCTGGAAAAACAAACAAACAAACAAAAAAGATTTTCCATGGAAAATCACCTTTTTTCAAAAATCTGATTTCCCGTGAGATAAGAGGCTTGGTGGAGAGTTTTCAGTGCCTGTATTTACCTCCAGAAGCAGCAGCAGCAGCTTGGAGGAAACCTGAAAGGAAAGTTGCCAGCAGGTGTAGCAAAATGCAAAGCAGTGTCTTCAGCTACGTGCTGGACTCCTTCATGGACAGCCACTCATGGGCCAGCATGGTGTCTGTGCAGCATCCAGGCACAAGTGGGACCACTCATAAATGATAATGCTAGCTAGAAGCAGCAAAGCAGGGATGATTAAGCCTCTTCAAACTATGGCCTGGCCAGCAGAGAGCATTCAATTTGGTTTCTGTTTGCCCACAGCCAAGATGATTGTGTCTGTCCTTGTTGGTACGTGCCTTTCACAGTGGGAGATCTAATAGCTAGATTTCTGTACAACTAGGAGATGCTCCAGTAATTCTTTTTAATATCTGTCACAGAACATTCAACTGAAATCCGGATATCCTCCTGTTGCTGATCACTGGTGAAAATTTCATCTTTAACATTTACAGTAGGAGGAACTATACTGGAGGATATGAAGTGTAAGAATAGGTTTTGCTGCAAAAGGACGAAGCCATCAACTTGTACATTCAGTGTTCACATAAACTTTCACAAGGTTGAATTATTAGATATGTTTCTACTCCTTTTGTGGAGTTTTAATGACATATATATTCTATATGTAGATAAAATTAATATTAGACATTATTTTTTCCCCAATACACTTCATTAGAAATAATACGTCATCTGAGTTCCAGATATGCACTGTGAACTGCAATACTACTGCACTAACAGATATTGAGTGTACTTTGGGTGGAAGGAATCAAAATCAGGATCTGCACCAAAATCTCCCAAGAGTCAATACAGCAAAGAAAAGGAGAGAAAGTTCTGTGGGGTGAGTGAACAACCTACCTTCAGAATGCTGAGGACCTTGCAATTGGACTCAAGTTATCTTTCCCTGAACTATGGAAAAAAGAGATGGAAAGGGATTGTATGGAAGAAGGAGAAAGGAGAACAGTGACACTGCTGAATTATTATCCATGTCTGTCCCAAATCCACTAGCCTGAATCTGTTTCTCTGAGAAAATACCAAGCCACAGTTTTAACCACTTCCACAACTAATGCCTTACATTGCAGTTCCAATTTAAGTTAGGGGTTCCCAATCTACATCTACCAAGTAAATCTTTCTGAAAATGTTCTTNTTTCCCCTTCCCCTTTCCTGGGGTGTGGGTCCATGGGTCCCCCGCACCAGTCGTCACGGAACCGGGCCGAACCTGCCCGTAAACCGTTGACACTTTTGTTTTGCCTAAGAGCTGATAGAATTTCACTGTGAGAAGCTGCATATAGGCCAGTAGCATTTCTACATTGCTTATTTCAGAATTTCCAGTACTAGTAGAAGGAAATGGACAAAGGGCTTCATCTGGACTCGAGGCATTTTGATTCCCTCGTATCCCCTCGTAAAGGCCTTTAAAATACTCAGAGAAAAGTTAAATGAAAAATCAAAATATGTTACCCCCAAAACTTCATCCCAGATGCTTTCAGTATTATCAGAATATTTTAAACTGTTTATCTTATTGAATATTTTTGCGAAATAACTGTGATTTTCGTGTTTTGCTGGAACTGCCTTTTCTGGCAGAAAATTGTTCCAACAGTTTTCCATTCCTGTGAGAAAATGCAAGGTTATTGCACTGTTTCAAGTAGCACACCATGGAAGCTTTATCATGCAAAGGGGAGAAAAAACACAGAAGACTGCTCAAAGTGTGACATTAGCTCTGCTTTCTACTTGCAAAGTCTCTGCATTTCTTTGCGTGAATCCACAACAGCTGCAGCAGCTGCAGTGGTGAGCTCCACTGTGGATTAGGTGATTCTGAAAGCCAAACTAAAACAACCCCATGCAGTATCCATTTAAAGGGTTTCTTGCCTTATTTCAACAGTCCTGTCATTATATTTATTCATAGCTGATAGTATAACCAAAGCCATACCTATGATTGACAGCTAGAGAAAAAAAAAAAAAATAAGAAAAAAAAAGAGAACATAATCCAGCCAAGTTATTTCAAGATAAATGCCAACAGAATGTGATTCTTCAAAGTAGGCTTTATTTTCATGTGAATCATCAAACACTCCTTCTCCACTTTTGCAATTTGTAGATAATGGTAGTGTGCACTAAATTGTATCTACAATCAGTGAAGCAAAGAACTCATCTTCAAACACAGAAGTTATTGTTTCTGAGCCAATGATTTCTGAATAAAATATTTATATCGTGATCATACATTTCACTTTCAGATTCTTAACATCTGTGACTTACATTTATTTAACAGGGTTTTTTACCTCCTTTGCATGACGTGTTCATAAAATCAAGGTTAATAAACAGATGATATGTGAACAAAAGTTAAAATTTCATCTATATTTGTCTATATAGAATGGTATATGTATTATAAATAACACATGCTTTTGTGAACCTGAATTGAATGTAAACATTAAGTGGATCAAATAAAGTAAAAGTCAGATTTAGTCTTTTATTTTCATATAGTACAATAATTTAGTATTTCAAATATAAGCATCATAGGGAAAAAAAAACTGTTACTCATTTTTCCTTCTGCCCTTCAAGCATATTTGATCAAGTACCATGTGCAATTAGACAATATGATATTGTAAGTCTGCTATTAATCAGAGCAGTATTTGTGGCTGTTGTTAAAAAAAAAAAAGTATATTTTTGTCTGTGTCAGAAATGATATATTAAAACTATTACTAACAAAACAAAGTATAATATAGATATATATATATATATATGTTTTAACTTCATTTGTATTGTTTCCAATAGTGCCCATACAATTCAGGAAAATACTGTCTGGTTTGGGGTCTGTTTTGTTCATCTATTAAAAATAAAGATGTTTATTTTATTATCACTGAGCATCATACAAGGCTTTGTGTCATGGGGAGAGAAGTGTCACTTGGGGGATCAGTACGGCTGCAGGGAAGCTTCCCTATAGCCTTTCCCAAAGACTAGTCCTCACGTTGGAAACAGGGCTATTATTTCAGTCATTTCCACCTCACCCTCACGGCCACAAAGCGGAACAGAGAACCTGAAGCTCCGGGTAAATCCATAAATGGGGCTGGAGTCCAACAAGACTCCCTCCCAGAGACCGCCTGGGAGAGATCTTTGGCTCACAGGTATTATTCTGGAGTGTGGGAGGATGGGTCCTGAACAGGAGCTGTAGCATGGGCTTCAGGGTTGGTGATGAGAACAGGAAGCAGGAATTCCTGATAAAGGAGCAGGAGTGCATGTGCCTAGAACTGCAGCTGGGTTCCACCATTCATGGGTGTAGACTAGAGGAAAGGTTTGACAGTTCTTTGTACAGAGGGAGAGCCCTTTGTAGAGGAATATAAAGTCATCATCCTAGGCACTGCATTGATTACAAATGCTGTTATTTAGAAATAAAAATTTTGACATACTGAAAATGGAAGTTCTGCTTTCATCCTACTACTAAAAGCTAAATATAATATCCAAAGATACAAATGGGTGGCTACTATAAGAGTTACTATAACAACATATCCCAAAGATACAGCGTATTTATTCCCTAGCTGCTTTATAAAAACACATAGGCAATGCTGTCCACACCTGGATGAGGAAAGGAGACAGAGGCACTCACTCATGGTGCAAAGCACAGCGTGGGATTTTCAGGGTAACACAGCTCAGAGGTTCCCTTGAGAGTTAAGAGCTCTGATCTCCCTTGCAACTCTTGGTTTGGATCTCCACTTGCACCTTCAAAAAATGAAAGAGCATTTTAAGACAAGCACCCTGAACTTTTCTAATTTGTATCTCAAAACGAAAGCAACTCTATAGCTCTGCCAAGTCAAAAAGGCAAGAAGAACCTTAAAGTAAGGGCACAGTGATGATTTCTTCAGAAGCTTCTGTGCCTGACAAAATAGATAAATGCCATGTTCAGTCCAGCTGTGGCCAGAACCACATCAAAACTCTATTTAAGAGACCCTATTTAGGAACAAGTGTAAGCTTTTAAATAGATAGATAGATAGATAGATAGATAGATAGATAGATAGATAGATAGATAGATAGATAGATAGATAAAGGTATATTTGTTGTGAAAATAAATAAATAAATAAATAAGGTATGATTATTCCAAACATTTCTATCACATTCACAAAAGGAGAGTGGGCATAAAAACAAACAATGAAGAAGTAAATGAGTAGAGAAAGAAGTTAAGCCTCTTTAATGTAATTTAGTCATTTAATGTAAGCATTTTTTTGTCAAGAAAAACTGAACTGGTCACTTTCCATCACAACCACACAAGGACTGACCATAGCTGAACACCAAGCAATTGAAAGGGGCATATGATCTGCATCTCCTTAGAGCATATTTAGTTGCCAAGTGTAGCTTAAAACCCACAAAAGGAACTGAAAAGACTACAAATACTGAGTAGTTTTCCACTTGTAAAGAGTAAACCTGGGTGTATCAAAATGCCATTAAGTTGTCTGCCTGGTACAGTGTTTCTCCCTTGGAAAGGTTGGAGAAGAGTTAGACCAGGCATGGGATAAACTTAAAAGATGTTTAAAGAAGGCAGTGTTAATACATGAAATAATACCTAGAATTGTTCCCTTATGTTAGGTGGTCTCCAGTCTTTTTTTTTTTTTTTTTTTCCTCAAGACAAGCATCATTCTCCCATGCAGGCCTCCAAGCACAGCTTAAGGGTTAAATTGCTCAGGAGCATGCCTGAGCACTGTAAGTTTGGTGGTGTGTGTACAGGCTCAGAGAGAAACCAAGCAGTTCTCCACTCCTGAGATGGGCTTTTTAGTTTTACTTGGGGGTCAACGGGAAAAGCTGAAACTTAGAAAACATGACTAACCTCACCCAAGTGCATGAGATGGATCATATCCTAGAAATGACCGTCCAGATCTCTGAATGTTGGTGAGGTGTGGCCCACTACTTCTTGTTCCTTGCTCCTTGAGAAGGAGGTTGAAGCCATGAATACAATCACAGCAAACTGACAGCCCAGTAACAGGCGTGAGGAGGACACTGGGGTGTTTAGGATGTACTCACAGAAAGAGTATAATTCTCAGCAGAAGGTTTACACCTTTCTGCCTGGTGCGCTGACCTTCTGCAACCAAGATTACAAAAATAGATAATGGGAACCATTCATCTAGGTTACAAGGGTTTTGTTGTGGCTGGGAGAGATTTACACTATCTCCACAATTGGTGTTAATAAATAACAGGTGAAACACAATGTATATAAGGCTGTGGTGAGGATAAAGGCCATAATAGAATATAAGGTAATAGACAGCAAAGGAAAAAAAGGAAAGTTTTGCTATGGATGAGAAAATTGATCACACTGGCTGTATTTAATCGATTTAGGAAATATCATGAGGTCAGAAGAAAGCAATGAAGCTGTTTGTGGACTAATGAAGGAAACCTGTGTAATGAGGTGGAAGAACTAGAACAACTGACGCAAGATGTGACAATATCTCATACAGACTAAGGGAAGAATGATAGAGTAGATCTCAAGACGAAAAGAGATTCATAAAGAGCTTTTGCTGATTTTATATGCTGGGTTACTTAGGTCTAAGGAATTCAACTTGAATGTGGAAAATGACAGAAACCCTTTTAATACTATTAGTGAAAGAAATGCTACTTCAAACTGCATGATCATGCAAATATTTGAACTCTGCTAGAGACTGGGGGGAAAAAAAAGGCTGTTACAATGGCAGAAAACAAAGCACTTTGGCCCGAAGGGTAATAGGTTTCTTCTTCAATCAATGCCCAGACAAGAAGGGGTGCTATTTCAGCTCTGAGTTAATGCATGTATGCAACATTGTGAAAGATCTGATGACAGAAAAAGCTTGTACTGAAAGCTGAGAGTGATTAGATTATCTTTATATACAAAGAGCAGTGAGGAGATATTTATGCTAAAAATATATTAATTCAAAGGCAAATGAGTATACAGTAGCAAAGAATGAACCTGGAATGGAAATTAGGAGCAAATTCCTTATTAATGATTGCATTTCTGAAATAACTTACCCACTGAAATACTGTAGATTAAAAGCAGCAGTGCTAAAACAGATCCTATGCAAGGATGGTCTGGTCCTGGACATGTTGAAGGGCTATATCCCATGTTGCTCGTGATCTTAACACACATCATGCTGGGATTCTAGGCAAACTTCAAGTGTAAATTACTGACGATATTGGTAATTATTCTTCAGTGTAAATGGAAGAAGTAAATCAATTTTTAACCACTTGTTAATTCTTCCAAGAGTTTTCTGTGGTTGTGACTGAAGCACTAAAATTCACTTACTAATTTGGAAATGGATGAGGCATATTTTGCCAAGCTAGTAATAAATTTCATTGGAAGTATTGAATTTGAATACATTCAGCCAATTTACTAATGGAATGTAATTATTATCTGTATATTAGTAACCAAGAGAGGAGTGCTACACTGCACTTTGTGTTACTCAGCTGTTCACATCCATCAAAATGTTGGACACAACTTTCAGAGGATTTAAAGGGAAAGATGCTCCCAGAAATGCTGGATTACTGAGGACATTGTCATCCAAAGAGTGGGGCAGCTCCAGTTATCTAACTTCCTACAGTTTCAGCACCATTATATAATACACAGATTATCATTGATGATATTTTGACAACAGAGCTGTCTGCTTTATATTACCTATGCCAGTAATTGCTACAGAGTCATGACTGCAGAAGTCTTCTCCTGTGAAGACTGGCAGGAGTATGGCCATGGTGAAAGGAATTAAATGGCGCCTGCTGTACGCTGGTCTCTAGGTCTTCCTTTTGTGTTACCTGTGATGCTTGGGCTGTTCTGGATTATGGTTGTGTAGCAGTTTAGTGATTTAGTCTACACTCAGCACCACAGTGGGTGTTCTCAGTGTGAACTTGCATGAAGTCTATGTATGGTCAGTTAAGGAAGAGAGATCTTTATAAGATCATGCTATCACACAGAATAGCAAAAATAAATAAATAAATAAATTATTGGGTTAAAAATTTGTATTGGGTTGTGTGCAGTACTGTGCAGTTGTACATGTTATTATTGTAACAAATTTTAAGATTGTCTGTATTTCCTTCTATATGCTAGCACCCTTGAAAGATACCAGATCATCTTAATTTGCCTTCTTCCACAGTGATGTTTTCACCTCAGAACTGATCTACTGTTACTGTTGTCATCACATGAAGTACAAGTCAAATTGCTCAGCATATAAGTAGTTAGCAATAAAAAAGATTTCTAGCCAGCACAGTTTGTATTCTTCCACATAAAGCAGATTTGACAGAAATATGATAGAGAAGTAAAGTGAGCACCAGAAATAAAGTAATTGGCCTGAGCTAGAATACCAGAGAGCTATGTAAACTTTATTATTCTTTGTGACTTTAAAAAATATTATGTTCCAACAAAGCAAGAAAATAATAAGTTCTTCTGCTTCATTCCTGTATCCTGTCCATGAGGAAACAAGTATTTGAAGAATTGATGTAGTTTTTTTTATCTATTGTCTGTTCAGCAGGATATTGTTAAATGTGCACTTCAATTATATTCTCAAAACAATGTACTAACTGCAGATTGGTGATAAACTTCAGCAACTAGATGCATGCAGACAACCTCAAGAGATCAGCTACTATTTCATATGTATTAAGGTAGCCTATTAAAATGAATTATTCAGTCTGTGCAGAACACTAGGTTCTGGCTTATTAGTACACACTAACAGGAAAAATGAGATATGAATCCCGGTTCTAATTGGATATTATTTTACCCCAAACATGGTCAAGACAACTGCCAATAAAACATCTGAAAGATCATCTCATATTGCCTCTGGATTTAGCCGTCACACAAGAGACGTGCCAGTGGGCATGGTCATTTGCACATGTGGGGGCAGAATTTCTAGAATCACTTATCATGGAAGAAAAGGAAATATTCATCTAAGGGTTGTCTGGTATTCCTCTAAATTCCACATAAATCAGTAGGATATTTGCACAATGTCCGATATTTGTTCATGCATTCATTACAGCAGGTATCCATGTAATGACTCCATGTTGAGTAGCAAGCATAATCATCCAAATTTTAGGTTTGAAAAAAAACTTTATATTTTCCATATATCTAAAATATGTTTTTCTGCTTTTGGTGAAGTACCCGCAAGCATTTAACTTGTCAAAATTGCTTATAATATCATGGGAATGTCTTTTTTGCAGCATAATATAATATTTGAATATGAAAATAAATAAGATAGATTTTCATAAGAAGCTTATTTTGCTATGAAAGGGCACAGACGGAGCCTTCATTCCTGAGCAGAATTTCTCACAGAATTTCATTACTGACTTCTTTTCAGACAGCTCATTTTTCAGAGATTGTTGAATGTTATCTACTTGAATATTAAATCTATTTAAGCTACTTCAAAGTTGATCCGATATATAAACTTAAGACAATCTGGACTGTTCAAGCAGTTCAGCCCTATGCCTAGTGAACTGACTACAATGTACACTTAACTCATCTTGTATGAATGCTTGTATGAAAATTTAGGATGGCTAGCAATCCCTCTTTAAACTTTAATTTTCATTCATAAGCGGTTTCTATTCAGATACACAATACATCACTGGCAAGGCACAAACAAAAACGAGATGTCTTGTAGCCTTTATGTTCTAAAAGAAAGACTCTAATTAATTTCTTATGTCATCCTCTTTTACCTAAGCTAGTAGAGGATAAGTTGTACCTCTCACCCATCTCCCTCTCTGTGTGTCATCTCCTGTACATTTATGTTGTTCTACAACAAAAGGAATCCTGAAAAGGTTTTCAATGAGACCAGTGGAACTAACAGGAAACAGACAGATTTCACTACACTGTAATTTAAAAATAAGCACACAAAAATGCAGAGGTCTCATAACAATTACAGTGTCTGCAGTTATGAATAGAAATAATAGAGAAAATAGGAATTTGACAGCATGACACTAAATGGCATTAATAGTACGATGCTGAGTGTCTCCACTATTCAGTTTATTAATTGAGGCTAATGGTTCTATCTCTGCTGCCATTGTATGCCAAAGCAGTTCTGAAAACAAATAGTGGGTATGCAATTAAAAAGTACAAACTGCAATTGAATATTCAGAAATAAAAGTCACATTAGTGATAGATTAGTATTAATCACACAATGAGCCATTTTGAGAAATTTTATCAGTGCAGAGCATCTGATTTTTATGCCTATTTGAAATGCATGGACTGGGATAGCTCTTAACCACACAGAACAGAGGGTAATAAATGGCTGTATCAAGAAAAAAATACTGTAAAACAATGACAACCACTTCACAAAGAAAAAAATGTTTTTTCTTACTAAGCAATATGTATCCAGAGTCTTTGAGCAAGGTGGGAATAATGACGGGCACTACCACCAAACTGACCTCAATTCCTAAATCAAGGCAATTCCAACAGATTAAGATGGTAATTGATACATCAGCTGTGCTTGTGCTGCACCTCTTCTCACCTATGTGGTAGACAATAGTGGCCTGTGTGTAAACATTTAGCATGAGTAGAGACACACAGCTTCCAGTCGGTACTGGAGTTTTGCAACTCACAGTCATTAAGACACCAAGAAATTGATTTCCTAAATGAGGTTCCATGAGGTGTACGTTTGTGGTTGGAACTGAGGAACTGTAACAGGACTGGCGTAGCTTTGCATTTCATTAGAAGAAACATTAGAGAGAACTGCCTTGGAAGAAGGTTACTTCTTTCAAGCCTACACGCAATTTCTGTCTCAGATTTGTCCTCTCAAGCTGCATTAAGGACAGAAAATTGGAAGGTTCTGATCATGTATATTTATTTGTTCTACCATAACAAACATTAGCAGTGGACTATTATACAGGTGTATTTGTCCCGTATCTATAGTTTATACAACTTCTCCCTATGTTTCTATGTTGGTTTTTACAATTATTGCTAAGGCCATATTCTTTCTCTTCACCATGCTGAAGAACAGCATAAACATGAAGGTAGATACAGTCCTTCTTCTGGAGACTTATTCACATATACCCAGTGAAGATAATATGTGTAAAGCTACGACACATAAAATGATAGGACAAGGGCAAACTAGCTAAGCACGCAACTTCGAGCTTCAGCTTATATTATTGCTTATAAGAATAAAATAATAAATTACAGTTTAGGCTAAATGCCTCTCAGGTATTCTGTCTCATATACCTAACAGAAGCAGTGGGACCAGGAAGGCAATACCAATGCCTGCAGTAACAAGGGACTGGAGAGGTGGCAGATTTATCCAAAATTATTTTCCTGACTGTCTTCATCGTGGGCACCTTTGCCAAGCAGGTGCTTGACACCACTGTTCTAGTTCTAGGTGGTTAGAACAGCTGGCCTGAATTGCTCCTAGGGAAGGCAAGGGCAATGGGCTCAACTCAATGGCCTTTCTTTCACCTGCTGCCTGACCAGAAGGAAGGCAGTATACCTCTTCTTGTCCATTCTTCTCCTCATCTCATCTATCTTGCTTGGACTTAACCTCTCACAGACAACATCTCCTCCTGTCTGTCTGCAGTGTACCTACAGGGGCCTAAGTTTGTCTGGATTGCCCAAACACTCTCGTAATATAAATAATAACGAAAACAATAAATCCATCCCTAGACCTCTGCTTTGTCAGACATTTCTCTGGTACAACACTATTAGAAATAGTAACTCAAATACTATGTGTTCTTTGGCTCCTACATGTTGTGAGTAATGGCTGTCAGCTTTTATATAACCTTGTGAATACCATGTGGTATTAACAATTAGACATGCAGAAGAATTTGCTGTAGTAGAGTATTTATAAAACTGCCATGTTGCTGTACAAAGACACTCCCTTTCAGTTAAACACTTCATTTGGCACTAAAATAACAATTGCTAATTTGATACGATAATACTTTGTTTAACACCCTATTTCATTTCACATAAACTTCTTTCCCTTTTCCAAAATTCCTGTCTATGATAGGGAAGTCACGAACATCTTAGAGTCTAACAAATTCAGTGCTATGTTTCTATTCTAGAAATGTTCCTTTCTCTAATGAAATGTGAATCCTGTGGGATTAGCTGGTAATGAACTTCGCTGTTGATAATTTCTCCATGTTGTTTCTAAGGACTGGGTTATCGCTTTTATAATTCATTCGTGTTTTTGTTATCTAAATCTCAAGATTTACTATGTACACCTAATCTCATAGACACTTGGTTTCCATTGCTGGCACATTTAGAACTGTTCTTTCTTTCAAATACTCAAATGTCTTTTTTGAAGCCTATTACTGAAGAATCCCTGGAGTAACAGCGTCTCTTAGACAATTTGTCAAATATGTGTTGCATGTATCATATACTAATACTAATCCTGTGCTAGAAAACATCAATTCCTTAGATTTTACAGTGCATAACTGTAATTTTAATTGGATTTTTCATATGCATGTAAGTAATTTTCTGAAGGGCTTTGAATTGTAAGCTTTTAAAGCCAAGACTTAAATATTCACCTGTTCTCTGCTCTGGGCCAACAAAAAAAATTGCTAAGTACAAAAGCATTTTTCACATGGTTCCCAAATTAGCTAATCTACTGGCTAAAGCATAATGGTCTTCTTGTAAATCTTGGCCCAAGTTTTGCAGATGACTGGTAATGTAATCTCAAGAATACTGAAAGCAATTCTAATAGCCATGCAGAAAACGTGGAAAATTAATTGTAAGTACATATAACTGCATATACCAGAGAAATAACTCAATTAGAACATTTTAAATCTCTTTAGAAACAGTTGAAATGTGTAATTGTTGAAATATATTGACATAATAACAGAATAAAAATATTTCATTTGTAGACTTCTCAATAAATAGCTTAGTGACTTATGCTTGTAGATTTTTTAAATTGTCTAAATATCAATATGCATAAGTGAAATTCCAAAGGCACATTCAAAATAACTATCGGGAATTCCATAGTAAATAAACTGTGGGTAAATACACACACAATTACTGCGACCAAGTCTGGGGCTTCCAACACAGGAAAGATGTGGAGCTTTTGGAGAGAGTCCAGAAGAGAGCCATGAAGATGATCATAGAGGCTGGAGTACCTCTATGAAGATAGGCTGAGGGAACTGGACTTGTTCAGCCTGGAAAAGAGAAGACTGCAGGTAAACCTCGCTGTGGTCTTCCAGTATTTAAAAGAAGTTTATAAACAGGAGGGAAATAAACTTTTTGGATGGGTAGATAGTGATAGGACAAGGGGGAATTGTTTTAAACTAAAGGAAAGGAGATTTAGATTAGATACTGGGGGAAGATTTTTACTGAGAGAGTGGTGAGGTGCTGGAACAGGCTGCCCAGAGAGTCTGTGGATGCTCCGTCCCTGAAGATGTTTAAGACCAGGTTGGATAGGGCATTGGGCAATCTGATCTAGTACTTGATCCAGCAGCTGACAACCCTGCCTATGGCAGGGGCACAAAACTTGATGATCCTTGAGGTCCCTTCCAACCCAAGATGTTCTATGATTCTATGTTTATATGATTTTGTTTCATAGTTGCAATATCTTCTTCCAAAACAGTATGGATAATATGAAGATATTCTTCTTAGAACAAGAACTCCATGGTTATTCTTCTTCCATTTTCAAGACCCAACTGAAGAAGAACTACTTTGCAAGTCAATCATTTTGTGTACACATCTATGTAAAGTCAAGAGGGAGAGTGAAGTGTAAATCACCACCTTCAATTCTGATCCTGATGCATTCAAAATCTCAAATGAAAAGTCAATGCAAGTGGAAATGAGAAACCTCAGATGCTGAAGGTCTTGCTTCAAATAATTAAAATTTAGTACATGTTATTCTCTTCCTACTATACCATGACAGAACTGGCATATTACACTGCTGCCTCCAGCAGCTCATTAAGGGTTTGGGGGTATGTTGTTTTAACTTTAGCCAGGCTTTTGCTTGATCATTCTGACATTAACCAGCTCTGCCTGAATCTAATATCTCAGGCAGGTTTAAGTTAAGCTTTCTTTCGCAAAACAATTTGAAAATAATCCTGAGCAAATCAGTGGTATTTGAAATAGATCAGAAAAAAATTAGAGCACTTCAGTAATCTTATGTTTAATGAAGACTGGAATATATGCTTGTGTAAAGCACTGAGTAAAGGTAGTTACGGTACTACTCAGTAGCTGTACTGTAGTAAGCAGATAAAGAGGCCTGAAGGCACAAAGTCCTGGCATGACATCAGTATCATAATAACCTGTTCTCTTTAAGTTCTGTGCTCTAAAAGCACTCCAGTGACAATATTTATATAGATGGTGAGATGCATATGTTCACATCACATTCATGTAACAAAGTAGAACGATGTCAAGAGGGAGCAAAACATATTTGTCATAGCCACATGAGCTTTTCCCAACCTAAACCTTCAAGCATACTTTCAAATCCTTTTTATTACTTTGACAAAAGAAAAATCATTTAATAATTCTAGTTGTTTATTTTTTTTTCATTTTCCAGGGTAGTTAATCAAAGATATCCTAAACTATGACTATATCTCTGCAGACATCAGGAATAGATTGTTAGCTTAAATAGGGTAATAATTAATCTCTGATTTATTTAAGGCACCAGTTAGACCCTGATAGATGCCCATACAGTGCTCAGGTATCACTACATAAGAGAAATAAATCAGTTTATAGGTCTCTTCTATGTTCCATACCAGCAATTTAGCTCATGCAGATCTACATCACATATCCAAACCCAAAATTCTGAAAGTGTCAATAAAATTAGAGAACAATATGAATAGTAAAACCTTCCTTCAAAAGGTTTACTATTTAAGCAAAATAGGATGGAATGATTCCATCATCTTATCACAGGCAGACCCAAAAGTAAGTAGTTAGAAATCAGGATGAAGGAACCACATCTGCAGAACTGCAAGCCACAATATTCAGAAGGCATTGTATCAGGCCCTCAGTTCTAAGATGCATATAACCACGTTGCATAAAAATCTATTATTCTTGGTACACACACCAGATCTTTCTTTTCTGCTCTGACTACTCCTGCAGGTTACCTTTCCTCGTTAATGGATATCATGAGTTACCTTCCTACAGGCCAGTCCTATCAGCGCAGCAAAGGCAAGCAACACTTTGAGATGGCCATGTTAAAGCCAGCTGAGTGCTACAAGAAGAAAGTTATATTCTTACAGCTTTCTTTATCACTGGTCCCTATACTTGCCTTTTCTGGTACACAACAAGACTGGGTTTATATCTCACTTTAAACAGCTCTCCTGCTCTAAGGCTGCAGTGTGATGCCATACACAGTGCAGCTTACCAGTTCACAAAGTACTTTCAGATGGATAAAAAGTCCTGGACATGTACTAAATACTAATAACAGGAAAATGGAATACTCTGCATAAAGAGGTTGTGGAGTTTGTTTCAGTTTGGTGGGGTATTTTGGGGGCATTTTTGTCTGTCTGTTTAAACTGGATTTCTGTCCATGTTTCTTGCAAAAAATAATATTCTTCAGATGAAAGTATCGTCTGGTATGTCAGACTGTGCTAATCAGGCAGTTTAGATATCAAAATGCAACACACAGAGACAGATACTCTCGGCATTTGTATGTCCTGAGCACTAGTTTGAACTGATCAAGAATGGTGTCCAGAACTTCTGTTGCAGCCCAAACCTATTTCGGTTTTCTCCTAAAAATAATTTCCCGCAGAATATTTTACTGCAGACATTCTCCTTTACGGTTTCTGATGTTAATTTATTCTCATGGGCTCATTCTTCTGAGTCTCCTCTCACCCTCTCCTTACAACTGCTATTCTTGGATGATCTGCTCATGCAGACATTAGACTCAGCATGCCTCTGGCTTGCAAGCAAAATTCATAAATCCACAATTGAAAGAGTAATTTTGTCAAAGCAGATAAACCTTCATGCAATCAAAAGTGTTTCTGCTCTTAAAAGATTGCTCATAATTATTTCTGTTAGATTGCCAAAGCTGATTCATTAACTATGTTAACCATCTATAGGATGATGTGGGTTATATATAAATCCAAGTTATTGATACTACACCAGTAGCTGAATGAAGACATTGCAACAAATTCTACAGTTGCATACTTTAAATATAGAATGGCAAACAGATGTCTTCCTGAGGGGCTTTTAAGAAGCAGAAATCTTAACGAGCTCATCACTTATAAAACCTGTATACCTGCCTGAGGACAGACAATGTGAACGGTAGAGGAATCACATGGCTGTGTTTCTTTTTAGAGAACATCTAACGGGTCTCATCTCATGATTGCTGCCACATGGAGTAGCACTCATCAAAGCAAGGCTGAGCAAGCCAGAGATTATATTTACTCAGAGTGTCATTTTGCTTTCTAGTCATTCCTGTAAAGGATGAGAACGCAAACTCTTCAAACAAGGTAGGTTTTACAAACTGTTGTTCTATTCAGTCTTTAACCACAAATGTGGCTTTCAGAAACCTTGAGTGCTTCAGCAGGAGCCATGTAAGTGGATAGTATTTGATCTGTAACCATTCCTACACAAATACAATATCTGTTAAACCACAGCCTGGTGTCAGGTCTCACACACCGTAAATGCACCGTGTTACCATTTTGGTTCTTCTCGTGGGAGAAAATATATCAGACAGAGATTTTATTTTTCTTACTGTTTTCTGGGAAATACAAACCCTTAGACAAATAAAGCTGAAAATATGCTGGGATGTCTCCCTGTTAAACTACTCTCCAAAATCTGTGACAACCACTGTTTTAGGAGTTGGACTTAGCAATCTTAGCAGGTTACTTCCAGCTTAGAATATACTCTGATTCTATGCTGAGAACTTCTTTATCTGAGAAGTTCTGAGTGTCCTTGTTCTCCTTGCAAGTCAGGTTATCTCCACGTATGGGATGTGTTTTGAAACTTGTTTTCTGAGCATCCTGCTGAACGTCTTTTAAAGACCTGAAGAGAGAGCTTCCTCCCAGGGCCCCAGTGACATGAACTGTTTTTTATCTTTTTCAGTTTCTTCTCAGCAACCCAAGGATTCTATGAGTCAGTTGTTCCATGAAATGTGCAGGACAGTACAGAAAACCTGGGTAACTTTTAAATGGAGACATGGGGGAAGGAATCTTTTCTCCTAATAACTGAAGTTGAGAAAGAGAAAACTGTCTTCTGCAGAAAACAGGAGATGGTGTTGGGACTTCAGTTCATAGCACCAGTTGTGCATAGACTGTAGGCCAAGGGAAGGAATGAAAGTGTCATGGTTTTGTGGCTTTTGTTGTGCTGTTGATATTCCACATCATGACAACATATAGTGTATTGGGAGTTGAAAAAAAAAGATCCTTTACTCTCAACATTGTCTGCTGAAACATAAAGTCCCACGTGCTGGGATCCGGCTCCGACCAGGAGCCATAGGAATTGTTTCTCGAGCCCTAAGACGGTGTTTCGGGCAGTAGCATGGGGTACTGCATATGTTTCAAGCCACCCAGTAGTTGCCTCCACCATGGTAAGCACATAATGCTTACCATGCCAAGATCGTGGCAAGGTAATATAATCACCTAAATGTGATTGCACAGAACATTTGGCAATATATTTGACAACATCCTTTCTGGCTGGCTCCCCAGCTTCATGCTAGGTAATGCTGACCACTGTATAGGTGGTTAGGCAGTATTCTGTAGTTACAGAAAAATGGCATGCAGAGAACTAAAACATGCTGTGCTTTTCACAATCTTGTTGTCATTTGTATGGCATTATTTGGAATTAGGCTCTGCCTAAGAAGAGAAACAAGTGAAATTAGTTCAAACAAACAAACAAAACAACATTACAGGGGAGAGAGCAATCTACTCCAAGTGAGCATGTCAATATCATTGTATGCGTATGCCTGCATTTTAAGCAGAAAAAAAAGAACTGAGACCAAAAATATTTCTAATAGTAGTGCTGTTGTCTCTGACACACCAGCTGATTTTTTTATGCCTGCTTGGATTTCTAGCAATGCTGCATGTGAACAAGTTAGATCTTTTTAAACCTACATTCTTATTTTTCCAGCTTCATTTATGACCATTTCAATTACATGTTGGAGGTGTGAGCTATCAGGCACTGCAGGAGCTGATTTCACATACAGAAGTCCAGCCAGCAACTCAGTAGCAATTGTTTGGCTAGATTTCGTGATCCATGGCTCTGCTGCTTGTATCTCCTGCTCTTAGAGGGCTGAAGGCTGTATTCTAGTACAGAGTAGGTTGGCTGCAGCTTGTTTCCCTTCATCCGACTTAGGACTAAATGGAATAAAACAGCACAGCCAGAGTAAATGAGCCATGGAAAAATTGATCTTAACCTCCACCCCACTGATTTGGCAGCCAGGCAGTAGGGTAGGAGACAAGATAATTCCCTCAGCTTCAATGGGTTCTGTAATGCAATTTGACAAATCGAACAGATAGCTCTTATTAATGTAACTAAATGAATTATTGCAAATGGAAAAGGGGGACATTGATCTGCCTTCATGTATGCGTTATTCTTTGGAGGAGGGGAGATTGCCTTTAAATTCAAGCTATTGCTGCCTGAGGTATGAAATCACTGTAATGAACAGCTCTGCAGTTTTGATTCCCTCAAACCGCCCATTTAACACCGATATAAATGAAGATAAAAGAGATATACAGAGCTATCAGTGTTCATACCTGGCTACTCAAGGAAATGTTCAGGGCCATTTTTTTCATAACTGCTTTGTTTTTCTAGTGATGGAATAGGACTTAAAAAGATACATATATGTAGCTTATTTTGTTGAATATCAATAAGACTACCTTCTTAATGGTTTCCAACTTTAATGATTCTACGATTCTGTGATGCTACTTCCTGTGTTAACTGCTTAAATAATATATCACAAACATTCATTTCACCAATGAAATCCTGCAAGCCCAGGTGTCTAAAATCAGGCACATGACTTCAAAGCCTAAAGAAATATGAATATTTCTGCCACATTATCAGGGATGTGACTCTGGAACATCCAAGTGTCAAACCTGGATATTTGGATTGAAAATGTATTTTTTTATATCTTCATATTCTTACAAGTGAGGTCTAAGAAAGCTAGAGGATAGCCCCCATTATCCCTCTCATGTCTTGTCTGTATCCAAAGAAAAAATTTCTCAAGATGTGGATGGATGCTAAGCATGCCAGTGCTGGATAATCCATAACACAGAAGACATTACAGTAATGGAAATATTAAAGAAAATAGTATGTGCAGAATAAAGACTGATTTATCACGTTATAGAGGAAGTCTTCTTGGAATCAAACCATGTGGGGAACTTCTGAGAAAGGAGATTTAACATCTCTTGGATTCTTATACACATCACTTTTAAGGTAATACTAGCAACATAACAAGCCAAGACAGGTCCTGCTGAGCACCTGCTGAACAGGTGAGATTCTCTCAAGTGGTTCAGCTAGACTGCCTCAGCTGTCTGCATTCTGCAAATTGATGAGGTATTTTCTTTTGGCTCTGTCCAATTAAACACATTCCCTGAACAGCTGTGAAAAAAGGTTTTTTTTTTTTATTCTCTCCAGAACAGTTTAGGGTTTGTTTGTTTGTTATTTTATTTTATTTTATTTTATTTTATTTTATTTTATTTTATTTTATTTTATTTTTTATTTTATATTTTATCTTGGTTAATTTGATATCTAGGTATTTCTGGCTATTTTTATAGCATTTATTCAAATTTTCTTTAATGATAGTTCTAGCATCACAGTGGAATACTGTTTCTACAGACTCAAAGTATGCCATATAAAAAGTGAAGTGCTGTTAGGGAGAAGTGTAACTAGAAGTACAGTATTAGCTTATATTTCTTTTATTTAAGGTGTTTGTTCTGAAGGTGTCTCATGCATCAGCTCACTGTTGTAAGGAATACCAGGAAGACCCTCTCTACAGCAGAAAAGAAACTCTCACCAGTTTTGAAAACCCTGGTCAACCAAGATGCATGTAAAGATCTTCCCCAGCCTTTTGCCAAAGTGCCCCTCTGAAGACAGAAGTCCAGTCTGAAGAGACAGGGACATTACAGCTGTCATGGACACAAGCCCTCTCTATGTGAAGGGTCCCCTGGTTCTACTGACAGTCCCCATCAAACTGCAGATTTCAGTCAATTTCTGTAGTGAAGTATAAGAGAAGCATAAGCAGCAGATAACTCTCTGAGAAGAAAATGATTTCCTTCCTCTTATGCTTTTCTGCATAAGGATATTACAGCTGACACTGAGGTAAAGAAATTCTCAGCTTGATGGTGGGAGAGAAATCTCAGTGGTTCACCAAATGAGCCCTATGGCTGTCCTCCTTCCCTCCTATTTTGCGCTTGTTACAGGGGTAATAGTTTCGTTACTTAGAGAAAGGTATACATCCTTCTCTCATTTTTCTGAGAAAAATGTGACCATTACCTTTGCAGTCCCACCCACCTTTTTCTGACTGAGTTATTGATATCTGTTACGATCCAATATACCATGTTATAATGCACCAGGGACCTTGAATTAGTTCTGACTTCATCCCTGCTTTATGTTCTATAAAAATGACCATTCCTTCAACAACCAGTGTTAACAGACCTTCCTAAAATATTGCTGTGCAAATTGCATGGCCTCCTGAATTTAATTAACTGTTCAAGACAGCACATCTTAAAATAGTTTTCAAAATGGACCTTGGGCAAACAAGCAGATGGATGACAGCGTTGCTTACTGCTGTAAGTCATCAGTGTGCACAGCTCAAACGGTCCTTGCACAGGCTGGTGGTAAGGTAGAAACTCATTAATCCTAGGAAGGGGATGAAGGGAAAATCCCGTTTTCAGAAAATCCCTACACTACTAACTACAGAGTGGATAGGTTACAGCAGGGGAAGGATCACTATATAACATCTCTTTCATCTCAAGACAGATTACAGTCTGCTACTCACCACCGCAGAAACAGATCTACCCTTAAATACTCTGTCAGTGTCTCTATGTCTATATACATAAACGAGGGCTACTCTGAACAGTATACCTCCTATGTTATAATGTTGATCCACAATATCAGGGGTGGATGTTGGTGGTATAGCAATAGAGGTATTTTGGTCTAGAAGAAAAACACTACTGATAAAACAACTCTACTATGAAAGAAGCTCTAGAGAGCTTGGAATGAGCCATAAAGATTAAATCCTCCTTCTTAGGGAGGGCAAAGAATCTGAGAGACCACACCTAACACCAGTACTGGAGAAGGTTAAAATGACAATGATTCTGTCACCTCATAATTTAGATCTAAAAATACAAATGGACCCCAGTCTCATTCTGGGCATAGTTTCCTTGTGTTTTCTTCTTCTTTTCCTTGGTCTGTGGGATAATTTAGCTTTTCCAAGAATTCCATCTTTCAGATTCAAATGATCAGAAATGTGTTTCTCATGTCTCTACAATTTCAGATCACCTAGGAGAGTGAGATCCTGCCATGATATCTGTAAAACAATAAGTCAGCACATACTAGCAATTATGCTTCTGCCTATCAATTTCTGTTGCTTCCTGAGCAATAACGTATAGTGCAGAAATTGTGCATGGAAAAATCCAATTTCAGGCAGTCAGACAACAAAGTTTGGTACCCCTGCCTTCTTGTTGGCATTGCCACAGGGTTTTCTCAAATGTTTATTTCTCCTAAAAGTTTAATAAATCATGGTAACTTCTCTCTGTACAGAATAAGATCCTTCAGACTTCTTCTCTTTTCTGAATTTGTAAAGCAAACCTGTAATGAATGGGCATGACTAAATGAACGAGTCCCAAACATCTAAGCCTATTTTCATCACTTCATGGCATTCATGAGCTGGACTCTGTTCTCTCTTTGCCCATCCCTTCCTCCCTTTCACCAGAGGGAATCAAAAGTGATAGAGTTGGCTAAAGCTGACTTTGCATCAGGACATTAACAGTACAGAGATCTACAAAGAGTGAGATGTTGTGTGCATTGATCTTTGGATAATATAAGAGTAAGAAAGGGGGAAGGCAGATATAAACTGGACCTACAGGACTTCAGATATCCCTTTGATACTGGAAAAAAAATGTACAATTCTATCTGTGGAGACAGAGATCACCTCATCTGACATTTAGAATGTTTTCTTACAGTGAATCACTTCAGTTCTTCCTTGTGTTACTGAGTTAAATGAAGGAAGTCTGATATTATACTGCACAGTCTGACAGGAAAAATATTATTTCAGCAGTAAATTGTATGGGAGACAGTAGTTTCAATGACTTGCTTACTGGGAATGAAAATGCAAAGCCATCACCTAAAATTTTACTGCCTCTCAATGCCAAGGTCAGACTGAAAAAGCTGAAGGAACAGCACTGGCTTTATTGCTCAAAATATTAAAAAAGAAATCGGTAGAGGAGAGAAGCAATAATCTTTACGTCCATTGGTTTGAAGGGTCCCTTGGGAGGAAAGCATGCATGTGTATTTCCAATAAAAGTCCAGCTATGAGCTCGCTGCAGTGCTTAGGCAGGCAGCATCTGGATAGTGTTATTCCACCTTGTTCATAGTTAATTATCTTTATTCCTGTAAATAATATTCATCATAAAATGTTGTATCTTTCATTTTGTCCCTTTGTTTCATGTTTTGCTATGAGTAACTAATAGTTTAATAAGCCATTAAAGTATATTATTGTTATTATCTAAGCTTCTGGTTCCATTGACTACCTCTAAGCTGATGGGTTTGGGAACGCTTCCAAGTATCTGTGCTGTGCTATCTGTGCCCTTATTGAGCACTGCCTATCTATAAGAACAAGACGCAGGCATGCAGCCTTCTTCCTCTCTACCACACATGGGTCTTCACAGAAAGAAAAACAAATTGCTCTAGGTAGGCAAGAGCTATGTTATACTCTTGTCTGAGTCCCATTCCAGATATCTGACCTCATGACCTGGGATTTACTTCAGAGTATAACCATGGGAGAAATTAGATGTTCATTTTAGTCCAAACAGCACATTTTCAAACAATGTGTCCTTTAAAGTCTGGGAGATTTGGCTTTAAGTTGTCCCAGACTTTGGGGGAGCTGGCTGGTGATCTACCAGGCCTTCCATTTTCTTCAAATTATTTCTTCTCATTGAATTTGAAAGTATCTCCAGTAACCCTTAGTCTCTTAGGTTTTTGCAAAACCGTTCTCAAACAGACTTGTGAACAAATTAACATTACATCTGTTTGGCTTGTACCTCTGACAGGCATGGTTCAGTAACTATCTCAGCCATGAGTTTCATAGAATCATAGAATCATAGGGGTTGGAAGGGACCTCAAGAGATCATCGAGTCCAACCCCCCTGCCAAAGCAGGTTCCCTACACTAGGTCACTCCACACCAGAACATTCCTTGGCTTTCCAACTATCCAGCCACTCAGAAAGAAGTGTGACCTATTGGTGTTCAAATTATTCAGGGAAATACAGCTGACCAGAAACTGATATCAAAAGTTACCACTACAAACTCTTGTTTCTACACTCACACAAGCGCAATAAACTAATATACTCTATTGTATGCTCACTAATTTGTTATGCACTTTATCTGTGCATTTCACAGAAGTATGTGAAAGCTCATGGCATGCTCAAATACCTTTCCTGACGTCCGGAACTGTCCCCACTTTCAAGCATTCTCCTGGAAATTGTTATGGGTGATCTGGATGTGATTACTGTGTGGGGCTCTGCTTTCTGTTAGACATGTCAGGACTGAGAGGGCCAGTGTTTTACCAAACTACAGAACCTGTCAGCAGAACTTCTCTGCCAGGTGTTGTACAACTTTTGCAACTAAATAGGCTATTTTAGAAGTCTACTGAGCTCCTCATAGGACATTAGTTTATTGTCCACATTGTCTGGCCCACAGAAGAGAGAAGAAACCCGAAGGGAAACAAGTGGTTGAGGATTTGGGTGCCTGCACTCCAGAAAACCAAGGAAGCACAACTTCTGTATAATTATAATCTCAGTGCTGCCTTGGGAGTGAAAGGGTGAGCATGAGATAATGTGGAAGCAGATGAAGAGCTAATAGAGATGAGCATCCCAATTATCCATAGAAGACAACCAAAAAAAAAATAAAAAAGACTGTTGCTGCGCTGGCCACAGGTTTTCGAACAGTAGCATAATTATGGCATGTACATGTTTTGCATCAGCTCTGAAGAAAACAGGAACACCTCAGTGCAGCTCCATTAGGTGAGACATCTGAGAAGAATGAGGTACAGAAGGGTTTCTGTCTTCTAGTAGTTTCATTTCTATGACTGAATTTATGCTTGCCACGTATCTATGAGTAAAGAAAACCTTGGAACTTTCTTTATGTCTGCCTCAAATAAACAAACAGAATTATAATCTCCTGCAAAATTTGACTATTCATCTAAACTGCTGGCATCACTTTCAAGGGGAAGTCTAAGTAGTAGCTCTTTGTTCATACTATACTGCTGGGAGATGAGAACACATACATTCAGAGCTCTAGACAGCTTCAGCAGTAGCTACTTATTTGAATAAGCCTATTTTGAATAGTATAACATTTTGAGATCTACAGAGCAATCCAGGAGAGCACACTGCCCAAGATGACATTGCTTGTTGTTGGATAAGGTTGCTTTCAGCATCATCCACCTGTAAGTTAATTCTCCTGTTGTTGTGCCTAGAGCTAGAGTAAGACTTGTTGCCTAAGAAGCATGAGAGTGATTAGGTGGGAGAACAAAAATCCATGAAGAGTGAGTTGGAGCAATCCAGATATTTGAGGGGAACCATAGACCTTCCACATGCCCAGCAGGCAAAAAATGTCTTATGGGAGTTACAAGTGTCTCTCTGCAGAACTGAGACATAAGATGTAGAGCTGTCAGTCAGGTTCCTCAGATCTCTTTCACATTCAATTGAGGGAGAAGTTTTTTCTATAAGGTAAGAGTTAACTTGAACATATTAGATCTCATTTCTCCAAGGGTTGGAACTCAAAATGTTTCATATAATGTTATCCTCTCTCTGAGTCATTCAGTTGAACACAATACATCACTCATTGCACAGACATAGTGCTACCTCCTCAGGATCAACAGCTCAGAAAAAAAATCCCTCAGGGGATGACAGTCCTTATGAACAGAACATTATGGTAAAACTGAGCTCATGTTTAAATTTTAGTAAATATATTTCCAAAAACAGATTCAATTATAACTAATCAGTCAGTGGAAATATTTATATTGGAACAAGTGTACTTATATTAGTTTAATATACAAAAGTCACTGTCACCCTTAGATGTGGTATTTGTAGTTCATCAGACTATATTTACAGTCCCAATGGACAAAGTCACTGCCATGGACACACAAAGCTGACTGAAAGAATATGGAACTGAGAGGTCCAAGGATCATTTAAAGCAGATACTGTTCTTAAACACATTGAATAGGGCACTGCAGGAGTCAAAATAATCTTTAATTTGCTTCTTCTTGGACTGATCTCCTTTTGTTGAGGCCACTCTTGAATTTGTGTAAGAAGATGAAGCAGGGTAAAGGGAGTTAGTTTATGAACAGCATGTGTTAGTAAATCTTTTCCACACTCCTTAATATAATGAAGCAGAAAGTACAAGTCTTTCACTTCATCTTACCTTGCTATCCTGTAGTCTTAAACTCAGGTATAGCTCCTAAAGCATTAAGTAGTCTGCTTTTACCATTCACTTCAAAACCAGGAGCATGATTCACAGTTCCTTTTGGCACGTGTGCTTCTCAGAAAGGTAGGTTTAACTTCATTGCCCATGTTCAGAAGTCACCCTTTTCCAAAAGCATGTCATAGGAGCCACCTTTACTGAAACGGGATTTGTATGCATCCTGTAGCTCTACCGGACTAAGCAGAAAACATTGGATGCACTGATTTGATAGCAATCATCCAGTCTATGTAATAATGCCATTCATTATGCTGTAATAAAAAGCACTCCAAATACTTCAAAATATGTTCATGTCTCACAAAGAAAAAGTTAAAAGTCTTTTCACTTAAGCTTGTGCAATTTGGTTTCCTTCTGGTTTATTCTATGATTTATACTCTCTTTTACAGAGAACCATGTACATGTCTTTGCAATTAGCAGTATAATCCAGTACAAGATATCAACGTACAACATGATCATAAAGTGGAGAATAAAATATTTCTTAAACTTATCATGGTAAAAATCAGGTTGCTATGTAGACATAAGATGTAATTATTTTATCAGTTTATCCCAAATATGTATGTGGCTTTTCTTCTTCGTTAGTATCAAATGTATCTGATCCAGCTCAGAGCTTTTGTTGAAAATAGAGAGTTCTAAGCTGGGGTTTTTTTCATATTTAGTGTTTTGTGCCATGTCCTACACAACTTGCCTCTCATGTAAGCTTATCTGAAGGCCAGAAATGAAAAATAAAACAAATTCTTTATCCTGATAACATTTAAATATCTATAGACAATTAACACATTTCTCCAGGCCCCAGCTTCAGTTTCCAAGCCACAGACATTTAATTCTTTAATTCATTTAACAGTAGAAACTTCATTTCTTCTTGAATATTTTGTGCATTTCACTTAAGAAAGGCACAGTGGTGTTTAAGATTATCATTAGTTATAGCATCATAGAATCATAGAGTCACCAAGGCTGGAAAAGACCTACAAAATCATCCAGTCCAACTGTACAGGTATCACAAATAGCTCTCTCTAAACCATGTCCCTCAACACAACTTCTACACTTCAAACACCTCCAGGATCAGTGACTCCATCACCTCCCTGAGCAGCCTATTCCAGCATCTGACCACTCTTTCAGGGAAGAAGCATTTCCTTATGTACAGCCTTAATCTCCCCTGGTGCATCTTGATGCCATTCCCTCTAGTGCTATCACTAGTTACACAAGTAAAGAGGTGTACTCCCAGCTCACTACAACCTCCCTTCAGGTAGTTATAGAGAGCAATAAGATCTCCTCTTCTCCAGACTGAACAATCCCAGCTCTCTTAGAGTTATAAGGAATCCCTCATCTCTATAAAGAATTCATTCGTATTCCATTCACAAAAAATACAGATATATATAATGTCATATTTTTATTTGTTGTGAAATGGTGGAGCATCATTGATTCATACTCTGTAAGGACTCATACTGTTCTATCCTCCTCTTAAAAAAGATGTGGAAACTGTTCCTATAGATAGGAAAAGTACCATCCAGTTCTGTTTTCTGTGCCTAGTACTACTAGATTGAGTGAATCAGATGAGTCAGAGCTTTAGTAGAAAGTAAACATTGTTACCAGTAACTAACAAACAAATGACAACACAGAAAACATCTATGTAATGTATAGGTATGTGCATATACACCCACTTACACATGTAGTGATTCTGGTCCTGTGAACTTTCTGTATGACTCAACACTGATCAGCAGTATGTTGTGTTTCAGTAGCAGCAGCTCCTGTCATTAAGATTTAGGGCACGTGGGGTACTTGTAATGGAATTATAATATCTATTTATAAAAGAATGATTGATTCTATTCATTACCATCTTTCAGTATAAAATAGAAACTTTTCAAACCCTAGAAAAAATAAAGCCATAAGGCTAATGTAAGTCATAAGTAACCTGTATAAACGTTAAGAAAATGGACTGAAGAAGCAAAATTCCCTATGCATTGCCATGTTGAATACTCCATAAATTAAACATATTTAGTTTTATCACTGAGTAACAATTCAATGAGTTAAAATAATTCAGTGTAGCTGAAAATGCTTAGAAGCTGTCTGTAGTGGAGTGCACGGTAAAGGTCTTTATTGACTGATTAGCAATTTGTTCCTACAAACACTGCACAGCAGTTGCCCTACTTTGCAGCAGGTTATTAGAGCCTAATGAAAAATGTGCATTTTCATTAGAGCTAATAGTCTTTAGCAGAAACCCTATGCTTCTAGAAGGCATTCATCTATTACTTAAATTCTGGATTCTTGTCTGTGATGACAGTTGTTGTCCCCTGGTTGTATAACATAAACCCATTGCAGTTTCATGTCAGTGTGACCCCAGTAGACAGGAGGACCAAAGTCCTTGGCTTCCATGAAGAAGGCAGCCTCCTGTGAGAAAAAAAAGCAAGCCTCTTGGTCAGCAGACTGAGTGACCAAGACCTGAGCATCAAGAACCAGAAACATATTTCCTTCAGGTGGGTATGTACCATTATTGATATCTGAGGCTTTCACTGAACATTAAAACCTTCAGTTCAGGGAGTATTCTGCTGTATACAACAGTGGGCAGTATGAGGTGATATGATGAGGAACTACACAGTAAGCAAAATCTTAGGCAGTCTTACTAAGCCTTATCATAGCTGGAGGCTGAACAGAGATTCCTTGAGTACTAGTCCTGGCTTCAGTCCCACAGCAATCTGTAATACTTTCTTCTCCTATTCCAATCACACTAGTCTATCTTAGAATCATAGAATCATAGGGTCATTAAGACTGGAAAGCACCACTAAGATTATCTAGTCCAGCCATCCACCTACCTCCACTGTTGCCCACTACACCATGTGCCTTAGTACCACATCTAAATTTTTCTTGAACACCTCTAGGAACAGTGACTCCACCACCTCCCTGGACAGCCTTTGCCAGTGCCTCACCACTCCTTCTGAAAATGAACATTTCCTAACATTCAAACTGAACCTCCACTGGTGCAACTTGATGCCATTCCCTCTCATCATATCGCTAGTTATGTGGGAGACAAGATCAACCCCACAACTCACCACAGCCTCCTTTCAGGGAGTTGTAGATATCCCCTGAGCCTCCTCTCCTCAGGACTAAACAATCCCAATTTCTTTAGCCACTTCCCATAAGGCTTGAGCTCCAGACCCCTCACAGTATCACTGCCACCCTCTGGACATGCTCCAGGGCCTCAGTGTCCTTCTTGCAGTGAGAGACCCAGAAATGAACACAGTACTCAAGGCGCAGCTTCAGCAGTGCTGAATACAGAGGGACAATCACATAATGGCTGCACTATTTCTGATACAAGCGAGGATTCCACTGGCCTACTTGCCCAGCTGCACACACTGCTGGCTCATGTTCAACCAAGCATCAACCAACACCCCCAGGTCTTCTTCCTCTGCGCAGCTTTCCAGCCACTCTGCCCAAAGCCTGTAGCACTGCATGGGGTTGTTGTAACCAAAGTGTAGGTCCCAGCACTTGGTTTTTTCCTTTCTAATTTTTTCCCTGCATATCCTAGCAACTTTGTACTTTCCTCAAGTTGTTCATCCCTTCTTCCGCAGGAGGTACTCTCCTTTTCTCCTGGAGCTGAAGGAAATACTTCCTGTTCGTCCATACTGGTCTTCTTCCCTGCCAACTCATCTTGCAGCACAGGGAGACAGCCTGCTCCTGAATCCCTGAGACTTCTTCTTTGCCTTCCTGAATCCTTTTACCCTTCAGTACTGAATCCCAAAGGACTCTCCCTACCAGTGTCCTGAACAGTTCGAAGTCCACTCTCTCTTACATCCCTAGAAAGCACAATGCCTAGTCCTTTTCCACATCTGGTTTGTAGTTGCAGAGGAATTTCCCATAGTATATTGTCCTAAAAAATAAGACAAGTGTTCACATTCCTCCATTTCTCCCTCCCCATTCCTTAGGCGCGATTTCTGGAGTGTTCTCTGTTTTTCCGTCTTCTGTTTCTTCTCTATTCTGCTTTCCTATTTTTCACGTTTCATCTGAAACATGGGTTATGATAATAATGATGATAACAACAGAAGAATTGACTGTGGTGATTTTTTTATTCTTAAGATTTTGCTTACTGTAAAAACTTATTACAGATTGTTCATCAAGGTATCTACAGTGACCTATGATTTATATCCACTCCGGTTTATGCTTTTGTGAGGGAATTACATGCCTGATGATGTGAACAATTGTTCTGTATTTGCAATGTTACTTTCTGATTGTTAAGCTTCACATAAGAAACTCTTACTAACTTGATTCTTAGAGTTTGGGTTTTATTTTGTTTTGCTTTTGTTAAGAACAAAAAGAACCTGAAGCAAGTCTTAATGAAATAAATATCTGTTTTCAGAAAATAAAAACATATAAAACTTTGTGCATGGTTCCATCCTGTCTGAATGCACTGAGTACCTCAGTAACTCACCTAGTTTTGTGACTACCATCAGGTACATACAGCCTGTACCGTAAGTTTGAAAGTTATAATGCAAATAGCTACACCTCTTGTTATCATGTCCTTTAAAACATGTATGTGGAAACATCCAGTACATCCATTTCACCTAAAATTTTCTTAAACCTCCTACTGGAAGTGATGTGTGGAGGTGCTTTGTAGTCAGAGGATGACTCGTGGTTCAAAGACTACCAATAATGTCTGTAAGGTATATTCTGCTGTGTAATGGTAGATGGATGTTTGGACTAGATGATGTCAATGGTCTTTTCCAACCATAATGATTTTATGATTCTCCATCAGTGAGCCGCAGGTGTTTCAGAGGATTTATAATCACCTGCTGGCTTGGAAACTGATGCCTCAGGGCATACAAACTCATGGTGAACACAAAAATACTTAGACCAATCCATTGAACTCTCTGTAGCCAGTGTTCTCTCACACTCCTGGTGGCTACTGCTTTATTTCACACTATAATAATAATTGCAAAATAACCAAAATATACTAGATCTTGCTCTGAATTCAGAATCCTCAAATGTCTTCAAAATACAGTTTTCTCATCCCATCACTCTATGTGTTTCCATTGCTTCAGTTTCCACTCACAACTTTACTGTCTGGACAGCTTTTTACAGCAAGAGCAAATTACGTGTCTTAGAAACACGCTACAGGCAGTTCACAGGCAATCATATTAACTAACGTTATAAATTACATGGAGAAATAATTTACTCATCTTGGTTGCCGAAATATCACCCAAATATCACCCATTACAGTGCTTCTCAGCCTACGTTTATTAGAAGGTCAACATATCTCTGTGAAAATTGTACAGACCAGGTGATACAGTGAAGTCTCCATAGTTTTTATTTACAACCAAGAGGAACTCATATTTAATTTTTAAAGTTTATACATTGCCTGCATTTACTAGCTTACTTGTGTGTCAGTTTCTTGTATAGAAATGTGTAGAGCTTAGTGCTGTTTGGTCATGTCTCATGCTGACTCACATTGTCTTATGCAGTTTAATAAACACTGACCTATGGCTTTCAATGGCACGTGTAAAGAATTAGTCACTGGGTCAAATTATTTACTATATAATCATAGGTGCAGAAGTCTGACCCATACCAAGAGGACTTCAAGAGAGAAGATAGAGTTGCAAGGCAAGGCCTTTGAGTTAACATCCTACAATGAGGCAGGCAGGAATAATGAGGATACTAAGTCATGAGAATTCTCATTACTTGTTAATACAAGCCATAGACACTCATAAATGTACAGTCTTTTCTTGTTCATTCTCACCATGTTAGGCTGAATCTTGATCCACCTCTTCAAAAAGTGATCCTTTGTGTTGGTTTGAGAAGAGTTTTGTTTTGTTTTGTTCTATAAATATCAAGAAAATTCAGACAATTTTGCATACACCCCTCTGTGGTAAAGAGAGCATGTATCTTCAAATTCCAAGTAATGCTATAAAGTACTAAAAATGTTTCTGCAGTCTTAAAGGGACATTAGGGGTAGTCTTCTTTGCTAGCTCTCTCTTTAATGTCTCTTCAGAGTTGCCTATAAAGCTAAGTTTGCCAAAGCCGGCAGTCGTAACCCCCAGGGAATTCTGCATTTCAGTAAGTTAAAATATAATACTAAAGGCACTTTTCCTCTTCTGCTTAATAATTCCCTCAAGATAACTAGTACATTTGAAAACACAGCTTTACATTATCTTGAAGAGAAAATGTTTTTTTGTGCTTCTTGGAGGAGAAGCTCTTCAGCTCTACAATACCTGTTCTTTCAGGGACACATTATCCTCCACACTGACAGCACATGAGATTTATTAGAAGCTGCGGATTTCTGAGAAAACTGACATGATAAATATGACTGTGCTTCCTCCTCTCTGAGAATATAATGCTTTCTTTGCTCATGAGCTCTATTATTTTATAAAAAGTGAAAAGAAGAAAAGGCTGTTACTAAATTTTAACCCACTACATTTCCAGAAACTGACATCTGGTTTCATGCTTTCTTGAAAGAATGGTTTTCAAAAGGTAATCTTCCCAATGGCTCAAAGCTGGGCTGGGTTTCTGCAATGAACTCAACCGACCTTTTGAAGGAAAAGAAAATTGCATTATGTCAGACAGAGTCCAGATGCCCTGCCTTTTTCCACAATAGCCCTTGCTTGTATAGGAGCTTAAGGACATGAGGTTATTGAAAGAAATCCTAGGAAGATTACAGGAGATATGATCCTATGTAAAACCTTAAAATATAGAGGAGGAATTAATTCAGTATGATTTTTTTTTCAAGCATGTCTGCTGCTTGATGGATGTTGCTGTAATCCATCTTAAATTACTGTGGTTAATTTAGTGGATTAGTCATTAATTATTTACAGCTAGATGCAGAGGCATTTGTCATAAACATTAAAAGAGGAGGAGAAAAATGGCTAACATGACTGTGTGTTTAATTTTGCCATATTACAGAATCTAAGTCATTTGTCATGCATTTCATTCTGAAAAGGGTAAAAAATCTGTGATATAGTTGCCCAACAAAATTATAAAATATACTTATATTCTGCTACTTAACACAAGCTGACAGTCATAACCAGAGAGGCTTTCTCCTGCTCTGAATCTTTTTTTATCAGACTAGAAAACCCAACATCCTCTGTGGTGGACCTTTTCCCTCTTTCTGCCTTCTAAAATGCACATAATGGTCTGCAAAGAGGTGTGTATTAAAGGAAATGTCATTCTGGCCAGGATAAGGTTAGAAGGAGTGTCTAGGAACTGTCTGCTGCAAGACTCAGTGCCAAGGATCAAGTTCAGCTGGGATTTGGATGCCTCCAAGAATGAAGACTCCACTGCTCCCCTGGGCAACGGGTCCAGTGTTTGACCTCTTCCACTGCAAAAATGTTTTTACTTGATGATACAGGATTTCTTGCGCTCCAGTTTGGGCCTGTTGCCTTTTGTTGCTGGATATCACCAGGAAGAGCCTGACTTCACCTTCTTTACTTCAGCCCCTTACTGCCAGATATCTATGCATATTAATAATATCTGCCTGAGCCTCCTCTTCTCCAGCCCCAGCTCTCTCAGCCTCTCCCTATATGCCAGAGACTTCATGACCATACTCATCTTTGGGGCTCTTTATTGGAGCCAGACTAGTATGTCCAGGCCTCTCTAGTGTTTAGCAGCCTGGCACTGGACCCAGCACTCAAGATATGCCTCACCAGTATTGAGTAGAGGGCAACATTCCTCTACCTGGTACTGGTAAGACATATCTCAGCCTCTTTGGCAACACTCCTAATTAAGCCTAGGATGCCAGACATTCTCTATAGCACAGAAGCATATTGCTGGCTTGCAGCCAAATTAATTGCCCTCTAGAAAACCCAGGTCCTTCTCTGCAAAGCTGCTTTTATGCTATTTCAGACAATGTACATGACTGTCTTCTGCACACCTTTTTTCCTCCACATGCTAATAGAAATCAAAACTGAAATGAGAAAAGAAACTGCCAAGTGAAATGTAAGATTCTTACAGTCTTTACAAACCCACTGGGTCCCTTATGTCACATACAGTTTCTATTCCTTTCATAGTAAAACAAAAAAAAAGTAAGTAAATGCTCTCTTGAACATATTTTATTTGGACTCAAGCTCTGTGCCAGCACTTTGCTGTTCTGCTGGAGGGTAGAGATGGTTGGGGCTCTTTCATCTTTCAGTAAGCAAGCTATGGTGAGGCAGGAATGGTAATTTACTCTCTTAAATAAACAAATAGGTGAGTGACGACTGTGGGAACAGACTATGGTTTGCCTAGAGGGATTTAATTTCTCCACTGAACATTTTCATTCACCATCAGAGCTTTATAGCCATCTGATTAATCTTCCTGCATACCAAACTTGAAATAGGTTCTGGAGGTTCCGAACTGCTAATTAGTGAACCTACAGAACATCTGACATGTGGTTCCTTAATGGTCTTAATTTACTAAGTACATTTATTAATGCCCCTTGCAGTTAGATATGCAGAAATATGGATAAAGCCATTAGCTGCACCTAGAATGAATAATGAATCTTGTAAATAAGCCAGTAGAGAGGCGAATATAAATCAAGACATCTGCTCCATGTCATATCACTCTAAGGTAATTTTTTTTTGTGCTTGGTTGAATGCTCTTTGACCCATAGTAAATCTTACCATCTTGTTTGCAGCAATTGTCCAAATATTGTATGATAAAAAAGGAATTAATTGGTCTCCACGCTGAAGTGAAAGTCACTGCAATCAGATGACTATTTTTAGAGTCACATACAACACATACAAAACTAATATCTTCTAGAATAGCATAGTACTAAACTTTTGTCTAACTGCATGATGATCTAGCATCTGGTCTTTGATGGACTGGATTTACTCGTACTTCTTATGCAAAACACTATGTAAGGATATGTATATCACAGGCTCAGAATTACAGAATCACAGTATTGTAGGGGTTGGAAAGGACCTCTAGAGCTTACATTGTAAAGGATCTCAAAGATTATCCACAACACTGGCACAGATAAGAGCAAGGCTTGATGTCTCAGACAATTAAAAGATTGTAAACTGATTGTCCAGATGAAAAGAATAATTGAAGTGCCCAGAATTACAAAGATACTACCTTGAGTATTTTGCTGATTGCACTAATGGAATTCGAGTAGAGACTCTGGGATTCTTCCTAGAGAAATTTCTTCTTAACAGTAAGGTTAAGAAAACATTTCAATTGTCTGTAACTTCCAGAAAGAAGAGTATATATGTGTTTAATGTGCAGGTAAATGTGCAGGTAATTATATTTTGATATGTGTACATTGACAGTCACAGACACAAGAAAGCTAAACTACACTGGTATAAGCTGGAGCTATTTAGTGCCATAAAGATGGGAATAGGAGAGATGGAAAGCCACAAAAAATCCTCAAGAATTTTAATTTCTCACTCTTAATACAGTCCTTAATGAAGGACTGGGACTATCATCGGTGTATGGCAGCTGCCGCTGACAGTGAATGACAGCTTCCATACCAAAGCTAGATAACAAAAATCACTATGATGATTTTCAAAAAATCTCACTGCCACTCAGTGTTGACATGAGTAGCACTGAGATATTTACATCCTTTAAACTGCAAGGAGCATTTGCTGTCTGCTGAAATCTGAGAAGGATGCAGTCCGCACTGAGGTGGCTCAGTGCCACCCCTAACTCTCACAGGGCAATCACACAGCTCCACCAAATTCATACAAAGACAGATGTTTACTTTGACTGTTTAGAACTAGTAAGCTCTTCTGGTGCCCTGTGGGGGCAGAGAGCAAGAAGAGACCTCATGCCGCTCTGTGCTTCTTGTCACAGCAGCATAACTCATGCCAAGGTCTGAAGCAGTTCACATCATCAGCTTAAGTGCTTTATTATTTTTGGCACACAGATAGAAGAAAAGGAAAATCTGCAGAACAAAAGCAGAAATATTAACTTTGGGAGATATTGGAACCCTGCCACTCTTCTGATAAGAATGAGGAACGTAAGCCCTCTTTACCCCCAGTCAGATCCATTAGGAATAAATCACACTAACTTCTACCTTGGTATTAAGTGTGTCCATGAATAATCTGAGACAAACTAGAATTTCAAGTATAATTTATGTATTGCTTTCTGGGAACTTTCTATTCATTTATCTGTCAGACTTCATATAATACATCATTTTCTTTCAATATAGTTATCTGAAACGCATATAATGCTTTCACATATAACTTAATTTTGAAAACAAAAACTGTCACAGTTTAATGATTTTTGTTATTGGTATTGCACGTGATAACATCATGTAAGGCACTGAGATTTAAAGAGTTAATTCTCCAATTCCATGGACTGCCTAATTTCTGGGTACCTGGTTCTCAGAAGAGAACTCCATAACCCAGAGGACTTTGCGTTCCCATTCTCCACCCAGAGGGAAAGAAAAAACTACGTGCAAGTCATGAGAATGCCTCTCTTTTGATGCACATTGGCAGTGGGAGCACCCCAGCCATCTCACCTTCAGCTTTAGAGTAAGGCCTTCAGTTTTGGACACTCTGATTTTACTTGATTTATTAACCTCAATTCCAGTTATATTGTATTATATTGTGTTATTTTGTATTCCTATATCTTATTTAGTAAATTAGCTTTCTTTCTCAGGTTGTTGCTGCTGTTTAGTTTTTAGGCCCATCTCCTACCCTCTCCCTTTTTCCCCTTCCCTTTTCCTGGGGCGTGGGTCCATAGGTCCCCCTGCCCCATTAATCACAGAACTGGACCAAACCAGACCATAAACCACTGACACAAAGTTTATCATTAGGGTTAGGTTAGAGTTATTAGGGTAAGGTAGAGAATTAGGTTAAGAATTAAGTAGTATCTATGTTGCTTTTTTTTAATGCTTAAACAATGTTCCATATACAAAAATTATTCTGAAACATATTAGCATAAATATAAAGTAAGAATGAATATTCCAAGATTATTCTATGCATGCTTCAGAAGAGAGCAATGTTGAGCAGAGTTTTACAAAGGCAGGATTTAAGTTCTCCTGCCCAGCTGGGGCCATATCTTAGTGAAATCAGATAACTAATAAATTCTATTCAGTTTTCTCAAAACACATTATGGATATTGACTACTATATTCAATAAAGAATGACTCTGATACTCACTGCAAAGAGCTCTCTAGCCCCTGTTAAACCCAGTTAAACAAGTAGTGCTGTCACGTTAGTAGTTTTCTCCTATCACTGAGTCTGTCACTAGAGATGAGGGGGTTCAAAAAGTTCCGCATGTGTCAGGATCTGATGGGAGGCAGCACAACTCTCATCCCAGTAAATACCATGCAGTGAAAAGCTTCCAGGAGTGCCTTCTCTTTACGCTGGTGGATTACAACATATCCCCAGGCTTGACTTTGCTCTCTCTAACATCATCCTTTCATTTCCTGCACTCCTCAGCAACCCTGCATGTGGCCAATGTAATGATAATCTGCACAAGAATTTCTTGGAGCAAGGACATTGCACACGGATTTCACTATGGTGCTCTGTACTCAGCACTGGTTTGACCACACTTTAAATACTGTATTCAGCTTTGGGCCTCTCACTACAGGGAAGACATCAAGGTTCTGGAGCACGTCCATAGAAGAGCAATGAAGCTCTTAGGGATCTGGAGTACAAGTCTTACGGGGAGCAGCTGAAAGAACTGGGATTGTTCAGTCAAGAGAAGAGGAAACTCAGAGGAGACCTTATCACTCTCTGCAACTACCTGAAAGGAGGTTGTGGCGAGGTGGGGTCTGGCCTCTTTTCCCACGTAACTAGTGATAGGATAAGAGGTAATGACCTGAAGTTGCACCAGGGAAGGTTCAGGTTGAACTTTAAGAAAAGTTTGTTCTCAGAAAGGGTGGTGAGGCACTGGCACAGGTGGTGGAGTCACCATCCCTGGAGGTGTACAATAAATGTTTAGATGTTGTACTGAGGGACATGGTTTAGTGAGAAAATATTAGTGATAGGTGACTGGTTGGAATGGATGATCTTGGAGATCTTTTTCAACCTTGGTGATTCTATGATTATTGTCGATAGTAGTTTAAAAAAGTTGACTTTCTACTCTTCTAATAGACCCAAAGTTCAAGGTTGGAGGCAAGATCTACAGCGAACCTGTTTTGGCAGGGGGGTTGGACTCGGTGATCTCTTGAGGTCCCTTCCAACCCCTATGATTCTATGATTCTATGATCCAAAGTAATGTTTGGGCAACTCAGAAGGATAAGGTCAGATGTGCAGGCATCTAGCATATATTAATGGAGAGAATTAGCATGCTGCAAAGGGCACTCCATAAATATTCCATACACTGCATAGAAAGCCAAGAGATTATAGCTAATTGAAATTCCCATCTCCTTTCTAGAGTATAGACATGGTATATTTTCAGTATAAGATGAAGTACCATCTGATAGTGGTAAAGACCTCAAGACGCTTTCAGAGAGGTAGCTTAGGTCCTGAAACACATCAACAATGTATTTCTCTGAGGAGCAGGCCCTCAGATATGTCTGTATGACGTGAAAGAAGCATAACTTAAAAATCTGCACCTCAGCAGCAAACAAAGCAAGAGTTTTCAAGGCTGAGAGGAGACATGCAAGTATCTTACTATGTAGCCTAATGACTATGACATTAACCTGGCGGGTGAAAAGCCTGATCTCTCTCTGGTTTATAGTATAAGTGGTCTTGCCAAGTAATCTCGTAAATCTGGACTACAGTGATCCCGTAGGGCAGGGTAAATTAAAAAGAAATGCCCAAAGATCTTCACAGCACTAGTAGGAAACACTTTTACATATCTGATCTACGGGAAATATGTTCAGCTTCCATGATGTCTCATTGTGGAAAAGAATACTCTAGTATTACAGAGCAAATAAAGTGGGCTATAAGGCAGCATAAAAATATTACCTCTAAATCTCCTTTCCAAACCAGTATATCAAGTCTTTACATACTGGAATATCTGCCTGAATTAGAACAGAAGAATAAAATATCTGTATTAGTCTTCCCCTCATTAGATATGTAATGAAACGGATATTTGGACAAGATCTATTTAATTCACTGTCAGAAACTGTAAAATTAGAAAGCAATAACTGGTTCTCATGCCAGCTCCAAAACTCTGGATTACATTCTATAGTCCTTGAATATGTTTGTTGCATTCTTTTAGTAAGCAGTATCAGAGCTTTTCACTACCCAGAATCTTTTCTCTTTAAAAAGAAAATCCTCCTTTTATAAACTTACAGACAAAGCACTTAAAAAAAATGAGAAACAAAGCACATCATTGCTGAAAAATGTGATGTTTTCTTTGTTTGTAAGTGCAGTGAATAGCTAGTTCATGAGTAGGCTGCTGAATGTATGTTGAAGTACTCCTACAGAGGTTAATAGAAAAGCATTTTTCAGAACAAATGTAAGTTTCAATGAAATCAAAGCCACAAAAATGCTGGTGCTTTTTTACATACCTCTTCTTTGCAATGGTCATTTGTTTTCTATCTGTGTACTAGGCATATGTAGAGCAGTACCATACAGGAGATTTTTTTCCTTTTTTTTTCTGTATGCCTTTGCAAAAGCATCTCCACTCCTTAAATATCTTCTTCGTTCCAGCTGCACTCTTCTCTAAGGCAAGAAAATGGCCTATAAAATGTTTTGAATGTTAATTCTCAACCAGTACCAGAATGGTTCTTAAAAGCAAGCCTGTGCTATAAAATCCTGCTTCCAGCTACAATTTGTTGATGTCTAATGGCTATCTGACAATCAGACTCTCTGTACCCACATATGAAAGAAAATGGATATACAAAGAACTCTCAACATTTCCATATCCCAGCTAGTAATAACTCCAAATCAAAATGTAGATCTCCAAACATATGTCAAAGAATGGAAAGGATGGGTCAGGAAGGCAGTTGTTTGCGTCACCATAGGTTTAGCTAGACAGAATGCATTAAGAATATTTATGAGCTGGAGGAGCAGAGTCGTCTGTAATGCAATTGCAGCTCATTTAATTGAGAAAAGGGAATGAAAAACGCTTACCTCAACATGTCTGCTTAAGCCATCTTCTGATTTACTCCATTTGTATCAATACAGGAAGTCGAAGAGGCAAATTGAATTTATGGGCCTGTGGAAGATAAACCAATTTTCTCTGGAGAAACCCGAGTAACATAGCTCATACCTAAAGCTGCCTCTTCTGTTTGCACATCAGTCAGCATACAGAATGTTTTACAAAGCAGTAAACCAATTTAAATGATCTGTACACACTAGCTGCTCTGCTGCTCAAGCGCCATGCTCATGGTGGAACTTTGCTTGTTATGTGACAACTGCTGCTGCAAAATTCTTTTCCTGCTAGGCAGCAGTTGAATATATTGGTCTACTCTGAAAAGCTGTGACCAGTTATCAGGACTAACAAGCCCTCCTGTCCATCGCCTAGCAGCAGTTCATCAGCAACACTGTATAAAGCCTCCACCACTACCAGAACCTTTCTCTTATGGTTAGCATAAATATGTGTGCCTTTCAGGGTTGCTTCTTCTAAGTAGCTTTTTCAGTGATATCAATTAATTCCAACTGAAAAGCAACAGTGAGTCGAAGAAAAGCTTCAATGTAAATAGACATGCAGTGAAAAATGCAGCTGATGCAGCAGAATTTTTTCAACACTTTCCATTTTTCTGACAGAAATGCCGGATTATCAGAACTGAAATGTTCTAGGGAACATTTCGACAAACTGTTCAACAGACTTGAGAGTGATTTCCATGAAAATCTGATTTGTTGCTGACCATTTTCTACCCCCATCTCTCCAATGGGCAACACAGGAGGGAGTCAAGGAATCAGGAATTAAGCAATATGCAACTCCAGAGCCAGGGGTTTATATTCCTGGGGAGCCCAAGAAGCGTGCTGTGCTTTTGAGTTCTTGAAAGATTCTCCTCCACTCTGGGCCAAAATGGGAATCTAACTCAGGGTCTTCACTCTCACAGCACAATTTTCTCCTTTTTGATCTAAATATAGAGTGTCTGGGTCAGTAAACTTCAGTTGTTTCATAGAGGCCAATCTGTATAGCAAATGACAGTTAATCTTGACCAGAAAATCCTAACCCTTTTAATTACTGGTAAGATATGAACATGCAAGAGAAACTGAGGTTAGGTAGTACACAAAGTCTACCTTTGAACGGACTGAGAGAAATGTCACACATGAAACTACATATACATGATTATGTGCCTGATAAGACTGGATACACAGGAAACTATTTTTTTAAATACTAGGTAAGATCTTCAGATGGTATGAATCACTCCTGAAGGCTACAGAGCTACGCTGATATATACTAAATATATAAAATACATACATCTTTATATAAAGATACATGTATCTCACATCTGCCAAAAAACATTCTGGTTTATTTTTCAGCTAAGTTCCAGTGTGAATGTCTTTGACTGTTATTTTGTAGCTGCTCTGCATTTTAGACTTATCTGCTTTTGTTCAAACCAGAAATACAGTCTTGTGACTTTAACTGGTGATTACCGTCTGAATTTCTAGTAGCAAGTACAAGATAGCCATTACTCAATGCAAGATCTGACCTGGTTGTTTTTAATCAGTGGCAAATGTTTTGAGATGGCTGCATTTTTCAGCAGCTTGACTGATGTCTTAGTGCTATCACTAGTGGCATCTTTAATGCATATTGATGGCGTGGTTGTGATTTGTGCCTCATGTCAATTAGGAAGAGTTAACAATTAGTTTGGGACTTAAAAGGTTTTATTTGAAAGATGGTCAAGTAGATAGTATTGATAGATAGCAGGATCTAAGATCTACCATAGCTTAGGAAGTCTGGTTAGAGATGGGAATAGTAAATAATACATCCTCTGCAATGGTCGAATAATGTATTGCTTAGTGTCACTAGTATATCTATAAGACTTTCAAAGTCATATTTTAAGTTATTTATTTCATAGAGGGTTTTTTTTGTTTTGGTTTGGTTTGGTTTTTTTAAATACAAACTTTCTATTCCTTTTCTTTCCTTCCCGCGATTCCGTCCTTCCACAGTATGGCTTCACAGCAGTTGGAACTCATCATCTGAGTCACTGGAGGTCCTGGAATATTCAGTGAGTTGCAAGATGTTTAGCATAAGCAAGAAGTCTTATCTCTACTGAAAGAAATGGTAAATCAACTTAGCCTTGATGCTGAGCATATGTGGACATGTGATGTCTGTCTGGGCCAGGAGATGGGCAGAGTTCTCTCTCTTCTGCTTGAGGAAGACCACAGAGGAACACCATGTATCAGATATAATCTCAATTTTCCTGACAAAAGACTAAAATAATTTTCACAGTAGGAAGTAAAAGACCCTACATACATCATCAAGTGCAGACCACTGGGGAATCTCTCTCCGATTTACAGTATATATGAGAATTGATTAAAAACTCCTTGTTTGTACTTTTCTTTAGCCACCAGGCATGTTTTGGATGTCTAGCTTTTACTATTTTTACTGAATTGATGGCCTTCTCTGCATCATCTTCACATACATCAGTATGAGATGTCTCTGAGTAGGCTTTTGCGTGAATTTCTGTGCTGTTTGAAAGTAATGAACAGCATGCTACTTCCTACTGAAGTAAATATTTTTCTGTCAGGAAAGGCCACCTTGTTGACAAGGTCATCTAACGTGTCTTTTATAACCAAAACAAAAGCAATCACCAAGTCGCTTCAGGGACTGGAAAACTTTTACAAGATGCAGGGCTCTCTCCCCTTGATTCAGGTTTTTTTCACTAGAGAAGGAAATGAGACAGGAATAATGAGCAGAGCAGTGTACTGGAACTCAGATGTTAATCGGACATGGAGTTTGGCCAGACATTTGCATTTTTGTTCTTGGGAGGGGATGCTTAATCAGAGAAAGAGTCAAGTTCCCTAAGAGCTGCCTGGAAAGTTAATAAAGACTGCTTGGACAAGATCACCACTAAGCAAACTGACCTCAGCTGCTTTCCAGATGTGGTGCAGACCTCCTAGGTGGGATCTAGATGACCTTTGGATGTCAAATGTCATCCTATTTTAGGATGAGGCTAGGCAGAATGCATCATTCCCATAGCACTGAGCACTTCAAGATGCCCTTGCAAACACATTAAAAAACTTTAAAATCTTTAAAAATCAAGACCATAAATCCTTGGTAAATCCTGAAAAAATTGCACAAAGATCTTTACATAAGGGATGCTCACATGCAATTCTAAATGTGGTCATTCTTAATTTTAGCCACACTTTCCTAAAGGATGAGGTTTGCAGAATGTTTCCCATGGCCTACTGACCATTCTGGAGGACAGCTACAAGCCCTCTCCTTGCCCTGATGAAATCCTCTTTTCCTTTCCCACACATAATGATGAAGAGGAATCCAGAGCAGTCCAGGTCTGATCTCTAATGGCTACGAGTTAGAAAATGTGCCTTTGTACACTAGATTCTAATCCGTTTAGGAAAGAACAACAAATTGCAAAGAACACATGATTATTTTTAGTGCTTACATCTTTGTTACAGAATAAGAAATTACTGAAACACTAAGTTTTACTGCCACTGAAATGTAAGTTCTTAAATGGCAAAAAAGTGCTAATGCACATGTCTGTCCTGAGTCTGTGATTAATGTTCAAACAGAAAGGCTCTGGGCTGATTTAAATTGGCCCTCTTTTCAAAATCATTAACAGAGAAGGAGGATTTTCTGAGTTGTTTGTTGTTGTCGTTGTTGTTGTTGCTGTTTTTTCTTTTCTTTTTTTTCTTTTCTTTTTCTTTTTTTTTTTTTTTGAAAAGGAGTAGCGTAGTTACATAAAGTTTTAATTTAATAGCTAGAGCTACCTAACTCAGCAATGGAACTAAGACACGAAGTTAAAGAAGAGCTTTAGCTGTATCATTTATAAAGACAATATAGCCTGAAGAAAGACTGCGTATGTTTTAGGAAGGGGAGTCAAGATAATAAACTTTTATTGAACGAACAAACAAGCAAGTATAATCTACTGCTTGTGATAGGCAATGAACTGACAGGCTTGACAGTAGAATTATTTATTCCCAGACTGCAGACAGCATGGAAAACACCACCAACAATAAACCATGTGCCATTTCACACAGAGCTGTCCATAACACTAATATGAGAGTACCACATTTGAAAACAAAAAAAACATGACTGTGCCTCCATGTTTCTTCCTTACTAACTAGATGATCACCAGCATATAATCAAGCTTACTAAAATAAAATTATAATTTCTCTATTCATTCTCTCATTCTACATTGCCGCAAATGGAGGGACGAGTCATAGAATCATAGAAACCCCAAGGTTGGAGAACACCTACTGTAAGGGAACTGCTGAATCACGGCCTGAACCACTGATTGGTCACCTGAGGTGAGCATCGAGTCAGCCATGGGGGCACAGGTGGAGGTGATAATACCTGTGTGATTGGAAGGGGTGGAGCCTGGCTCCAACTCTCCCCAAGCCCCATTTAAGGGCTGACCACCACCAGGAAAGGATCTCTTCTTGGAGATCCCTCCTATGTGGAGTCCACTGCGAGCCTCTTCCATCTGAAAGGTGAGTCATTTTCCTTTTGTATTATTTGTGTACCATCTGTATAGACCTATCTAAGTATACCATCTTCTATACTATTCTTAAGTGCCATCTTTAAGATCACTCACGTTACAGCCTACAAGATCCAACTGTCCACCTATCACCAATAGTTCTCACTAAACCATGAGAAGGCCAATGGCATCCTGTCTTGTATCAGGAGTGGTGTGATGAGCAGGACTAGGGAGGTAATCCTGTCCCTGTACTTGGCACTGGTGAGGCCCCATCTCAAGCACTGTGTTCTGTTTTGGGTGCCTCATTACAGAAAAGACAGTGAGTTGCTGGAGAAGGTCCAAAGAAGGGCAACAAGGCTTGTGAAGGTCCTGGAGAATATGCCCTCAGAAGCAACTGAAGGAACTGTTTAATCTGGGGTAGAGGAGGCTGAAGGGAGACCTTATTGCTCTCTTCAAATACCTGGAAGGTGACTGTAGCAACAGCAGGGTTGGTTTCTTCTCATTGGTGACAGGTGAAAGGACAAGGGGAAATGGCCTTAAGTTGTTCCAGGGGAGGTTTAGTTTGGATATAAGGAAAAACTTCTCTATAGAAAGAGTTGTTAAGCACTGGAACAGGCTCCCCAGGGAGGTGATTAAACATATCCCTGAATGGATGGACATGATTTAGCAGTGGGTTGTTAGCGTAGTATGGTTAGGTTGATGATCTTGAAGGTCTTTTCCAACCTGACCGATTCTTTGATTCTAAATCTGATCTTCGGTTGGCTTAACTTTGGGAAATTCAAAATGGGCAGGGACAGATACCAGTTTCTGCACCATTTTCAAGAATAATAAGCAGAGATATAAACATTCATTCTCCTTCTGCGACAAAGTCATTTTCTTGTTGTAGATCAAGTAGTTGTCCCACCTTCAAGGTTTCCTTTTGTTTAGAGCAGCCATTTCAATAAACCAAGCAACTTTTGTCCTTCCCACTTATCTTTTTTTTATGCTTTAAAAATGTCAGTGTCTTGGGTTTTCTTCTTATACTTTGAAGTTTTACTTGCTGCTTAATAGTTCCACATATGCTTTTTTGCATTTCTTTGTAGGAAGTTCTGTCTATGGTCATCTAATAGATGGGAGGCTCTGTGCTGATAAACTGAGCCTGAGAGTAGGTTTGTAAATAGATATTCTGATAAAACAGCAAAGTGAGAAAGAAAAGTACGCTGTTATTCCCTGACCCCAGAGCCTCCCATACATGCCACATAAATGAAAAACACATGCCTGGCCTATTCTACAAATCTATCAAGGTAGGTCCTCTGGTAAGGTCTGCACCTGGTCCTTGTTGCACAGCAGATACAGAGACTTCAAATTTTTTAATTGACTTAAAATAATTACAGCAACTTCACATTTTATATTGTATCTCTTTCAAAGTATCTTCAGTTGTTAGAGAAGTTTTTTCACATGAACTGATGGTAAAATAAATTACCGCCTTTGATGAATGTCGCTTTCATCGCTGCTTTCATAAAGTATTCACACTAATAACATACTCTCATTTGTTAATGGTCCTTGGCTTTTGTTATTGTTTTATTATATTTACAAGCAGTCTCAAAATTTCTGAACAACTGCCAACCTAAATTTCTATTTTCCCTTCCATTTTGGATGTAAGAAGACTTCATATGTTTGGCTTATTAGCTTTATCCTGTCTGGGAACTGAAGGCAAACGGTCTGCTTTGGAATGCAATCTGTATGTAGCTGACAGCAGCAATTCATCAGGTCCTCAGATCTTAAAGTATAAGAATCCTTACTTCCATTTAACTTCTCAATGAAATGAATATTCAAACCTATAATCAAGCAGCATTTTCTACAAACAGTCTTATTAGTTAAGATACTATAATTACTATCACAATATTGCACTGTGTAGACTCTAAGCGAGTATCTAGAAGAGCTTTCCTTGAGAGTGACAGAGCACAGGGACAGGCTGCCCAGAAGGTTGTGGAGTATTTGAAGATACTCAGTACCCACCTGGATGCTTTACTGTATGACCTGGTAACCTGCTTTAGCAGGGTGTTGGACTCCATGGTTGGAATGGAACCCTGCAGTGCTGTGATTCTATGTTTCTGTGACCTAAAATTTTAAAGGAATCCTTGCTGCAACCCAACCTAAAGTACTCAAGACAGAATAAAATGTGGACACGTATACATATATTCACACTTTGATATCTGGACTCAAAATTATCAGAAGGGAAGTCTGGGATTTCTCATTTGTAATATATTTTTAGGACAGTTAAAAAATGGTTTACATTATAAACATTTGTTTTTCACCCTTGTAGTATTATTTTGTATTTTAAATAAGCAATCTGTCTCTACAAACAAGTTTGAAATCATCACATAAGAGTATTCAACTCTCCAAGCAGAACGCTAATCATCAGGGAAAAAAAAAGCTGAAATTCTTGCTTAGGTGAAGGTAGTGACAGGGTTGCCATTTGTTTTGATTCAGATACAGGCTAACTTGCAGATCAACTTCTGCAGTCCATTCTTAGCTGTAAGTCTTATTTCTCTATTTTTAATTGTTTTCTGAAGAAAAGTTATGTAGTTTTAACTGGTATATTTGAATAAATCTGCACTTGAGGGATAGTGTGTTATTTAAGGCCCAAAATTCAGCTTCTGGTTCTGTTCTACATAACTTGGTTGGGCTGCTTAGAGCCAAATGAGGCCAACAGATCTGTCTCAGAGCTACCAGAACAGGTGGAATAGAGGCACCAATATCTAGAACCGCCATCTGGAAACCTCTGCTTGTGAGTGCTGGAGACTGATTAACCATGCAGCTGTCACAACTGCATGCACATTTCTTTCTGTACCATAAAGACTCTTGATTTCCACTGTCAGGCACCTTACCCCATCTTGGCAAACACAGTGATCTCAGATCATAGTCCAGACGAGACCCAGCTCCAAAGTATTCTCACACCTTCCTCCTACCAGCCCACTGTGAGACAAAATTCCTGACATACAATTGCAGGTTTAGGTTTCCTGGAGGTCAGTGATGTTGAGGCCACTTTTTCTTCTCAAATGGTTGTGTAATCTCTAAATAAATAAAATAGAAAATAAATCGTATTTGTTCTTTTTTTCTTTAACTACAGCGCTCTTACAAAGTCCTAAGACATGTGGGACCTTCATTCCAGCTTCTCATTCATCTAATAAGGCTCAAAATCAAGGCTCAGGAGGCTGCTAACAAGGAAGGTGTTACGTTGAAGCTATGCCTCTGCAATATACCCAGCCCCCTGATTTTGTACCAGGGAGGGCTGTGCTAGGAGACTTGTTTAGAAAGGAGGAAATCCTAAGTATTACTCATGCCCCAGTACCAGTCAAGTTTTTACACTAAATAGCCATATCTTAGAGTTGCAACAAGTCCAGATCATTTATGGTATTTCATCATAAAAAATGTTACTTAGATATTTGGATTCATGTTAGTTTAATTTTTTCTGGATTTTTTTTTTGACCCAACTGTGTGTAAAATATTTGTGGAATGACCACAATCTGGGAGGAATACAGTCTCCTCCATCTTGGCAAAGGTCCACAGACTTCACCTGGACACTGCAGGAGGCACCTAACTGGAAATGAAGGTTTGCACTGAGGTTCACGTTTGTGATCTGAGCTACAAGGTATTTGTAGCAATGTCTGGATTGATTACACTGGATTTTAACAAATCTGTAATTTTTTTCAAGTGTCACTGTTAATCACACTTTACCATTAAAAATATAAGTAGGAAAGTTTAACACTGAAATCAATACTCATTGACAATACTGTGTTTTATTCATGATTTCATTACTGACAAAACACAAAGAAAAATGAGGCTCTCTGTAATATTACTTGACTATGTTTTTTTTCCCCCCGTGGCAACGTAAACATATGATCTGGAAAAGGTTAGTTACAAAACCCATTGTTTAAATCATTAATGTCTTCATTTTTCAGCTGCTATGTTATTTTCTTTACAGAAAACAATATGAAAAAGAAATATGTTACTAATCAATGCAAATTTGAAAGGAGCCAGAACTAATATATTTAGGATGCTTATCTATATTTTGTAAGGCTTGTATACTAAGCAATCAGAAAATCTGAAGCCACCAATTTAGAAATTTATTTTAATCAACTATATATTAAGAACATATTTGCATCAATTTCTTACTCCATTTACTTATTTTATGAAAACTAAAATAGAGATGTGTCTGATCTTGCAGTTTATACTTTAATTCAGGCTGTGGGCTGGAATTACACTCATTTGTCTTCCTCAGAAGTTTTCTTAAAAGGAAACAAACTGGACTTTCAGGAAATCATATTACAATTTTTTTTTGTGAGGGCAAAAGTAAAAAAGAATGTATTTTGGAGATGTATCCAAAGGCACCATAATTAGCTACTAGAATGGAATTAATGGCTTGTCACTAAAATGTCAGTTGTCTGTCTGGAACATCTGGCTAGGGTATGGCAATTGGCTGCTACAGATGCTCTGATGACGTCACATGATACTATAAGAAATAGGACAGGATAAAATCGCTAAGAGAAGATCTGGTTTTATGATCTTGTTCATACCAACCAGAAACATGGGAAGAAAAAGGCACAATATGTCTGTTTACCAGTTTATAAACGTAACTGCTTCTAGGTTGAATGGTAACTACATTTCCTCCCTACTGCTTTCATGAGGAAATTTAAACTCCTAAAACAAAAAAAAGTTTATTCTGTGGTCATTGTGGATTTGTGTCCCATTTTACTTACAATAACATAAGCACTGCTCAAGTTTTAGTCACTGCTCAATTGAGCAGACATAGGCTGTCATCAGTGTCTTGAAGTCCATGGACTTGAAATAAAAATTGCAAAATCCAGGAACAGTTTTGTTCAGTATATCCTGTTACCACACATTTCAGCCAACTCTGAGAAAATTTCACAAATTAAACCAAAATAAGTATTGCTATCTTGGGCACTGCACTAATTACAAGAAATAAAGCTATTGTCATTGCAGAAAATGAATTTATTTAATAAATGAAAGTATTATTATCTTCTCTGTTATACTTCCATTTTATGTGTGCTTCCTGTGGTAATCCTTCAAGTTAATATTTCCATGTGCTAGTTCATACATTAACCTTTAGAAAACAATGGGGGTTGGGGGGGGGGGGGTAAAGAAAGAAAAAAAAAAAAAAAAAAAGGAAGCCTGAAGAAAAAAAGGTGAAAATCCAAAAAAAA
>VXAB01014238.1:0-55709 GCA_013399175.1 Odontophorus gujanensis | reverse complement strand
AAGCTGTAAATCACAGAAATACACATTTTTTTCTTTCTTTCTCTTTTACTGAGCCAAATCACCTCTTAAAGCCATCCAGATGCTGAATTTTCAGAGGAGCACTAAAGTGGAAAACACAAAATTACCCTAATTGTCCAAAGTGATTAAATTTGGAAGAGGCAGTGTATGCATCATTTCAGTTATTTTTTTTTTTTAGACTAAAAATCGAACGCCTGAGCATATGAATCTGTGTTTGTGTTCCCTTGTTTTTCCTTAAGTAACTGCAGTACAGTTATAATTTCAGCCTTAGTTATGCTTTCTGCTTTTTAGCATGCCAAAAAGTCTTCATTTCCTCCACTTCACAGCATTGCCATTTTCTTTTGTTCTGCCTCAGTAACTGACTTCTGAACTCCTTGTGTGTGTCTCGGTACACACACAACAGCAGATGCATTATAACTGCACCCTTTATGGCAAAACTTCTGTCGCCGAGGTAAAAACAGAGTAGATTGATGGGGTCAGCATTAAACTGGTTCCCAATAATGAGTTAAAGACTCCCATCTGTTCCATATACTAATGTGGTTGAATCCTGCAAGGAGGGGGAAAAAAATCAATATAAATTTATTGGCTCTTCATAAGCAGGAGAAATGCAAGGTTGCGTGGAAGGGATGCTCATGATCCTCCTCTGAGGCTTATAAAGCTAACTGAGCACAAAATGATATAATTATGGTGTTAAGTAAAACTTGCAGTGTAACATTCCAGGAAGGGGAAAAAAAAAGATGCTTGCTAGAGCCTTGACAATTATAGGAGTTTTTCCAAAAGGAGGTCTGCTGCATCAGCCTAACAGTTAGAGGTCAGCTACGCACTCTCCCCCTCCTTCTGTCATTACAGTTTCTATTATTAATATTTAGCATTCGCAACTCCCTCTTCTAATTTTATTCCTATGTATGTCTCCTACAGTTCATATTTCATCAGGATTCAGTGCTCCATCTGAAAGCTATTCAATGGAATTGGCTTCCATCCAACATCGCTAAATTCATCGTGGTTGGACCCCTCCTCTTGGCCATCCCTTCACTGTCAATGATTTGTTCCCTCATGATTTCCCATCAGTTGCCACAGCCAGCTCACTCTGCTTATTTTACCTCTTTATATCAATGTTGTCATGCTTCATTAGCCTACATTCACAGTTTATTTGTCCTACTCCTTCTAGCACCAGCTTGTACGTTACACTTTCTTGTAGAAATCCTGATCCCATGCTGCAGATGCAGTTCTGTCATCTTCAAGGTTAAATGAACCCGTACCACCAATTTTGCTAAAACTAACCAATACTTTCAGTGGTACGCTTCTGTACTTTTGGATTGACCTTCAGGTCCTTTCCTTCTCTTCATGTCATTCCCTCACATTATAGACAAGGTCCTCAGTTTCTTCCATCTGCCCCACACTGAGCTCACCTCTTCCTCACTACTTACTATTTTCTCTGACTTCAGATTCAATAAAGTGAAAATAGTGAAACACAAAAGAAACATGGATTATTACAATTAAGTAATGGAAACTCATTCTATTACTGACAATCTGCAGATTTACATTCTTACCGAAGTTAACTGGACTTGAATGCACATAGGAAACTGGCAACAAAAGCGAAAGAACTCATTGTTCAAACGGTGATTCTGCCAGCTTGGAAGTAAAGGAAGGTAGCTTCTCTAAATTTGGAACAAATCTGTGTTTATTTGCCATTTGTTGCCATATCTGTCTTCAGAGGTAGTATAATGACATTGGCTTAATTTGTAACACACGGTTTAAAGGCAGTTCTCAGGTTTTTTTCAATGTATTTATTTTCCTCATACTAATTTTGTAAAAATGCATTAGGAATAGTTGTCCAGGTTTTCAGGCTGCAGAGAAAAAAATACATATATCAGCTCCAGTGAGAGCCCTTGTCAGCTCTGGAGCCAATCTTTAGAAACTGCATAGAAAACAGAGGAAGAGTTCAGAGAGAGAATGGAGCAGCTTACACAAAACTATAAGAACATCAGGAAGCACTATAAGCCTCAATATTTAGAAGTCTTATATCCTTTCAGATGCTCGAAACAGACAAGGTTCAGCTTGGCTAAATATCACCATCACTTAAATATGAATACATTTTTTCAACATTTTCCAGGTGCACAGAAATGTGGTGTGATTATATGCAGTCTAATGTTTTTCTGATGATAAAATATAAAGAGAGAATGAGTCCTGGTGACCAGGGGCTGAGGGAAGAGTAGAAAGTTTCGCACTACTTTCCATATGTTGTTATGAACCAGTATGTGTCAGTATTTCCACTAAAAATAATGACTCAGAGCCAGAGGAGATAACTGCAAAACATGTCAAAACTGAATTACAGAGTGTACATAATTTGTTTCTGAGGATGGACATAATTGTTATGTTTGTCTTCACTGGCAAGCTCTTTGAATCGAGGCATCCAGACTCTACACTGAGATATATCTATAACCTGGAGTGAGTTCTGATGTTTATAGATCTTGGACTTGTTCAGAAAAGCTTTTCCTTGTGCTTACTGGACTCTAGGAATCTCAGATGGATGCAACCTTCCCACTCTATCTGAGATGAGCAGTGCTAGGAAAAGGAAATTCCCACATCTCTGCTTGTGGGTGAGATGAGAGCAGGAGATTATTTTCTGAGGACAAATGAGCTTGGGACTACAGTCAATCTCCTTATAGTCTTTCCACATTTGTTCTGGTACAGCTATTCCCATAGCTGAGATAGCTGAGGTCCTAGGCCTCTGTCCCAATTCAGAACTTCTCAGCTGAGTGAAGGTCAGAACTAAGACCTTGATTCAGTTTGGCAGATTGCACAGTGAACCAGCAGAGCAGTTTTGAGCACTGCATCCAAGCAAACTCCGAAAGCACCACAACTCATTCAAATCTGAATCAAAGGCCTTCTTCCTTCCAGGAGGACTGCTTTATGTGCACATACTCCTACTTACATGTCTTGTTAGGTTTTAGAAATGTTCCAGATACTTCTATTGCACCTCATCAATCATGATTATTAATAAATAATACCAAAGTCACAAGGTGCTGAACAAGTTCTTTTACACTCCAGCTTCAGGCATGATGCACTGACTTGCCTAGCCCTTGACTGCCTGGTCCCCTGGCGTCTCCACCTGTGATTCCTCTCTTTTTCTTCTCCATAGAACTGGATTAAGATCTATGCACGACCTTTTCGTTACAGTTTACTCCTTTATTCTTTCTCTACCTCATGTGATAGCACTCTTGCTTCTCCCTATTAAGATATCAGAGCAGATGGAACCTATCATAGATTCATAAAAGAATCACCAAGGTTGGGAAAGACCTCCAAGATCATCCAGTTCAACCATCCACCTATCCTATCACCAATATTTCCTCACTAAAATATGCCCCTCAGTACAACATCTCAACATCTATTGAACATCTCCAGGGATGATGGCTCCACCATCTCCCTGGACAGCCTGTTCCAATGCCTGACCACTCTTAAATATTGGTAGGTGAGGGGGATGGCTGCACTGATGCAGCATATCCCCTGACTTAGGCCACTGATGGAGATGGATCAGCAGGGGTTGTGCTGTCTTACTGATCCACTGTGGAGAAGCTTCCATCAGGAAGTTCCTATGGCCTCTCTTTCTCATTCAAGTTGGATAGAGGAGTGTTTGGAAATCAAAACAGAGAGAGGTCCTCTCCCCAGCCATGGCATCTGAAACTGTACCATTTCACTGCCTAAAAGTCTGACTGTATTGCGAGTCTAACCAGTGTTATGATAATATCACCTTCAGTGCAGTGTATGTTGATATCATCCCTCAATAACACAGGACTTTCTTAAAGGTTCATCAGTCTTTGAGCCAGAAATCATCAATCTTTAACTACTAGAAGTGGAACTTCACTGAATGTTTCCCATATTAGCTCTCAATTTTGGATGAATCTGGGTCAAGTATTTCAGAAATTCATCCAGCATGGTTTTCTAAACTTCTAGGAATGGTAATAGAGCTCATCTATGAGGGCTGCTCTGAAAAGAAAGCTTTGAATTTCATTAGGTTAGCCCAAAATTTCAAAGGCAGATGTTAGTGCTATGGCAGTAAGTTGAACCTTCTCACCAGTATTCCATTATGTTTTGTTACCATGGTGGTACAGATGGTGGCAGAGCATCAGTGTGACAAAATGGCATCTAACATGGAAGTGTGAATGAGGAAAAAGTGTGTCATTGGATTCCTCCATGTGGAAAAAATGGTACCTTCTGACATTCATTGATAATTGCTGAACATTGATGGATATCAAACAGTGGATGTGAGCACAGTGAGGTACTGGGTGATGCGTTTCAGCAGTGGCAACAGCAACATGAAAGACAAGCCGCATTCCAGACGACCATACAGATTCTTACATGTGCTACATGCAGGCTCTTGTTTATCTCTGGCAAAAATGCATAGCTAATGGTAGTGACTACACTGAAAAGTCATGTCTTGTAATTGAGAATTTTCTCTATGAAACAGTGTTATTGTACTCTTTGTTATAGTTTTAATGGAACAAAATAGGAGGCATTACTTTCTGAGCAACCTACGTGCTTTACATTGCTCCAGGAGATAGGCCGTATTCATCATTTAAAATACCTGCACTTCGTTTAAAATCTTGATTAGCCTAGTGAAGATCCCAGTCTTGATGTCTTGTTATATTTTCTGATGATGTATTTAAGAGATCTTTGTTTTCTTCTTTATAGGCATCTGTAGGCAATGAAGATATCTGCAATTTGAATAACATCATAGAATCATAGAATCACAAGGTTGGAAAGAACCTACTAGATCATCTTGTCCAACCGTACATCCGTTGTCACTATTACCACAAGCTACTAAACCATTTCTGGTAGCTCCTCGTCCAGACAACTTAAGATAAATGTGTTTAGGGTTGTCCTTGTTTTCCAGACTACAGCTCAGACTCTTTTAAATCCTTTTCAATTTTTCAGTAGAATTATCTTCAATGGATAGCTATCTCAATGGAAATGCCTATCCTCCTAATTATGTACCATTCCTCTTAGATCTTTTCAATTACACAACTATACTGTTTCTTCTTGCATAAGCATCACCTGCATTCTTTGTTTGAAGATCTACAACCATGCATTCAATGGTCTCCAAAAGCCCAAGGCTCAGATCAATCCACTTTACAAAATAAAATAATCTAGATCACTCTGCATGACTAACCTGTTCCTAACTTAATTTATTTATCCAGTAGATTGCGGGGGCCTGCTAATTTTAAAAGCAATTATTTCCTGTTTTCTCACAGGTGATTGATGTAGTAATTGAACAGCACTGAATAGTGTCTGAAACAAATCCCTGCTTCAAATACAACATAAGCTGTGAATGTTCACATAGGTTTTGTTTCTCTTGTGATTTTTAGACAGTTGTCTCCTGAAAACTAAGAATGGCAGGAGAACTATCCTACAGAATTATTCTTTCCCATGCAATAGAATACACTGTAGTTATATATTCAGAATATGATGGAGGAATGTTTTTAATTTACTCATAATATATATGCAGTCTCCTATGAGATAAAGGTCTTGGATCCTAGTCAAAACAGAAACATAGAAATTGCTCTGCTTGAGTTTTCTATTTTATTACTCAGAATACTTAGTTTTTCCAGTGGTTTTTGCCAGACTTCTTATATTCATCCCAAATTGCAATGGCAATAATATGCAAAATCTGGTAGTTTGGGTACAAGGTTGGAAATAAAATGGATTAACAGTGTCATTCACCTTGCATAGAGACAGGCTGATATGGACACTTTGTTGTCACAGCTGAATGACAAATTTGTTAAGACAAAGAACATATACAAAGATCACTTGCAGAAAGAGAGACTGAATTCTGGTGACATGATGAACAAGAGAGAGGACCAACAGAGGAGAAAACACAGCCTTTTGCTTTTACTCTGCATAGCCATCACATTCAGACACTTCTGACACTACCTACACTTCATACATAACTACTCTGCAACAATCCCTGATTCAGAAACAGCTTTTCATCNGATGTTATGATGTGGAATATCAGTACCAAAAATCATAAAACCATGACAACTTCTTTCCCCTTACTTAAAAGAAAAAAAAACAACCAGTTTTAATTATTTGTTTAAGAGCAATGGAAGATGCAAACTCAATTAGATCACTTACTTTTTTATTGTATTCTTCCAAAATTGTGCTTATAAAGCATTAACTTAATTTCTTGATGCAACTTTCTTGAATCTAAAGCAGGAAATATTCAAGTAAATTCTAGGTCATCTAATCTGTTAGTTTTGTTGTTGCATCTGTCATGTTCTTACTGTGCACAATGATCTTGAAAACCAGTTGGGTAGCGTACATAGTTCATCTCAGGAGAGGATGAGCAATTGCCACCTTTCAGTCCTAGATTCATACAGCTGCCCAGCAAATGCTCCCAGAATTGATCAGCCCTTGAAAAGATGCTCAGTCAACCAGCTTGTATGTTTTTCCATGGGTCTGGGCAGCCTCTATACTGTGCTACACTACCCTGAATGTAGAAGGATAATCTACAGCAACCGTCATGGTGATGGCACACTGATATAGAAACACGTTTCTCTCCTGAAGGGAAAAAGCAGATTCTAAGCCTGCAAAGCAAGAATTCTGCTCCTCTCATCCACATTCAAAAAGAGAAATGAGGGGGGAGAAAGGGGAAAGTTCCACAACTGTTCAGTGCCACCAAGGGACAAATCACAACATACTTTTTCTGTGAGAACAGTACGCTTTGTACTTTACAGCAGGATGACAGTAAGCTACTATTAACTATGACTTGAAGTCAGACAGTCCATCAGAAAAAAAAAACCACAGTATGGATCTGCATTTTATTCCATTTCCTTGAGCAGAAAGTATTCAAAACATTTTCTTTCCCCCTGCCCAAGTTTTGCAGAAATAATCACAGATAGCCTCAGGGAAAACATGGAAAGCTATAGAAATGTTTTCAATAATAAAACTGTGGAAGAATACTTTCAGTAAGTGGCAAGGAAACCAGAATGAAGGCATTACGCAGAAACCATTAGAATGCTGACAAACTGAAGGATATGATTATGAATTAACAGTGAGAAGAACATCCAATAGCACACTTAATAATAAATCATTTATAGACTAATAAATGAACATTCCTTGACCCTCATTTTAGGCAACTACAATTTTGTGGAGGCAGAATTTGCAACCTCTGATACAAAACCTTAAGGGACCTAAATTCAATCTCTTTTTATTTAAATGAAGACTCAAATTATCACATTCTTGCAATAAGCTTCTGTGAAATCAGAAAACATTGTAAATTTTGGTTTCCAACAGAAAAAATGAGCACTCACTCACTGAGCATTTGAAAATGTTCCTTGAAAATGTATGCTTGACACCTCTGTATTTTAAAATTCTACATTTAAAGCAAGTGTTTGATATGCATTTCCTTTTTCTCATATTTATGCCCTTCTGTCATTTATTAAAACTTTCATTTTGTTTGTGAAGGTGGAAGGCTGTGTATTTTTATGATTATTTCAGTATTTTACACAATCTTGTCTCTCTGATATAGGATAACTTTGGCCTTCAGTAGTCTTATGTTGCTAATACACCTCCATTCAGACAGTGGTAGAAAATGGCTCTGACATATGTGAGAAAGAGGGATAAAACTACCCACCACTCTGCGGAGCAAGAGAGGACAGTATGCTCTAGAGGTAAAACCCATAGCTTCATCCTTGGCGCATGTCCTCTCTTCTCAAGTAAATTTACTTACAATCAGAATGTGGAATGTGTTCTGTTCTGTTCTGTTTCTATATCAAGCATAGCATTCAGCCAGCCAATCTCATATTCCTTCCTTTATTTTGAAAACAGATAAACAGTGATTCAGAATACCCTGCCTCATTTTTACACAGAGATATGGGTGCAGCTTTTTATGGACTCCCTCTAAAACAGCTCAGGCTATAGCATGAATTTCTCTAAGGTGCTGTAGTAATTGCAAACGTCAAAGGTTCGACACATGCTAACAAATAATCGTTTTAATCAGAGACTGGAAAACAAAACAAAATGCCAGGTAATCCAAGTTCTGTTCATCTATCAGGACCTTATTTATGCAATTTTCCTCAGTACAATTTGTTCAGGGCAATGGGGAGTTTCATGTGAAAAATCAATGGTTCAATTTAGCCCTATAAGCCGTATGTAGCACAGCCATCTACAGCATTCTGGCAGATTGAGGGAAAGATGGATGAAGTGTTCTCCTTGAAATTCATACTCTGAAAGCAGAAAATTAACTGAGGGGTGACATACTGAGAGCCACCATACTTAAAAGCAAGCAAACAAACAAACAAAACCAACAACAACAACAAAAAAGAAACAGATCTCCAGGATAATTAGAAAAGTAAAACAATTTTTTAGTTCTCCCTAATGCAAGCTGATAGCGATTTCCTAGTGTATTTTTTATTTTTTTTATCACTCAAACCAAAAGAATCACTAAGACAGCAACTGTGACGGATGTAATTTCTGTGCTGCTTCATAATTGCAGCTTTTTATGATCAAATGTAAACCCTCAGGTTTCTGTGCCATGGGAGACAACAGTGAGTATTTCAGAGGTGCTGTGGAAGACTGTCATGTGTGCATGTAGACAAGACGGATTATGGCACTGATTTGAGTGATAAAGAACGGATATCATTCTTCCCCTGCTAAAAAAAAAAAAATAACCTGAAGAAATCACTGATGCTCAGAGACACTATGAGAGATATGGAGATCACATTGTCTCATGAGTTCCCCATCCTTTGACTCAGTAAATTTCATTGGATTAATAAAGAGGTGCACATTCAGACTCAGTCAAACTCACATTTAGGTGAAGAAGAGGATGATCACAGAATCACAGAATTGTAGGGGTTGGAAGGAACCTCTAGAGATCATCGAGTCCAGCCCCCCTGCCAAAGCAGCTCCCTAGCCCAGGTTGCACACGTAGGCATCCAGGTAGGTCTTGAATGTCACCAGAGAAGACTCCACAACCTCTCTGGGCAGCCTGTGCCAGTGCTCCATCACCCTTATTGTGAAGTTATGACGCACATTTGTGCAGAACTTCTTATGTTTCAGTTAGTGGCCATTTCCCTTTGTCCTCTTGACATACACTGCAGAGAAGAGTCCAGCCTTGTCCCTTTGCCTCCCACTCCTTAGATATTTATAGACAGGGATAAGACCCACTCTGAGTCTTCTTTTTCAAGGCCAAACAGACCCATGATGATCCTAGCTTGTGTCTTAGTCAAGTGGAGAACAAAATGAACATTACCATAATTGACTTACTGAGCCTTCCAGGAGGGAAGTGCTTATTAAACTGGTCTTTCCGTCACAACACAGACCATAGGTGGTTCTCTCCATGTTACATCCTCATTGTGTGAGATGTTCTATATAATTCCTTCAGAATTACTTAAAAGTAGGTGATGGATTACAACTTTGTGGTCATTTTCCTCCTTCTTCTCCTATTTAATGTTTGTTTAAGCATTTAATGTAGTACTTTTATATATACCATTCAAGCTGTATAGCATATTTCTGCATAATTTCTATGCTCACAGCGAACTGCAGATTCTTTTCTGAGTGGCACTTAAACACAATGGCATCATTCTATTAATATAAAGCTTTAGGATATGGCTCTCAATGGAGGCATGAATAGCAGACATAAAAGCAATTCTTAAATGCCCTCCTGTGTGCTCAGAAACCTGCTGTAGTCATGGTGCTCAGTGCACTAACAATGTCCTATATTATGCAGACAACCAGGGGTTCTGTAGAATGCCTGAAACAGTAGTTGTATTCACTTCTCAATCTGGGTAGCAGAAGTCTCTTCCAAAATAACTTTGTCCTCCAGGCCGTCACTTGCAGAGGCTAATCCAGAATGTGCAAACACAAGTCCATTGCATCCTTTAATTTGTCCATGTGAGTCCCTTGCTTGAATACTTACTGAGCATATTTCCCCAAATCTGTTGTGAATGAAAGTCCTACCTGCTTAAACAACCAAGGGAGTTTTGTGTAGGGAAGGAATAAGAAAGAAGTGCAAAGTTTGATTCTTTATGCAACAACACAGATTAACAGAGAAGAATCAGCCTGTGACACAACTCTGCATTCAAGGTCACCCTAATGAAGTAGCAGCATACAGTTGAAGAGCTACTGGAAGGCTACTCCAATGTTCATTTGGCACAAGACACTCTGTTATCAAAGTAATCAGACTTTGAGAATACTAAATGGACAACTCACATTTCTGTGTAGCTCCAGTTTAATCCTCTAAATTACTCGTGCTTGCCCCACAATGGCAAATGCAATTAAATAAATTAATCTCATTCTCTAACATAATTTACCACAATTCTTTTATAGCTTTTGTGCTACAAGAGTATCCAAGTACATAGAGTGCCCTTCTGAACCTGCATGTGACTTCAAGCTACTGTCCTGGAATTAAAAATAGAAAAACAAAATTTATAATGACCTGTACATAAAGAGAAAATGCACAAAATTACTAATGCCTGTCTGTCAAATTATATATGTTATTTTTTGTCGGTTTTGTGAAAATCTTTTAATAAACAATAATAATACGCGTGTGGGTGCATAGAAGCAGACAATACACAGGTGTTTGGGAACGTGCTAAGTTAAGTAGCCTCAACCTCCTAATATTCCGTATTTCTCATGGTATGAAAATAGGAAATGCCATACCACAGACAGCTATTGGCCCACTTAGCATACAAATTTTGGAGTCACGTTATTTATTGTACTTTCCTATCACCTGCTGATATACTGTACACTAGTTAAGGCACTCCCTGCAGCAGGAGACTACAGCAGTTGAGCACACTGCTTATACTTCAAGTCCAGTCTAAATAAATTACAGCAACTCTTCAAATCACTTGAAGAGAACTTTATAGACAATATGATCCACTTGCACAAGACCTTGGCACAATAAAACTGAATGCTCTCCATAGCAGAGGTCTAAACAAATGCTCTGCTTCTCTTTCTCCCTCAGCCCACAACTATCATGTATCAAAAGTTCTGAAGTTTTCCAGATTAAAGAAATTATTCTAGGTATAATGGAGGGAAGCAAAGAACAGAGACAAGGTTCTCCTAATCCACAGATGGATGGAGCATGAATCTTTCTTTGGAAGTGATTGATCATTTTTCCAGCATAGGTTCTATAATAACTAAGCCTGACAATTAGGTGTAGGAGAGCAGTATAAGGCAAATATTTGCCATATGTAAGCTTCTGATACCCAAGAAATACGATTTATCTTGCTTACATCTTAGATATCTAAGTCTAAGTGAGTTGCCTTCTGTTCCTTATGCTTTGAGCAGAGAAAAATGTACCAGGAAATGGTGGCTTATCACATATACTTTATTTACTCACCTTCTATGAAAGGAGATTTCCTCTGAAAATGTATGTATCTTTCCATTTACAGTATTTGGAACTTCCTCAGGTAGTGAAGAAGTTAAATAAATGTAATGCATCTAAAATCAGGAGGAAAAAACCCCATCTGATGAGTCTGAAGGTTTTCTGCATTCATGAACCAACCTAACAAATGCAAAATCTGCAAAAGTGAATGTCTTCACCTTGAAAGCTCTTTGTCTGAAAAAACAAATTCCCACTCAAGTTAATACAGATTTAGTAATAATTGATTTCAGTTTTGGCTTCTAGTCCTGCATCCAGATATGCATAAAATAAGATCACATTTATTTAAGAAAAGGACCACAGTTTTTACTAGAAACTAAGTGTCTGCATGTTTATGCCTCAACTTAGCACTGCTTATCAAGTCATTCTCCAGAACTTGATTATATAAAGAAATCAATTTTTTTGCAGTGATGTTGCTTTAATTTTCCATGTTGACATTTTTATTCCAGCAAAAGGACACTTCATTTTTACTGATGTTTATAAGGATACCAATGAGATAAATAAACAAATAATTACCTTTGGGACTCAAGAAACAAATGTGTATTATGTCTCAAATTACAAATGCACATATACAAATTTACCCCTGTGACTACCTTGGCTGGAGAAGTCAGGGGGGAACATAAAAGCAACCATTCAATGAGAAGGTAACTAACAAGCCAGAAACAGGCTCTTAATTGAGGTTAATATTGAGAAAGCAGTAGACACGAGTCACAAACAGAATAAGGAGAGAATTCAACTGGATTTAAGGAGATAAGATTTTAGTTTGAGTAAAATTAACCATTGAAACAGGTTGCCCAGTGAGATTATGGAATTTTGAACTTTGGTGGCCTCAGAGACCCAATTGTAGTAAAAAGTTCTTAGCAACTCTGTCTGAATTTGGCATCAATCCTTTCTGAGCAGCAGGCTGACCTAGAGACTTCCTGAGGCGTCCTTTAACAGGAATCATTCTATGACTTCACAGTCACAGATCTTATGTAATGTTTCAAAAACTTGAGACCTTCAGTAACTACAATGACATTTCTAACTTTCTCTCTCTGCAGAATGGAATACACAGATGCCCTGACAAAAAACACATCTTGAAATTCTCGTACAGGAAGAGGCGTTTTTTTGTTTGCGCAAGAACTTTACGGTGAGGGTGACGGGGCACTGGCACAGGCTGCCCAGGGGGGTTGTGTAGTCTCCTTCTCTGGAGACATTCAAGACCCGCCTGGACGCCTACCTGTGTGCCCTGGTGTAGGGAGCTGCTTTGGCAGGGGGTTGGACTCAATGATCTCTAGAGGTCACTTTCAACCCCTACAATTCTGTGATTCTGTGATTGTTTTCTGGTTGACTAATAGCTGCAAAACATATATGGCCTTTCTTTTTTAGGAGACCTGCTGTTAGGAATAATACAAGATAAAACATGAGGATTTATGATCATATTTGCAAATGTGTTATGTCTTTTTAATGTTAAGGGGAATTTCACTTTCAGAATGAAATGACTCTTCCTTTAAAGGGAAAACAGTATAAAACAAAGCCTGCCTTTGGAATCCAGTTAAGTTAGTGATAAAAATGCCCTCATCCCATGAGCAAATGGCTAAAGAGCAGCAGATTTCCTGTTCCTTTTATCGATTTTCTCCTATGCACAATGTAGCTTGCACACAGAGGCAGCTTTTCACTTTATCCTTTCTCTGTGGTAATGCAGGAGAAGCCATTCTACAAATTACAACTGTGCTCCATAAGATAAAGATTCATAGTTATGGGTTTTGTCAGTGCTTTAAGTAATTTAATAAGGAACAGTGTATCTGTTGGACTGAACAGACAGCGTTCAGATAAGGAAAGCTCAGCTTTTGGAGAGGCATCAAACCACTTTCTGCAGCAAAGAACACGTTGAATGCAAGAAAACAGATAAGATTAATAAATAGTTCAGGAAGTCACAATTAGAGTGTAGAGGTGAGAGAAGGTTACAGTGAGGGAACTTTATTTTGTATTGTATTTATTAAAAAAAGAATTTGTCCCAGTAAGAGAAGAATATATTTTATTTCCTTTACTCCTTTTTCCTCCAATCTATTTTCTTTCACTTACCTGGAAGCACACAAAGTCTACTAGTGCTACTGAGAAGTGAATAATGGTCCATAAATAGAATGAAAGAATCCTTAGAGTCGGAAGGGACCTCTGAGGGGCATCTAGTCCAACTCCCCTGCAATGAAAAGGGACATGCACAGCTAGATCAGGTTGCACAGGGCCTGGTCCAAACTCACCTTGAAAGTCTCCAGGGATTGGGCATCAACAACTCTGGGCTCATGGCCAGCTTCCCATTCACCAGCATCCCCACGTCTTTTTCAGTAGGGCTGTGCTCAGCCCTTTTATCATCCACCTGCATTAGTAATGAGAGTTGCCTTAACCCAGGTGCAAGATCTTGAATTTGGATTTGTTGACCCTCATGAGGTTCACCTGGGCCCACTGCTCAAATCTGTCTAGGTCCCTCTGGATGGCATCCTGTCCCTCTGATGTGTCAAGTGCACCCCACAGCTTGGTGTCATAAGCAAACTTGCAGAGAGTGCTCTCGACTCCACTGTCAGCATCATTGATGGGGATATTAAAGAGGATTGGTCCCAGCACTGACCCCTGCGGGACACCACTTGTCACTGATCCTCATCCAGACATCAAGCCATTGACCATCACTCTCTGGAACTGATCCTGCAAGCCAGTTCTTCATCCATTAAACAGACCATCCACGAAATCCATACTTTCCAATTTGGAGAGAAGGATGTAGAGTATGTTTAAACATACATATTTATGTATGTATATGTGTAAATACATAAATGTATGTGCATATGTGTACTTACATAAACATAAGTACATGCAAGTATACATATACATTTGAAGAGAAAGTTGATTTTTTCATTTGGGAATACAAGAAAGTATATTCTGAGCAGAAGCTGTGGGGCAGGATAAACAGCATAAGAAAGGAAGGCTGAAAACCAAGGACACTCCAAAAGAAAAGGAAAACAAGTTTAAGTAAGCTGTGTGATGGCAGACCCCAGTTGGAGGAAGAGAGTGTGGCTTGGAATGTCTCATGACCCTGGGTGGTTAAGCACCTGTATGCACAGTTAAGGACATTTTTAGGGAGTATTTTGTTGGCATGTAAAGGCGGGTGAGAAAGTTACAAGAGAAATCTTGTGAATGCATATAAGGGATGTTAAAACCTGCAATAAACAATTTGGACCATCCACATCTTAGTCTGTGCCTCAGATGCTGTATTTTCTACATGCGTTATAACATTTTTTGAATGCTTTCTTTTGCAGCAACAAATAAACAGTAGCCAGTCATAGAATCATAGGATCATAGAATTGCTCAGGTTTAGATAATACCTTCAAGATCACCAAGTCCAGCCTCAACCTCACCATACTACCCTAATTCTAACAGCCCACTGCTAAATCATGTCCCTGAGTAACATGACCTGGTGGTTTTTAAACATGTTCAGGGCTGGTGATTCAACCACATCCCTGTGGAGCCTATTCCAGTGCTTAACGATTCTTTCTGTAAAGAAGTTTTTCTTTATATCCAAACTAAATCTCCCCTGGCACAAGTTAAGGCCATTTCCCCTTGTCCTGTCACTTGTCACCAGCCCTACTCTCACTGCAATCACCTTTCAGGTATTTAAAGAGGCAAAAAGGTCTCCCCTCAGCCTCCTCTTCCCCAGATTAAACAGACTCAGTTCCTTCAGTCACCCCTCATAGGTCATATTCTCCAGGCTCTTCACAAGCCTTGTTGCCCTTCTTTGGACTTGCTCCAGCACCTCAATATCCTTTCTGTACTGAGGTGCCCAAAACTGAACACAGTACTTGAGGTGGGTGTCAAGTACAGTGGGAGGATTATTTCCCTAGTCAATGGGGGAAGTATGGGAAACTGTATTAAGAATGCAACACTTTGGACGGTCTTCAAGGATTGGAAAACATATTCAGGATATTAACTTGGTATGCAAAACTGACCTTTCCTTACTTCCTGCCATCTCCATTTCCTGAGAGAAAACAATAGGATTTTTACCTTTCCCACCTTCCACACATTTGGCAAGGTACAATGCAGGAAGTTTAGCCAGGCATCTACAGAGAGATGCCTGTTCCTGTATACTTATCTCCTGGTTAATCAAGATTCTGTTCTCATGTCAACCATGTAGGTTCAGAAAACTAAATTCTCCTTAAAATGTCCATTTTAATGCTGCTGTTCGAATCATATCTAAGCATAGACTGCATAGACTAATCATATCTAAGCATGAGCATTGTTGAGGCATTGGTAATCATTTAAACTACTCGCTCATTACAGTTTTTCAGTGGGTTCAGATTACTGCTGCATTTAAAGTTATCAATAATTATCTAAAGTGTTTTGTAGATTGATAAAAGGGAAAAGTAAATAATACTGTGTTGGACAACTGTCTCTTTGTATTTTCAGTGAAAAGTAGCTAAGTTAGGCCCCTTACATTAATCCTTCAGAAAACAAATTTTCTAGAACATCCTGCTTATCACGTAAAATCTTTCCAGACTGTGAAGCCATTTCAGCACCAAAGCATGGGAAAGCTCTTTTGTCACTGAAGAGGATCCTACACAATCACTGAATAGGTATTATTATATACTTTCATATTCACTAAGGTTTTACAAAATTCTGCGTCATGTCACACAAATTCATTTTGGACAAATGGAAGTTCACAGTTCCAATTTTAGCAGTGTATGATGTTTCATGACTTATCAGAAATAAAGATGAGAATTTCTTTGTCAGGAGAGGACAAGCATAATGTCACTGGTTAATGCTTATTGCTGTAAGGTACTTCATAGCTGATAAAAACCATTTGGATAATGATTCATTGTGCTAATTTAATTAATAATTATTCCTTCTTCCTTTCACAGAGAGGAAATATCAGATCTCTGCCAATCAGCAGAGAAATAATAAATTATGACAGTAATTTTAACAGGAAAAACACCTTCAAGATCTTGGTCAGTGTTTCTAAGTCTGAGTATCTATACCTGAACAAGGCATATCAGAAACCTCTGCAGAGGTACAAGAAATACGTACACTCTGTTAACTCCACTGGCTTTTAGTAATTCAGCAAGCCAAAAAGTGGAGCTTTCTACATTAAAAACAATGTAATTTTTAATATAAGTATCATTTTAAGATATACATTTATTTCTTATTTTAGGAATATGTTCCTCACACTGGAAGGCAAGTTTTTGTCTGGATTGCCCCAAGGTTTCTGAAGCAACTACAGCCTAGCACTTCAGGCAAGATGACATACTGACCATTCACTCTTCAGAGGTAGACAAGATATGCTGTGATTGTTCAGGCTAACAAATAGATCTCTGGGGAGAAGGTAGATCAGAGGGGCCAAAAAATCATGAAAAACATGAAAAACTGAAGAGCAAACAATTATTTTCTATTTCTTGCAACAAAAAAAAAGCTCATTAAATATTCAGACATGAGGTTTTAAACCAAAAGATATGTTTCTTTTTGACACAGAGCATAAGTATATTTCGAATGCCATGGAAGTTTAAATTGGAATCAAAAATGGTTGTATCAATTCAGGGTAGACTAATCTCTGAGATTTTAAACACAAGCAACTCTCAAGTCAAGACAATCCACTACTACTATTTGTGCTCAGCATACGGATGGCCATGCTACAAGAAAGGTTGCTGCTTCCCATCACATTTTCCCAAGTACTAGTATGGAACATGATGGAGCAGATAAGATAAGGGAAGTTTAGCCTGGCTCAACTCTTTTACTCAGTCCTGAGATCAAGAGAGAATAAAAGGGAAAATGGCTAAACCAATGAAACTGTCAGTAGTCTCCACTTCCAGTGCTCAGTGACCTTCTCATGGCCCTGAACTTCTTCCTGATTTGTTTGCACTATTTCTCCATCTGAATTTTTGCAGTGGTTTCAGAATTAAATGCAATTACTTTAAAAGGATCAATAACGTTGTAAGATGTCTCAGAGTATAGAGCGTACCTAAAATAAAATCTTGACTTCTTTTTTTGGAGGGAAAGAGCTTTGGAATAGGTTTGTGCATATGTTTAAAAATTATGAAAGTGGTCCCTGAATCAGATTAAGTGCTAACTCTTTGGATCCTAATAACTTGGCATGTTGCCAGATAGCAATTTCAGTGATTGAGTCATTTTGTACAGGGAGACTTTCTTCAGATAATGCCCAAGTGAGTCATGAGATCTAATCCAGTTAAAAAGAGTCATGAGGCCCACAATGTTAATTACATTTATGCTACTAAGCAGAGGAATGCTTAATGGAAACAGACAAGTATAACTCATTTTGAGCTCCTTCCAATTGAACCAGAATAGAAATAGCATTGCTTGTGCCTGAAAGTATGAATATGCCTCTCTTCAAACTGTTCCAGTTAGAAGGTCCACGGGCACTGAAACAGTCATGATGCCATTAGTGAGATTAGAAACGTGGGCAAGGGGCATGGAAGATGCTAGAATTGATGGCCTTCCCAGAGAGTATAACCTCTGCCTCACTCTGACTGAAATTTTCTTAGATGAGTTCATGTGACAAGATAAAAAATTCATGCCTAAGTCCAGATAAACATAGATTTTTTTTGTATGCATATAGACAGATGTCATGCTTTCCTTTACTAATGAAAGAGTGGCTTATTTTCTCTGTCAGCTAGACATAACAGAGATAGGGGTCTCACTCACAGAGCACAAGCAATGAAAGAACTGTATTATGTTCCTTGTCAGAATGCATTTGTTTAGAAGAGCTGCCCTATATACTCATGGTTTCTTGAAATCTTTGTCAAAATAGATACTCACAGATCTTTTTGTTTGTTTGTTTGTTTGTTTGTTTGTTGGTGTTTTTTTTTGTTTGTTTGTTTTAAGAAAAAAATACTACTCTGTCTTTCCAAAGACACATGCTAGTTTATCTATCATGCTAATTAATCTTCATCTTTTAAATCATCAAGTCTACATTCTGGTGTTCTTCAGTTTCATATACAAAAGGCAAATTTCATTCCACACCCCTTCTCTGTCCTTCTCATTTGCAAGTACCCCAAGGAAACTATAACAAAAACAGTACATACCACGTGTGGTAAAGTGTCAGTCACCTATTCCTGTGCAGGGATAACACACTGAGCAGCAAGTCAGACTGCCTACCACATATTGCCTTATGGGCAGGGCCCTGCATCAGCTAGCAGCATGGTGGAGCACTAGAGTTATAAACTGAGTACTAAGGAACCTGTGCTCACACTTGATGCAGATCAGGGATTTGCTCTGGGCTGCTGCAGATCCTGTTCCCAAGTGCCCACGAGCTCACAGAACTCACCAGGTGTGCACCTGGAGAACAGTTTCAGTGACACTTCCATTAGTTATGAAGTGATTTTTTCAATCCCTAAACTTCCCTAAAATATTTAACATCATTTCTTTGCTGTTCATTTCTGCAACTAATTAAAAATTGATGATCATTAAAACTGGATAAAACATCTATTTTACTACTTCACACCTTGTCTTGACTGAAAAGGAACTTTAGTGTCTTGACATAACTAAATTGATTGTAAGTTCCAGACTGCTGAAGCAAGTCTTCTATAACAAGATGATCTGTCTTTGAGTCATTTTTGTCTTGACAGTTGCAGACAATGATTTCACCAAGTCTAGCATTAAAATGTCCTATTTTCTTCCCAGATTAATCCTAAGCTTGTAATCCAGGTGGGGGGAAAAAAAGGATTGAAAAGGTAACACTCAATTAGTGAGTGAAAATGTTTCAAATTTTTATTTGATTCAATTAAAATAGGTAGTAAGAAAACACAAAAAATAATGAAATAGAGATTATTAAGTCATGTCATCTTAAAAATCATCTTTAGCAACTACCAATTGAAGTTTCATCATTTCAGATTTAAATTTATATGCCACTCTGGACAGTGTGTACAGATCCATACTTTATTTTCATTGCACCTTCTGACACGGCTTGCCTAAGAATGACCAAATGTCTCTGTTACTGCATGAACTTAATTACAATTGTCAGAAAAAATACTCACTGAACTACGTAAGAATATTGCCATATTGTTTTATTTATCCACCAACTGAACTAGATCACCAGTTCTGTCTGCTGATGAAAGATTAGAAATCCAAATTGGAAGTCCTTGAATATAGAAGAAAATTACAGTAAATACAGCATAAAAAGCTTAAAGACAGTACATCAGTTCTTCTCTCACTTGGGTTATCCACTGTGCTTCTGCCAAAATAATGGGCTTCGTTGCATTCTTTTGCTATGACCTTTGCAGGACATTAGAGCCGTGTCAGAATTCCTACCACAAGTACAGCCACAATGTCTTTGAAAAGACAGGTGGAGGCAGCAGGCTAAAATTTGTGTAAGCATCCTACAGAAACACAATAAAGTTCTGATGCTATTTTGTTCTTTCCTCTGCATAGTACTATTGAACAGTAAATCATCCTAATATATTTGTCAGATAAATGGTTATTAGTTGATTAAAGTAGAACCCTATCCCTACAGCAGTTCATAGGAGAAAAAGTAACAAGGATACAGAGAACTTAAAGATTAATAACAATAAAAATATTAGTTAAAATGCTCGTAAGAAAAGTCTCTCTTAGCAATCTTCATTTTGGTCTGCTCCAGCAAATTCATTTTTTAAAACCAGCTATTAAAATATAAAACACACTGTGAAATATTTTCATTGTCTCTTCACAGCTTCTCTCTGAGTTTGTGCCAGCAGAGCTATTAGCAGTGATGGAAGGTGAGACAGCCAAGATGAAATTCTCCAGAGAACAACACAAGAGACACTTTTCTGCCCTCAGCCCATCAGCTATAATGAATGATAGGCACAGTGCATGACAGGGACTGAAATAGGAGACTGTCACAAAGACTGGCTCAGGAGTGCCTCAGAATAATTCATTCAGTCACATTTGGCAGCAGTAGGTCATAATATTTTTGTGTAGCTATGCTGTCAGTGCAGAAAATAAAATACCAAATGGCATTTGCATGCTGATCCTGTTTCCATCAAAAATAAAGGAATACTGAATTAATCAAATATTTAAGTGAAATTCTCCCTTTTGCTTTCCACTGCCCATAGGAACAAAGAGCAGTGTGAAACAGTTGCAGGAGACTGAGCCAGGCCTAATTAGCAATGTACTTATTGTAACTGCTTCTTGCACTCTTTCCTTCATATGATGGTTCACACTGCAAAATTTTAGGGCTTTACTCACTGGCTGAAGTTTAAGACTTTAACTGACTCCCTGTTGAAAGAATAATTGGAAACAAGGCATCACCTTTAGAGAGAGAGTAAAGGGAACAGGGAAAAATATGGAGAAAGATCAAATCCCAAGGTAAAAATTAGAATCCCAGAAGCAAAATTTCAATTCCACCTACAATCCCGAGTCTGTCAATTCACCTTACAGATAGCAGATCTCCATCCATGCTTTACCTGCTGAAACGAAAGAACCTAGAGGCCCAATTTCTCCGAGCCCACATGGGCTCACGGGTACAGTGGCTTGTCACAGCCAGGCAGGACACTGTCAAAGACATGAATAACCCCAGCCTGTATTTGGGAAACCCACGTAACATGGTCAACAGCAGAATTCTTCAAGGTCTACTACCACAAGGGATGTTAAAGATAGACACAATCAGCAGGTTTCAAAGAAATTAAAAAAATTAATGGACAGCAGAAGCAGAAGTGGACCCTGAAAGTACAACTACCCTATAATATCCCTAACACAGCTTTCTGGATGTCCAGGAGTCTTCTGAAGAGGGCAGACTGGAGGAAACCAGACACCCAGCAGAAGCCCTTGGATGCAATGAACCCTGTCAAACCTGGTAGGGTATTTCCTATGTTCTTCCTCTGTCTCTGGTGGATTTGACCAGCTAGAAACAAACCAGAATTGTCTATTTTGTGACGCACTGTGCAGATGCCATACAAATTCACTTCAGCTTTATCCCAGGAAGGAGAATATTCATCCAGAATGTGGAAAAAAGAAAATTATTTTGCATAGCGATATAAAACCTAGAAGCCATTCCAGAAGACAGATGGTTTTCATAGAATCATAGAGTGGCTTGGGTTGGGAGGGACCTCAAGGATCACCAAGTTCCAACACCCCTGCCAACCACTAGATCAAGTACTGGATCACATTGCCATCCAACCTGGCCTTAAACACGTCCATGTTTTATCTGCTCCTTTAGAAACATGAGAATAAGGAAATAAAGCAAGCATCGCAATGCAGTTAAACAGAGTGCTCATCCTACTCTGAGGCTTGTTGGGGTACATTTTGTTATTATAACAGTTTCTATACAGGAGGAATTAAATGGTTTTGCAGCATGGACTGGAATACTCTATACTCGGTGGGTGCTATCCTTAAATATGGCATTGAGTTGCACCAGGAAGGAGAGGGGATTGAACTTCTGTCCATCATGTCGCAGATGACTGCACTGATTTTATCACTGGGGAAGAGGAAGGACACTTCCTCTGATGGCATCATACAGGCATGACCTCTTGCTCTATTTAGAATAAAAATGAGCATAGACACATATTTCAGAAGTTTTGTCCAAGGAGTCCCCAGAGAAGGGCACTTTTATCACACAGAGGACAGTCTGGCTCAGCAGGTTGTTTATCCGTTTCCTCTGTATGGATTCCTGCCATTTGCACATAGGTCGTCACCATTCAAACCAAGTTTTTATGCCCATTTTAATATTCTACAGGGACATAGCCCTTAGTCCGGCCACTTGATAGCAACAGCTAACAGCAAATCCTGCCTTCATCCCAATATCACAGAGTGAGGCAATTTTCAGCCTCCTTGCACTGTTCTAGGCAAAAGGATAAATTATTTTGAACTGCCCTGTGTCAAAGGACTTGAGGGGATTGGTGGATGAGAAGCTCAACATAAGCCAGCAACATGTGCTTGCCAGTCAGAAAGCCTACCATGCCCTAGGCTGCATCAAAAGAGGAACAGCTAAAAGGGCAAGGGAGGTAATTGTCCCCTCTGCTCTGCCCTCATGAGGCCCTCCACCTGGAGTACTGCATTCAGGCTTGGGGCCTCCAGCACAAGAAAGACATGGACCTGTTGGTCCAGAGGAAGGCCACAAGGACCTCTTCTATGAAAGAGCTGAAGGAAAGGCTGAAGGAGCTGGGATAGTTCAGTTTTGAGAAGGGAAGGATCTAGGGAGGCCTTCCAGTACCTAAGAGGCTACAGAAAAGCCAGAGAAAGCTTTAGAATGAAGATGGGGTTAGATTAGAAATTCACAAGAAATTCTCTACTCAAAGGAGGTAGACATTGGCACAGGCTGTGGTGCCCCAACCCTAGAGGTATTCAAGACCAGGTTGGATGGGGTAGCCTGAGCTGGTGGAGGGCATTATCTTGCCCATGGCATGGGTTGGGGATGGGTGGGTTTTGAGGTCTCATTCAACCCTAAGCTTTTTATGACTCCATGATTACAACAGATAATTTGTTAGACTTTAGCGTGTTCAAATCTGTCCGTGAATTTAAGCTGTATTTCCTGCGTTCTCTGCTGAGTAGATTTGACCGAATAGAAGAATAATGCCTAAACATGAAGATCTGGTGAATTTGGTTTCACAATGTATGTATACGAAGAAGTCTGAATACTGGCAATGCAAAAATAAGCAGAAGGAAATGCAAGTAATAGGTACATTTTAAAAACACTATTTTCAGTATATTATATGTTGTTTTTCAAGCTTGAAAATCCCTGCATGCCAGTGAGATATTTACATTCAGATTTAGATATGTTCACAAGGGATTAAACAGAGATCTTCTAACAAATGCTTGCTCCTCAATGGAAGCCAGTGTTTATCTGCCACCATTGACTTTAGGGAGAGATAGCAAGAATGTCAGTCAGAGTCAATGCTGAACTACATCTGCAAAAACATAATAGCTGTCTTCTTCTATTAATTGTTTCACATAATCATCTCAGGAGAATATTAAAATGGCACAACAGAAACAGTACTGCTGACATCCAGTGAACTGGGGAGCTCTGCACAAAGGACAGCATTTCTACTCTCAAAAAAAAGGTGTATTAGAGGGGATTGAGCCATGATTTTGAAGTGGTTGGGGGAAGTCCAGTGTTTTCCTCACACTGAAAGCAAGGAATGAGAAAAGACAACTGGTCACCAGATATTACGTGATGAGTATTTGAACTTTTCAACACTTCTGCAAACCATAAAATCCTTAGGTTACCTCATCAGGAACAAGAAATGTTCCTCAGACTTGTGAGTTACTAGAAATTTGACACTTCAAAAAGAAAAAGGGAAACTTGAAATCTTATATTTCAAACAAAGCGTTGTGGAGCATATATAAAATCATAGAATCCTTAGAGTCAGAAGGGACCTATGAGGGCCATCTAGTCCTGCTCTCCTGCAATGAAAAAGGACATGCACAGTTAGATCAGGTTGACCAGGGCCTGATCCAGCCTCACCCTGAAAGTCTCCAGGGATTGGGCATCAAAAACTCTGGGCAAACTGTATCAGTGCCTTGCTGTAAAAGACTTTTTCCTTGTATCCAATCTAAATCTACTCTCTTTGAGCATGAAACCACATCCCCTTGTTCAATCATCACAGGCCCTGCTAAAGAGTCCTTCTTTCCTGTAGGTCTCCTTTAGATACTGAAAGAGTATCCATGTCACTTTGCAGACTCCTCCAGGCTGAATAGGTCCAGATGTCTCAGCCTGTCCTCACAGCAGAGGTCTTCCATTCCATGGATCATTTCTGTGGCCCTTCTCTGGACATGCTCCAACAGGTCCATGTCTCTCCTGTACTGAGGACTCCACATCTGGATGCAGTACTCCATGTGAGGCCTCACCAGCTCGGAGTAGAGGGGCAGGATCACCTCCTTCAGTCTGCTGGCCACACTTCTTTTGATGCAGCCCAAGATACCGTTGGCTTTCTGGGCTGCAAGGACACATTGCTAGCTCATGTCCAGCTTCCCATCCACCAGCACCCCCACATTTTTTTTGTCAGGGCTACACTCAATCCTTTCATTGTCCACTTGCATTGGTAGTGAGAGATGTCTCGACCCAGGTGCAAGATCTTGAATTTGGATTTGTTGACCCTCATGAGGTTCACCTGGGCCCACTGCTCAAGCCTGTCTAGGTCCCTCTGGATGGCATCCTGTCCCTCTGATGTATCAACCACACCCCACAGCTTGGTGTCATCAGCAAACTTGCCAGAAGTGCTCTCGACTCCACTATCAACATCACTGATGAAGATATTAAAGAGTATCAATCCCAGCACTGACCCCTGTGGGACACAACTCATCAGTGATCTCCATGCAGACATCAGGCCATTGACCACCACTCTCTGGACTTCATTCTGCAGCCAGTTCTTCATCCGCTGAACAGTCCATCCATGAAATCCATATCTTTCCACTTTGGGGATAAGGATGTTGTGGATTACTATGTCAAAGGCCTTTCTGAAGTGCAGATAGATAACATCAGTGGCTCTTCCTTCGTCCATTGATGCAGTGACACCATCATAAAAAGCCACTAGGTTGGTCAAACAGGATCTGCCCTTGGTGCAGCCATGTTGATTCTCCAGTATCACCTCCCTGCCTTCCATGTGCCTTACCATAGCTTCCAGGAGGACTTGCTCCATGACGTTACCTGGCACAGAGGTGAGACTAATAAGTCAGTAGTTTGCAGGGTCATCCTTTTTACCCTTCTTAAAAATGCACGTAATGTTGCTATTTTTGCAGTCACCAGAGACTTCACCTGATTGTCAGGACTTTTCAAATCATTGAGAGTGGTTTGGCAAGTACATCAACCAATTCTCTCAGGAGTCTGGGATGCATCTTATTGGGACCCATAGACTTGTGGATTTTCGTGTTCCTCATGTGGTCGTGAACCAGATCTTCAGTTACAATGAGAGGGATGATGCTTCCCCAATCCTCTCCTACCAAATCAAACATTTGAAGGCTGTGTGGTGAGTGGTTATCAGAGAAGACAGAGGCAAAAGAGTTATAAAGTACCTTAGCCTTCTCTTTGCCTGTTGTTACCAGCCTGCCTGTGTCACTCACTTGAGGGATACACCCTCCTGGACTTTCCTTTTCTTGAAGGTACTTGTAGAAGCCATCCTTATTCTTCTTGGTATCCCTTGCCAAGTTTAGCCTTGGTTTTCCTGAATCCATCCCTACACAGCCTAGTACAGACTAGCCTAGTTACAAATATGCAGCTGAGCCGGCCTCCTTTGGATTGATTTAAAGTCACTGTAACACAAAGAAGTGAATATTGAGAAATTGTTATTAGAAAAGCATGCTTGGTTTTTAATCAATGCATTATTTATCCTGGGTTTCTCAAGCACTTCCTGAGCCTTTATCTGCACTCTGTTAAGAAAAATGTGGAGAATAGCAAACAGATAATTAGCAAAGTGGCTAATATTCAGAATTAATCCAATAATTTTCCATACTTAAATTTACAGAATAATTCAGATATTGTTATGTGTCTGAAGGTGAACGAATACTGTTCTATACAACAGGAACTTGTCTCCCTATCACTGTATTATCAGTTCCTCCAGCTTATTCATACTTATTCATACTAACCATTGCTTTCCACAGAGGCCATAAAAGCTGAAGTGTTGTATCATCCCATAAATAAAGGGAAAGAGCTGGCCCTACTGGAGACAGAAGCAAAATTTATGTCCCCCTCAAAAGGTTTTCCAGTAAAAGGAGTAAGACATCAAAATAAGACTCGCAGTTAAGTAAGGTACAAATACTCCTTATGTAAAATTCAGTAAGCACAGTGAGTATGGATTACAGTCTTATTTTAAAAAGATGTGGGAATAATTTGGTGGCAATGGTAAGAAGTTTACTTTTTTTTTATAAGCTAACCTTTCCCCCCCCGTAAAAGAAGCCCAGTTAGATCTGAATCATGTCAGTGTGTAAGAGTTAGAAATGTACTGTGCAGAAATGATGAGCATATTTTCACTCCCCTGGATGAGGTAGGGCTTGGTATCAGATGCAGTTGTGGGCAAGAGGAAGCACATAAACCATCCCAGATGGAAAGAAACCTCCAGGGACAATCTAATTCAGATATCATAGAAATCCAACAATAACCTTTTTTCATCTCAGAGACAAATATTTACCTCTCAAAATACAGACAGTTATTTCCATCTTATAAGGAGTTACTGCACCAGCTTTTCTCTGATTCCAACTGAAAAGCAGAAGGTTTAGGTAACTCCTTGCCTACCTCCTTTCAGAAGTGGGTAAGCTCCCTACTCTTACCTGCTTGGAAGCAAACATCAAGGCTCTCCCAGCAGTCTGAGAAATGGCCTAGAATAGTAAGAGCAGAAAGCATCAGTGCTTCCCAGTAAGTTAGGATTTTTTTGTTTTCAATGAAATTATGAACAAGGAAAATGGCAGAAATAAAACTTATGTAATTTCATAAAGAAAAAGAATGTTAAGCATCCTAAATTATTGTACACCTTATTATTATTGTCAGCCAGTAAATAAATAGGGTAAACAAAATACCACAACTACATTTTATGAAGTTGGAATCCAACATTCAAACCAAGCTTACCTTTGAATCAAATCACGTTTCCAGCAAACTTAATTTTATGCAATTCTACTTTCAGACTTCAGCACAGATTCCCTCACAAGAGGAATTAGGGTTTTACTTGAAAATTTCACCCTTAAACCTCATTAACCTTTTTTTGTGTAAACTCAAAACCAGAAGTCTCTGCCATGGCTGTGAGCAAGTGGCACAGGATGCCTGGGTGAATGGCTCCTATTGCAGTACTGAAAGGTAGAACAAGAGCATGTGAAATGCTTGGAAAATGTTTACATCAGTAACAACCGCTGTTCTTTCCACACTAGCTTAATTCCCTCACGCAGACAACATTTGCCATGAAGAATGGAACAAAGCTTTCTGAAACTGGAAGAGATCCCCATCTTCCAAGAAGTTTTACTGATTGCAGGGGGAGCGTTTGCACAGCAGCGAGCTGCCTAACACAAGGAAGAAAGGCAAATTGGATCCTAAACAAGATGAAGACAGATGTTTCCAAGCATGTATGTGTATCACTGAATGCAGTGACTGGCTATCTAAACTGCCTGGCCAAGTTAACTAACCTGGAGCCAGACTGCAGGTTCAGATCAGTTTAAGACAAAGCAACTTCTGCTTAGATGTTGGCATATTAATGTACTCGTATATGCCAGGATTTGAAGCTGTCATTCAAGTCAGTGGTAACCTGGGGCTTGGCTCAGTGGCCCAGGCACCATATCCCATCATTTTTGCAAAGCCTTGCCACCGAGATCTGCCCATGGGCTAGAAATCACAGCTCGAGGCCAGACAGATAATTAGGGCATCTCACCTCGGCTTGGCCACCTGAACCATACCCCTGCTTATATAAATAATATACACATAGAAGTAACCATGTCTGCACCTAAATCTGGCTGATTTACGCGTTTATTTCTGTGTCCACAGGTACTGACATTTGTGCACTGTGCTGTGATACATCTCTGACTGACTCTCCTTTAACATTCAAAAGAATACTGACCTTGGGCAGAGGAAAAAGCAATCTTAATTCAAGACAGCTAAAAATAATGAGAGACTCTTCTATGCATTTATAACTTTTTTTTTTTTCCAAAGATAAATTAACAGGTACCTGTAACTTGTTTGCAAGCTACTTTTATTCTGATTAAAGCACTCTTTTATTTTTATAAAGCACCTGGCATCTAAAAATGTTCGACCAATCCAACAGCATTTCTATAGACAGAAAAAAAAATAAGGCTTTTTAATACACAAAACTGAAATAATTATCTCATTTTGTACATTGATTCCTTTCAGAATGCTTTGAGGCCTGCAGGGAGCTTGCTAAAGAAATTCTGATTAATGTATTTTGTCATTTCCCTCTCAGAGGAAAACAGCATAAATAAAATAAATAGCAAAGTAGTCTCTCTCCAGTGCATGACACAGGCAAAAAAGGCATAAATCATCTTTAAGATGTCCACAGGGAAAGTTCTTTCAGAGTTGTGTTTGCTTATCAGTTTACAAATGAGAGTTTAATCTTTGCGTGTCAAAGGTAACAAGGAGGACATAAGAAAGTTTTAATAAAAGTCATGATTAGTTTGCATCAGTACTGAATAATAACTTGCTTCTTGGAAATCTGTGGAATGAAGGCTCAGCTGTTTCATTTCAAGTCTAAATGAACTGTACCTGAATATGGTGTTATTAACTCCTCCGTTTACATTTAATGACTTTGTGGTTTGTTGTTGCAGTTGGACAAAGTCAACAGTCCTTACCTTAACATGCCCAGATGCCTTTTGCACATATACAGAACTCAGAATTTTCCCATTGTTTAGAGACAATTACATCATCTAATGCCTTCTTTCCTAAATTGCTCCTATGTAGTCTCAGTCTTAACAGCATGCTGATAAGATTTGTATCTTGTAAACTGTCAGAGGACTGATGTTTTATTGTAGATGTGATGACTGCAGTGAATGTGTGACTCATTACTGCATCTTTTATTGATGGGGCTGGGGGTCACACTGCAGAGCATCAGCAAAGGAAGAAAGATGATTTGTAAATTAAACTCTGTGCAAAGAATAGCACCTTGTGGGAGGCTGGGGCCATGAATTAGTTCCCTCTCTGGGGGGCTGTTTTTCTACAATCATGTTCTCGTTGGTTTTGCATTTTGCAACCTTCAGTCTGATTTTCTTTCTTAGTCACAGTTAGCTCTTTTTCTCTTTGCCCAGCCATGTTCTCATTGCTGTCTGACAAAATGAACCTGCTTAAACACAAAACAGCCAGTGGTAGGAAGTTCACTGCCCCTCTCTCCTTGAGAGCCCTCTCACATGCAGTCAGTCAGTGTAGAATTAAATAGAAACTCTGGAATTCCTCCTCTCCAAACACCCTTCTATCCTGATATTTTTTACCTGTTTCATTTTTTTTCCCCATCTTTCTAAACTGAACCATCATCCAGATACCTACTTTCCCATTACACATATTACTTTCACTCTGTTTAGAAACAAACAAACCTACAACCTGAAGAAAGACAAGGGCTTGTCAGACTCCATGTATTTTTCATGAAGTAACAAGATCTATCCCAGCTCCCCATAACACCACCCACCCTTCATCTTCCGCACACACCATAACAGCAATAAATGAATGGAGATGTTTAGACCTACCATTTAATTTGACAACCAACAATTATTTTGGGTGAGGCTTCATGTACATTCCCTAGGAGGAGAAAGGGCTGCATGTAGTTTTGAACTATTTGTGCTGTAGTTCTAGGATGAGGTGGAGGGTAAATGGGAGCAATTGGAGAGCATTACAAGATTTTCTCTAGAAAGCAGAAGAATGAGGAATTATCATGGACAGCAGGAAAGGCAGCTTTATTACTTACACACAGTATCATATGCTTGGGCATTATTTTGGGCTACAGCTTCAACAGAGCAAGTGATTTACTCATCCTATGGGATGACCCAATGGGATGTACCTCTGCAGACATGCAGCAGTTTTTCTTTCTTTTACTTCCTCCATTAAATCCCATTTGGTTTACTCTTTTACAAACATACTGAAGAACCAAATCAGGGCTAAGTCATCATATCTTTCACTAACTAGTCATGAATAGTGAAAGATATGATGACTTAGCCCTGAATAGTGAAACACTTCGACTAGTCCTGGGGACAGTCGAAGAAATGCAACTTCAATAATTATGCCAAACTAAAAATATTTTTGCCTCCACTGAATTTCCCTATCATCTTGGCAAGTTTTGCAGTCAATGACTGCCACTTGCTCTTTACCATGGTAGTAGCATTCCTACTTATATGTATGCCTAACTGTAAGTAAGAGATATTAGTCAAAATATTAGCTTCAATATTGTATATTAAATAGGGATTTGCACATCTCTGTATTTCAAATCCAATAAGGATCTATCAGATAACATCTGTCTCTGACGCAAATAATCTATCATTTCAGAAATTATTTACCTGTTAAAGCAATAACAAGTATTTTTTGCTCACAGTCACTGTAGCTGTGATTCTTTCTTAAAATACTTACCAGGCCCTGTGTTTGACCGCGTTTATTCTGAATGGCAATTATCACTATATAAGAGGAGGGTAACACTGAACTTGTGGAAAACTACTCTAGACTGAAAGTTAGCATGAATCTATTTAAAACTTCTGGACATTCAAGTTAGATGGCAAATATTAAACTTAAATGTGATGGTTATTCTGAAAGCAGACAAGGTTTCAGAGATCATATAGGCAAAAAACTTGTCTACAAAGGCAACAGTCAGGACTCCCTGGTGTCACCACATACATAGCTGCTTCCAAAGGCCAGACAGAGCTATACCTTAGCTAAGAAGTGATCCACCAGTCCCACCTTGTATTTTCTTACCTTGAATAAATTATGCTGGTTAAAACCAATCGCACTGCCCTTGGCTTCACCCAGAACTCTCAAAGAAATGAATGCTCTGCCTGGGTCCGTCTTTTTCTTCTTAACAACCCAGAAAAAGATACACAGCTCTTTGAAAATGGCAGTATTTAATTTTGCCATGTACTTATTGTGTTTTGATTATTCGATCTTGGGATTACTGATGCACTGTGTTTTCTTATTAGCATACCTTTGAAAGGTTGTGAGGAAAACTGCATCACTGAAGTTTCATTGCCTAAGTGTAGCATAGATAACTTCATAAATACTTTACCAGCATACACTAGCATCCCGAAAAATTGTTGTATCTAAGCAATAAGCAGATTGAATTTATCCAGTCACTGAGTTGCTAGTAGCATGCAGAAAACCCCAAAGCCTACACTTACAAAGCAGAATGAGCAAGTTTTGTGCGGAAGTACAATTGCTACAATTGTCTTGATTTTGGAACAAGGTTTACAGGATACCTTTAGCAGCTGTGACCAAGTTAATAGCTTGTTGAAGTGGTGCCACAGCAAAGACCCTCTTTCAGGACAATAACTTACAGCTATCTGTGACTAATGTCAAACTAGAAACAAAAGCAGAAAACAGGTCAAAGGAATCTCTGAAAAAGTTCTTGCTGAAGCAGATGTTCTAAGATCTTCCTATCAGTTGAGGGCACCTAGTAAATTAAACAGATGGTTGAGTAGCACACTGGGAGCCCACTGAAACTTAACCGGGCTATAAGTGACATGCAACCTTTTGCTTGTTTGTTTTTCTGATGCTGCCAGTGTACCTGTCTTTATAAAGCTTTATAAAGAACTACTACTTTAATCTACGTTATTTTTTTTATACTGCTGTTAACTTCCACAAACGCTACACAAAGAAATAATAAACTCATTACCCCTACTTTTCCAGCTTTTGTCTTTTGATGAGCTTTGATGTGGAGAAGAAAAAGAGAAAAATGTCTCCCACAGGCAGCAAGTGTACCTAATAAGTGCACTTGTGTTCCTCTATCAGGAATAACTCATTCTCATTTTTAATGATAGCTACTTCTTACATACCCCATTATTCCCACAATTCTATAGTAGATTTCAGTGCTTACAGCAATGCGACCACAAGTCCTTATCAGCGTACAAAACCCAAGTGTGAAAAAGTTTTAATTATTCCATAGCTTCCCTTGCTGAATGGCATCACATTGAGTCATGTTTTATTCATCACCTGCAAGACTGGCTTCTCAAAAAAATTCTTCCCTACTGTTAAAAACTGCAAAAAGTGCCTGGATGCCAGTCATTTGTTCTATAAACCATAGCTCTGGGGCAGACTTTGTCCTGGAGCAAAACAGGAGCATGTTCATGGAAGTAAATGTAAACTGTGTAGCAGAAGGCTGCTGAAAATCTGTGTACAAAAACAAGTGCATTCTGCCACAGAGGATGTGGCTTATTCTTGTCAGAATAGAAATCTTTTTTTGTAATAAATACTGCCACATTTATGGTTAGGGAACCTTATACCTACATTAATTTCACTTGGCACTCTACACTCTCATATGACTGCAGACAGTTGGGTTTCTTCTTCCTGTTAACGTGTCCTAAGGTTTTTGTGGTAAAGGATTCAGTAGGAATTTTCCTTTTTGTTATTACCAGTGCAAAATACCTTGTTAAATCTGATGTGGTGAATCAAACGTCAAATGTGGACTTTTCAAAGCTTTGCAATAAAGCACTGAGAAATGCAGCAGTGAGAGTATACAGCTTCTCTCTAACATAATGGGTGAGGATGGATTGTGATCTGAGGCTGTAGCTAAGTAGAATCACAGAATGGCATAGATTGGAAGGGATCTTAAAGGTCATCAAGGTCAAACTCCCTGCCATGGACAGGGTTGCCACACACTAGATCAGTCTGTCCCGGGCCCCAGGTAGAGATGCTTTGCCATGAAGCATGTAAGAAATGTGCCTTCAGCAGTCAAATCTCCATTCTTTTTCTCTCCCAAGGTTTGCCAAGCATAATGGTATTTAGATTTCTGCTGTCCTATATGTGCAATAAATCAATACCTTTGTAATCACCTCTACCATGCTTATTCAGCTATACAGGCAAAGGCTGAGGAACACAGACACAAGATGTGATTCTAACGCATCTTCTTATCAAGTAACTGCACCAAAAGGGTAAGAAGAAGGGGAAGGCTGGAAGTAGAAAAGAGTTACTTTGATCCTGTCTTGTTGCTGTGTGCATAAACTGCCTGCAAGTCTCAATCTATTGATTACAATCTATGAGAGGAATTAACATTTAAATATGGAAACAAAAAATTATATGTGACTTTTCATATTCTGTACTCAAGACATATCTAGTGCCTGATTACTTCCTGCAGAGACATTTCTGTGCAACTTAACATAAGTCAATATCAGCTACAGATGGGCATTTCGGAATAAAACTTAGCCAGCAATCAGGATGAAAAGCTGTAAAGAAGTTACAGTTATCATATCTCAGGCAGTACAGTAGGGTTAGAAACACAAACCTTCATCAATAATTCAGCCCCCACTGAATTTAAACAACAGATCTCACTAACCTCTTCAGTTCCAACATCATTTTGCAACGATTTCTGCACTGTGTCCAAGAAATTGAGAGTATGGAGCTCTGGAGATGCTTCTCTATTTTTCTTTATCTACCATGAATAATTTGCCTCAACAGAATCTGTTAACAAAATTGTGAAGACCTTTATTCTACTGATGACAACAGAACTCCCTTACCAGAGCTTTTTAGAGCGTTTCAATCAAGTAACTGATAAATTACTAGAAGAAACAGCAGTCAAATAGGCACTAGCTGTTGGTTTATCGTTGGTATAATTATTTATTTACAGAAAAGTTTTGTCTGTTTCTACTTTCACCTTCATAATTAACATGGAGTTGGTCATACTAAACTGTAGATATTCTCCCCATATATATAAAACCAGTCCTTGCATTCTGTCCATCTCACTCAGCTGTTCCATTTCCAAGTCAAAAACAGATGATACATTCTTTCCACTCTGTTAGATGTAAGAAGCAAGAAAATAACATCTAATTCAACTTCTTCCTTCATCTGAGGATTGCCTACTAGCATTGTCTGATTTGAGGTCCTTACCACTGCAGAAACAAACTTGGGAGATTGCCGACATTCCTGATTAGAGTCCTGCTTGGCCTACTCAGAATTATTTAACAGTTTATTGGTGAATAATGCATGATAGTCAGGCCACTCGTCATCAGCTGTGGAGAAACAGTCCCTCGCCAAGCATCTTCCCTGGTGCCAATTAGTACTGATTAGCCATCTCCCTGGGCTTCAGCAGCTTGTGCTGGTTCAGCTCCAGGACTCTTGCTCCCTCTCTCAACCTCTGCACTTCAGGATGCTGTTGCCAGGGCAACTTCTCCAACAAGGTTTTAGATTCAAATTCTAATACCTAAACTTACAACATTCACAAGTCCTTGCTGTTTTTCCTCTCCTTCACTCCATAGGCTTCTTTCAATAAACCTATCTAGTAGAGATTTATCAAACCTTAAGGTGAAAGCAAGCATGAGCATGGGTGAGAAGATAACTTTTCTAAATCAGGGGAGAGCTGCAGAAAATAAGTTCAGTTGGCCACAGTGTTTCAGACTATTTATCTGGTATACAGTGATCAATACTTTTGAACTCTATCATTTACATCCTTACAGCTGGTCCCAAACACTTCAGGCTATTTTGTGCTCTTTGGGCACTGAGACAAATTGGATGTTGACTTAAGCATATACATCATGCACATTAAAAACTCAACTAAAAGAATATTACATAGGCTATAAGAGTGAGCCTGGACAAACAGGCCTTAGCCCCTAGGATCCTGCTGAATGTGTTAGATGTTATCCATGCAGAACTGTGTGATTGAATAAGGGTCTGTGGTGTAATTTTACATATTCTCAGCAACATACAGCATCCTGTCTTCCTGAAAGTCAGGTGAACTGAACTCTGAAGGGAGTTTTCCCATTTTTTTCAATCTGGTACCTTAGCACTGTAGAATTTTATCATGACCACACCCTGATGCTATTTAATATGCTTTGTGATTTTTTTTCCTTTGTCATTTACTGTTCTTCTCTCATTTGTACAACCCACTCTTGCCCAAATAGCACATAGACCTAGCTCCTCTACATATGTAACTTACATTCCCAAGCTCTCTTGGTGCAGAGATGTATAACACATTTTGTCCTGAAATGAAGGATCTACTAAATTCAACAACATTTTAATCCAACTCATGATGAGTTAACCTACTCCATCAAGCAATTAAAACATTTTAAATGGTCAAACGGCACCTCAAACTTGTTCTAAAGGATTTATAACTGTTCCGACCTTAATGACATAATTCAAACTTGCTAACACAACTAGAGTTGCAGCCCTCATTTCAGACTGGATGTTTGAGGCTTATTCTCATGCCCAAAGGCAAGCACATTTGCTACCTTTTCTGTCTACCACAGACACAAGAATCAAGATCTGCTCAGATGGAAAAACAAGCATTACTTGTTTGTCTTGTAGATCAATTTTTTAAAGGGAGACGAAGAGGAAAGACAAAAGTGAGACATCTGTGTCGGGCACATTTCAGACTTGGGAATGACAGTGAAGGAGATGTTCAAAAAGTATTGTGCTGTTCATTTAAGCAGTGGAAGAAAACAAAGTGCCCATAGGCTTTAAAATGTCATGACATTCTTGTATAGAAAGAAAAGTAAGAACTTGTTCTCCAGAAAGGTCTCTGTTTTCATTTTTATGCAGAATTGCAACAGAACTTAAAACTTTAGACAACTTGATATTTAATTAACTGCTGATCAAAGCCCCTACAAAGAACCAAAAAGAACAGGAAGATGGTTTTTGTCTTCTCCTTTAAAGACGTATAGATTTTAACCTTGCATTAAATACATTTTAGAAAGAGCATTGTATTGTGAACTTGGTCAAAGCAGGCTATGTGCCTTTATGGGTAGAGTACTCTATTCCCCAGTGGCACTGGATGCTTTTTTATATAGAATTTCTAAGCGATCCTTTATAGCAGCATCTATCTATGAAAGCATTCAGTGGTGCACACACTAACAATGCAAAAAGGATATTTATATTTTAAGCCACACACTGTAAATACAGAAAAGTTTACCTTAAATCACTTATCACAGTAGGAAATGAAATTTTGTGTTTAGAATTGATTGCCAGAGGAAATAAGAGGAGGAGAATCATGTTTCCTGGTCAATGGCTGGCTTTAATGTGGGGTGTTTGACACGCAGCACAGTGAGCCAGACATTGTATGCAATTGGAAAACACCAACTAGATCTCCCACTGAAAGATTTGAAAACAGAAAGATTGCTGGAGTTCTGTTCAGTGAAGGTTATTTTTCTGGTGTCTACAGAAAAAAGGTTAGTTATTCTAGGTTAGTTATCCCTTTCCTCTGCTAAGGCCCATACTGTATCCCACTTAGGCCATGTGGATGCCCTGAGCACAGGTGATGAAGGCAACCCCTGCTCACGGCTTGTAGTATCAGCAAGATGAAGCATAATTCACAAACAGGTAAGCAGGGTTGCATCAAAGAAATAAAAGAAACAGCTATCAGTTTCTCCCATAATGAATATAATCCCCAGGACCTCAGACTCAGAGAGGTCAGTCCTCTACTCAAGGGATATTTCCACGTTGTATTTCTGCAAAGGAGGAATTATTTCATTATATTTTGATCTCCTTAGCATCCAAATTGCTCTGTAGCAGTGATATTTCTTTACAGAATCTGTCCTGCTCACACAGCTGGTCCCACTTACATTGCTGGGGAGTTGCCCATAATGTTTCTTGTCAAAAGAGAATAGAAAGGGGAAACTGGGATTACTGAAGACAGATGTTCTCTCTGTATCTTCCAACTAAGAAAAGAAACAAAACAGGAATAGTGGTAAAAAAATTAATTTAAAAAAAAGAGGCAGAATAAATGGGGGTGTAAGAATAGAGCACAGCACTGCTAGAAGGACTTGTGGATAGTGGTGGATCAGAAGCTGGACATGAGCCAGAAATGTGCCCTCACAGCCCAGAAAGCCAACTGTATCCTGGTTGCATCAAAAAAAGCGTGGTCAGCTGATCAAGGGATATGATCCCACCCCTCTACTCTGCACTGGGGAGACCTCACCTGGAGTACTGCATCCAGATGTGGAATCTTCAGTACAGGAGTCATGTTGAAGCACATCCAGAGAAAGGTCACAAAAATGATCCAAGGGATGGAACACTTCTCCTGTCAGGACAGGCTGAGAGAGTTGCGGCTGTTCAGCCTGGGGAAGAGAAGGCTCAGGGGAGACCTGATAGTGGCATTTCAGTATCTAAAGGGGGGCTATAAGAAAGAAGGGGATGTTCTTTTGTAGGGTTTGCTGTGATAGGACAAGGGAAAATGGATTCAAACAAAAAAGTGGGGATTTAGATTATATAAAGCAGATGTTTTTACAATAAAGGTGGTGAGACACTGACAGGTTGCCCAGAGAGGTAGTAGAAGCCCCATCTGTGAAGACATCCAACATCAGACTGGATAGGGATCTGAGCACCTGATTGAGCTATAGTTGCCCCTGTTCATTGCAGGGGAGTTGGACAACATAGCCTGTAAGTTTTCCTTCCAACTCAAATGATTCTATGGTTGTATAAATCAGTACACAGAGGACAAAGGATACAGTGAAAACTGGGACCTGCAGAAGGTAGGAGTGCTGAGCCTTAGGGCTAAAAGTTGGAGCACAAAACCTACATGCTGAGCAGGAACCTCCCTGAGCTGCACAACAAAACTTAGAAGAACAGCAGGGTTGAAGTCTCATCTGGTGCCAGAAGCGCTGCTTACTCCTAGGAAACTGGCAACAACCCAGCTCCTGGGGGAAAGGGAACTCCCCCACCTCTGAACAAATGCACTTTCCACTTGCTGGAAGCACCAAATCCAGTTCCACATTTGTCTGGAGAGGTTTCTTCCTGCCTCTCTAAGGAAATTGGAAACAGGACTGTATTGTGATCCTCTCAGCCTACCTGTTCCTCATTTATAATTTATCTTAATAGCTGTTGGTGAGAACAATCTATGCCATGGGCTAGTGGTTACATCACTCATGCAGCTCCAGTTTCTTGCCAGTGAATAACTCAGGAACATTTTAAAACTGCACTTCTTCCTCAGCTAAGGAGTCTGAAAGAAAGGACTGAGAACAAGAGTTTCATATTCAGGCTAGACTTGCTTTATTTATTTATTTGTCTGTTTGTTTGTTTTACTTTGCTGAGGGAGCTCATCACAGATGACTGACGATTTGCAGAAAAAGAGGCTCCAGTGCCTCCAGTGCTCCCAGTGTAAAGATCCAGAAGTTCTGTGTTCTGCTATCACCAGTATCACAAGAAGAGGGAGAGGATCTGCTTGCAGATTTCCCATCCTTTATCAAGCATGTACTCCAAATCCCAGGAAGGAAGCCATACTCTCTCTTAATCATTCATGTTAATACTGACCTCATGCTCATGTCTACTCTCCTTCCTGCAGCTCAGATATAGGTGGGGGGCACTCGTTTCTCCTCACAGGAATCAGAGCAAGGCTGTCCTAAAAGCCAGTGGCCAAAAAGTGCTCCCGGATCCAAAAGGCTGATTTGATTTAAACATCAAAGCTTAGAAAAGGACTGACAAATCAAAATAGTGAACAAGAACAGAAAGAAACTTTGTCTATCTCAATTGTGAACACCAAGTTGCTTTTTGAGACTGACTCCTCCTGCTCAGGGAAACCTGAGCTCTTAAATTAGGACAGAGATTTCAGCAGCTAATCAGATCCAGGTCCCTGGATCCCTCTTATAGATCTAGCATCTAGGTCTCCATGTCTCTCTTTGGAAGTAAATCCTCAAATGCATAAACCAGGCATATCCAACCCATGGTCTGCACGCACCTGGCCCAGTCTGTCCTGCAGCTACCCCCTGCACTGCACCATCATGGCAGCAACTTCCCACAGGAGTGCACAGGCCAACAACCAAACATCAGAGTGCAATCAGCACTGTCTGGGCTGAAAGCAAGGCAGGGGAGGGAGCAATGCACTTCTAAGTCAAGTGATGGCAAACAGTTACATGGATTTTGAGACATTTGCTAAAAAACAGTTCTGTGAGCAGCAGAAAATACAAAGCCTTGTTTTCCATTCTGATAAAGGAATTTGGGAACGTAAAAAAAAACAAAGTTTTCTGTATGTTTGCAACTCCATTTTCAAAATTTTGAAATGCAAAATATTCTCTCTTAGCAAAGAGAAATATCCCTCACTTAACAGTCACACCTTATTCACGTAATTGCTTTTGGTAGTATGAACATTTGTGAACAACGGTTCTCAAGGATGAAGCACAGGAAGAGTAAAGTTTCATCAAAAATCTCCTACAAAAACCTTGAGAGCTCACTGAGAATTGCAAGTATATTCAAGTATACATTTAAAAATTCAAATATCCCACTAGTTGTATGCTTTTTCTTGCCCAGTTTTTAAGCTTATAATAAAAAATACTAAAAAAAAAAAAAAGTTTTGTTACTTGTATACATTAACTATATTGTAAATTTTATAAGGGATGCTCCAAAACTAGTGCCTCCCATATTATGATGCTGGCCCACAACGTCAGAGGCAGATGTTCGAGGTATGGCACTGGAGGTTGAACCTTCCCACCAGAATTCCACTGCAGGTCGTTGCTGTGTGTCTGATAGCAGCAGGGGAGCATTCTGACAAAGTGGCATCTGACATGGAAGTGCAGATGAAGAAAATGTGTGTCACTGAAATCCTCTGCACCCACTGACATTTATTGACGCTGGCTGAACATTGATGGAGACCAAACTGAGGATGTGAGCACAGTGAAGCAGTAAGTGATGCATTTCAGCAGTTGCAACAGTGGCAGTGGGTCTCCTCTGCAAGTCAAAAGAGATCTTGATACCTAAGCCACTTTGGATAAGCAACAGATTTTCATCATGCTTCTCAAATTCTATATTCTAACACTCTATCACAGACCTTTATTGGATTCTCTTGGGAAGGACCTGGGTGTTTTGGTGGAAAACAGGTTGCCCATGAGCCAGAAATGTATACTTGTGGCCAAGAAGGCCAATGGGATCCTGGGATGTATTAAAAATAGCGTAGCCAGCAGGTTGAGGGAGGTAATTTTCCCCATCTACTCTGCCCTGGGGAAGTCACATTTAGAATACTGTGCTTAGTTCTGGCATCCCCAGTTTGAAGACAGGGATCTCCTAGAAGGAGTCCAGTGGAGGGCCACAAAGATGATTAGGGGCCTGGAGTATCTCCCATATGAGGAAAGGCTGAGTAACCTGGATCTGTTCAAACTGCAGAAAAAAAGTCTGATACAGGATCTGAGAAATGTTCATAAATATCTGAAGAGAGATGGAAAGCAAATGGATGATGCCAAGGTCTTCTTGGTGGTGCATAGTGATAGGAAAAGGATCAATGGCCTAAAACTTCAACATAGGAAGTTCCATACAAACATGTGGAAGACTTTCTTCACAGTAAGGGTCATGAAGCACTTGAACAGGTTGCCCAGAGAGGTTATGATGATATTTAAGACCCATCTGGACATCTGACTGTGCAACCTTTCATGGGGTATCTGTTTTAGCAGGGGAGTGGATTCAATTATCACTTGAGGTCCCTTCCAATACCCACAATTCTATGATTCTCTCACTTGCAAAACTTTTCTCTTTAACAGAATAACATAAATCTATAAATGAAGTTGCTTTACTTTTCCACCACATAGTCAGTCCGCTTAGACAGAAAGTACTGTACAGAGGTACACAACAGTGAATAAAGCAAGAAAAAATACAACAGTTTTCATAAACAGAATAAATGGTACATGTGTGTACAGAAACACAGAACTAAGTACAAATATTTACTTTACAAGTAAATATTTAGATTCATAGATGCCCATGAGAAATATTTTCATTCCCTGCATAATCTCGAACAACCCTGGAGTGATAATGTCACTATACTAAAACTAAACAATATTTAGATTAACCTGATGCTAAAATCATCAGTCATGTGACAGATAAATATATTTACATATTTGAAATTTAGGTATGTAGTTTTGAAGTCTACAATTTTGTTTTAATCTTATTAATCATTTATCACAAAATTGTAATAAATTATTAATAAGATTAAACAAAATTACTAATCATTTATACATAACTTCCATACGTATTCATGTTAAAAACTTAGTTCACTTTATATCAGATGGAAAAACTAGCTTTGTTTTACTTTGTTTTACTAACGGAAACCACTGTGGAAAGTCATGAGATTTACAGAGCGGTGAAAAAGACACAAGAATGTTGTGCATGTTAAAGGACAAGTGTTTTTGTCAGCATTGTTTCTGTATATATATATTCTACCACTTCAATAAAATGAAGATTCCATGGCCTACTTTTAAATAAAGATTTGAAAATCACAATACATAAATTGTCTATTTGTGTATTCATTTAGTCTTCCAATGTCAAAACTGTGCAACACATAACATTTTGACATGCTACAGGGAGATTCCTCAATTGCATAAAATGCAATGCTCTTGCCTACAGAAGAATACACTTTTACAGAGATCAATGAGGAGTCAAAATACAAAATATGCCTGTAGTAGTACACCTATATTTATTTTAGCTTTACTCCAACCTACAACTATAAATCATGCACTTTTCCAACTGTGAGTTGAATAAATCATATTTGGACTGCCTAAACTGGGCAAAAAGTTTCATACACACTGCTGGAAAATCAAGAAGTAGGTAAGAATGGCTTTCTATTATCAGAATGAAGGCCCACCATAGTAACAGAGGGACCTTCACTGCCATCAATGAGCATTAAGAACTGAAAAACTTCCAGGATTGGGTACCCAACTCTTATTACACAGTGCTAGCTGTCTCACTTTGCCAAGGTCTGAATGTTCTACTGACTAAGGACTTCAACATAATTGTAAATCTAATCTGGAAAATATCTTACCAGATATAGAGCATGACATAGAATAAATTTGAAATGAAGAATGATGTTGATAATTTAAATGTATTTTTTGCATAAAGTTAATTAATAAAATTGTATACATTTTTTGGCACATAATTCCTGATCTTTATTCTCTTGCTTGCAATCCTTTCAACCAGACATGCAACAATGTCATTTGAGGATTTCTCTCCATGCTTTGGAGCATGTCTTGTAATGTCATCTATGAAAAAATCAAAGTACTCAGGAATTTAGCTACAACAAAGTAGGATTTAAAAATCAGTCCCTTATAAGTGTTATTTATTTATTTATTTATTTATTACAATGTAAGTTGAAACTGAAGGTACTGATTTCCCTGTAAGAAATACAAATGCTACTTGTATACATTAACTACATATGCCTCTTGTTTTATTATGCTGGCCCATGAAGTCAGAGGAAGATGATGGTGGTATGGCAATAGAGGTTGAACCTTCCCACCAATATTCCATTATGTTTTGTTGCCACAGTGTGACAGATGAGATAGCAGAGAAGCAGTCTGACACACCACATGTGACATGGAAGTGTGAACAAAGCAAAGATGTGTCACTGAATTCCTCCATGTGGAAAAAAAATGGCACCCACTGGCGTTCATCAATGCTTGCTGAACATTGGTGGGGACCAAACAGAGGATGTGAGGACAGTGAGGTGGCGGGTGATGCGTTTCAGCACTGGTGACAGAAACACTGAGTCACCTCCATTGGTGCAGATTGTTACAAGTGCAACATGTAGGATCTTGTTCATTGCTGGTGAAAATGCATAGCTAATGGTGGTGACTGTGCTGAAAAATAACGTTTTGTAGCTGAGAATTTGCTTTACCAAAGAGGAAGTACTACATTCAAGCAACATATTTTCACTCAGTGCAACCCAAGCAAGCTCAAAGGTCGGACACCCATAGAGGGTGAAGTTATCCCTTGGCAGATAGTCTCTCTTGAAAGAAGCTCCTCACAAGAAATCAGGAAGGGATGTTTCTTATCACCAAAAACAGCAGCAGATTTTTCTGCAAAGTTATAAAGTGAATACCAAATTTTCTGTAAACCAAAATATGAAAGGGGAGTGAAAAAGGGCTATTTTGAAGTGAAGCGACAGGTATACATAGCAGGTAGAAAATCACAATCACAATTACGCAGCACGACACCTATTATTTTCCTTTCCTAACAGCAGAATCTTGATTACTTTATTTATTTGATTATTTTTAAAGATTCAAAATGTCAAGTCTACCAGAATTTTAACTTGGGAAAATGCAAACCTTTCCTTCTCACCATGGTCAGATGGGCTGAGGACATGTCATGAGCTTTCCATGCTGTCAGGCCCAGCTCATGAGAGGCAGAGAGGGAAGGGTTAGTGCAGCCTTAGGGAATTTCTAGCCGTGGCTCAAATTATTCATAGCAGTGCCATCTGCTGGGACCTGCTCCAGGGACAGAGCATCTCTCAGAAAGGAGTGTCGGTTTTGGGGGGAGGGGGGTTGTTTTTGTGTGTTTTTTTTTTATAGAGAAGGCAATGCACTATGAATGTTAAGATTTTGAAAGTACACTTCAGGTTTCATTAAAATGCATTACTTATGTTTTTATAAAAGTCTAGCCACTCTGATCAGTGCTCAATTTCTTTAGATTTATTTATTTTTTAATCAAGAGGTAGACCGATTTTTCTTAATTGGTAACTCTCCACTGTGATAAAAGCTCAATCAGTAAAGTGTTTAAGCAAATGCTTACCTTCAAGTGACTAAGTGGCTTCTCTGAAGGTAGCGGCAGTAATTGCATTTCCTCTAGGTCCTACAGAGTGTGACCTGAGATCAGAAAAAAAAAGTAAAAAATAAAATTTAAAAAAAAAAACAAAACATGCTTATGAGTGTAGCACTGTTATTTAGCAAAGAATAACTCACACATAAACCAGTTTCAGAATGAGAAGAATTTGTGAAGCAAAAATTAAGTTTGTACATGAGGAAAACATATAATGTAAATCACAATCACAACATTGCTTGGATTAGAATTAGTAGGAAATCAGAGAATTATAGAATATCTGGAGCTAGAAGGACCCATAAGGACCATTGAGTCCAGCTCCCAGGACCACCCAAAAATCAGATCTTATGTCTGAGAGCACTGAAAATTAAGCCATTAGCAATCTAATATTAGCAACTTAAAAAGTTATTATATTATCTTCTGAAAATAACTCTAGACTTTGCAGAACTGATGCTTACAACTGCAATTTCTTCATGGATTTCTTTTAACATAACAAAAATCTTTCATCTTGAATGGACAAGCCAAGCTAGCTATGGAGTTGGTCTCAGATATTAAAGGTGTTTTTTTTATTGCTTTATGGACTGTACAAGGGAACTGAAGAGGGAATAATTTCCTAAAGAAAAACTAAAGAGAGCAAGTGAAATAATTTCAGTGAGAAAAACATTTGTAGTAAAACTTGTAATTAAACTTTGGAATTAATATTTTACCATATTATGTACAATAAAGGCATAAATACATGTTCCAAACAGATTACCTAAATTCATGGAAGATAAGTCCATCAGAGAGCTACAGTGACATATTCTTGTTATTGAGAAATACCTTTTTATAGTCTTACACATGCTCAAAGAACATTTTTAATCAGTTCCTGGCTTGCTTCTAAGAGCACAGCATCACTGCAAATCTATCCCCTGGTCTGTCACACTGTTCTCCAGGCACTGTGATACACACCATTAGTGACCAGCTGGGATCAGTTTGTTCTGCAGCTTACTGCTTATCTGTGGAGAGCTGTAAGCACCCATGTGCAGTGGGATTGCCTCCATAGGCACTGAGGAGCCTGCAGAAGACCCAGTCAGCTCCTTTGGAGTGATGAGAGTTGATTGAATCCAATTTTTTTGGCCAAGATATTGCCTAAAATCCAATGAGATGGAATTCCTCAAATAGTGGTGGTCCTTGGAACATCTTGCTCTAAAGGGTACACTTCACAGGGAAGTTCTGTGCTTCAAAGGGAAGCCATTGCTTCAGAAGGAAAAACGAACCAAAGAAATAAACAAACAAAAGAGAACAGCGCTTCAAAAATGAATCCGATTTTGTTTGGTTGACTTAGGACCTGACAAGTGGCAACAGCTGTCATGGGAAACTACAAAGTGAGAGAGATAAGGAGCACCTTCAGCTGTGAGTAGGCCCATATTCACTTGTTTCCAGCCACAGAGCTGGAGCTGCCCACCAGCAGTTGCTGTATGTGCCAGTCCAAGCACATTCTGGTTCAGCATTGCTGTTTGTGGCACTGGAAGTTTCATTCCATAATTAAGATCCTATGTCAATTCTTTCAGCCTCATCTATCAGTGATTTAAGAGTTCATTAAAAAGGATAGCAGTAGGGGCATAAACACAGAAGATTGGATTTTGTGAACATGTAATAAGGTGTGAAAAGCAGCTTCACGGTGGTGAGAATATCTGTGCTGTTCCTCTAAGAGCTGAGCAGGAGCACAAGTATGAATAGGTAGACAAGCTTCAGAGACCAGCCTGTCTCCCTTATTGGAAAAAATCTCAGATTTGGAGAGCGTGATTGCAGCTATGATTTGCTACTGTTGTTATATGACAATGAGAGAGCAGTAAGAGGGCTGACTGACAGGGGAGGTAATACTGAAATCAGGCTCTACTATTAGAGTACACATGGGCATGCAGTGAGTACACTAAGTGAAGATCTCTGAGCACGCAGAGGACCTCTTGGCTGACTGTTTCCTGAGCAGTTTCACAGGTTTGAGCCCTTTACTTGCACGGCGTGTAAAATGAAAACAATCCTCTTGAGAAAGTATCAAGCAATAATCTAAATGTAGAGGGGAGAAGGGAAATGAGATCATGATTCTTTTCATTCTGTTTCGTATTTTACAGGTAAAACATCTGTAAACTAAATCATGGAACTGACAGGGATATGTTTTTTCTGGAAATTAAGTGGCACAGGTGGTCCTGAGAAATGCTTTAGTCTTATGCATGTACATATACATGCAAACATTAATGTGTACCACAGAATCATAGAATCACAGAATGACTTGGGTTGGAAGGGACCACGCAGATCACCAAGTTCCAACCCCCTGCCACAGGCAGGGCTGCCAGCTGCTGGATCAAGTACTAGATGGGGCTCCATCCAACCTGGTCTTGAACACTTCCAGGGATGAGGGACCCACAGGCTCTCTGGCCAGCCTATGCCAGCACCTGACAACTCTCTGTAAAAAAAAACTACTCCCTGACATCTAATCTAAATCACCCTTCCCTTAGTTTATATTTTGAGCCCAGCAAGTATGTGGGCTGCTCCAAAAGTAATATCTCCCATTCTGGATGCCCTAAAGATTTTTACAGAATGCAGTGCCTTAATTTTGACATTCATGAGCTGAAGAGGGTACCAAACAATTGCCAGTCATGTGCTCTGGGACAAACAGATTGGATGGGCCTTAGGAAGGCCAGCCAAGGGGAGAACACAAACCTAATGTAACCCCTTTCCCAGTCTTGTCAGGTCTATGGCTAGCATGGAAGCAAGATCAAGGACAAGTGAAGATTACCAGGGTACTGAAGACCCAGCTTCTTTGTCTGGTAATCCCTGAGTATAACCTATGCCCTGGGTACAGGCTTGTATCTCCTAAACATGGGGCCCAAGCACTGACTCCTATCATCATGCAATCCCAAGTATTAGCTTGGTTTCTGGCTCTGGTTTGGACTGTCATGATGAACAGTCCCTCAGGAGCAGACTTACATACAAAAATGTTCATTTCTGACCCACTTCTGCACTCACTTTCACAGAGTGCTCACACTTGTGACAGGCATGAGAAGGTTCCTCATACAAGTGTTTCCTGCCCTCACTTTCTGAAATTAGATCTCCTACATGTTTGCTACCAGTTGACAAAAGGAAGAACACTTATCAGCTCCTCTTTCTCAGACTGAACAGGCCCGGCTCCCTCAGACTCTCTCCTGACGGGAGAGGTGCTTCAGTCCCTGGAAAGATCTAAAGGTCTTTCTCTGCACAAAAAAATGATAGCTGAGTTACATATTCTAAGTCCTGCAAGTGAGTTGGGCACTAATTTAGCACATTTTCAAGATGCTTGCCCATGGATGATAGATAGGACCCATAGGAGATTTGTGCCCTTCTGGAGAGGCAGGTGGTGGCCAGATCACCGTGTCCAAAGTGATTAGATTTCTATGCCTAGGGAACAAAATCCACATCATTTTTATGCTATGCTGACCTCATGTTAGGCCATCCTTGCACCCCAGCAATAGCAGGATGCTGAGGAGCCCCTCCACAGCTTTCTCATCACTGTAGAATAACCTGGAGCCAGCAGAAGGTGCCAGGTTTGAACATACCTGCCAGCATTAGTGAGTGACAGAAAATCCATGTAAACTACTCTCAGAATGTTCTGGTTCATTACAAGGTTTAAAGGATTAAGAAAGCACAATAAGCACAGCAGAAAAGCTGTGCAGGTGATTACAAACAAGATGAAGGAGAAACCACCATTGCACAGAGATGTGCCTTGTGGTTTAAAAATATGAATACTTTGTAAGAGGAAGGCAAGCTCATTGATCATGTTTAGTAGACTATTTACAATGAAAGCTTAATTAAAACTCTCAATTGGGCTATGCATGAAAGGAAAAAATGAACAACCTCTTTAGAGAAAAACAATAAAATAGAGAAAGATTTGTCCTCAAACTTTCAGTTCCAAAACAACAAAGTGCTTACACAAAGGTTTCACTTCAATCATGTGCTGACATTTCCAAAATCAGTGAAATCAAATATCATGGGATTTCAGAAAGTACTGAATCAGCCACTTACTTAATTTCTCTGCTGAATCCTAGGCAAAACTTTATTCCCATCTCAACTATCTTTCCTCATAATAGCTGGAGACTACATGGTATAATTTTTAACAGTATTTAGTTAACTGTACTACCCAGGTTAGTGTTTTTAAATGGTTTATGTGAGCTGAGAGAGTGTGTGTTTCTTCAGTTACCTTAGAAAATCTATGGGGAAAGTTCAAAGGACACTAATGTGAAATCTGGACATGAGCATAGATACACACAAATAGTAAGAAGACTCTATCACCATTTTTATTTACCAGCTTTTAACTACCATTTAGTGACATTAATTTTCAATTTAAAGAAAATTGCCTTTAAAGTGTAACTGTTAAGCCACCAAAGGACTGGTCATGGCTCACTGGTTAAATGCAATGCCTTCTGAATGCATCTCAAGAATGCTTAGAGACATTCATTCTTACATGCAAAATTCTGTGGCTGAGGAAAAGGTGCTGTCAAGTAGGTCACCAACTAAACACCCAGAATCTGGAGATGCGGGTAGGAACTCATATCTCAGAGCTCCACTATCACATTATAAAAAATGATTGTTATTCCACAAGAATCATCTTGTGTTGATTGATGGCCCCGTGTCACTCAAGTTTATGGGTTATGACCACTGGAGACTTCAAAATGAACTAAGCCAAACATAGCATCACCCTTTGCTCAGTGAAGCAAGAATGCAATACTGAGGAACCAAACTGGTTTGTCAAAAAACAAAATATTAGCTTAGAAAAATGTCAGACTTTCAACATGTTTGACAGCTTCCATATTCAATGCATGCAAAAGTGAGTCTGCTGAATGCAGGGAATGCATTCAAAATATTCCTTTGACATTAAAAATTTCTAATCTAGTATACTATCCTTAAATAATTCACATCTCTTTAATGTAGGTCTCTACCTCTTAGGTGTTCTACAGAGGAAACATCTTCATTAAAGCAAACAAAAATAACCCACAGCATTAAAAATTGCCCTCACATATGGTACAAAAGTAAAGTAATAATTTAATGATACTGATGAATGGCACATATGAACTGAAGTACTACAAATAGGAGGTGCATTCGTCCTGTATCAGGGCTGCTGTTTATCTTGAGACAAGGAATTTTCTTGATGTGTAAAATGAAATGTATTCTACTGGTGGTCATAATTGCACAATCCTTAAAATTCAGCCAGTTGTTGTAAGGACATCACTCTTTAAAATGTTTTATTTTAATCTCTTTACAATTTCTAGACCAGAGGACTCTCCTCTAGCAGACATGCTATTAAAAACTGCCCAGCAGTATCTGTTCAGTGCAGAATTTTCAGATACTTACAAGACATTTTAAAGCCTAATGCATTACAACATTTTGGAATACTCTACCAACACATCCTAGCTCTTCTCCCATTAAATTAATGAATACATTGCTCTACACAATTATGGAAGCAGTACTAGCCACACTCTTTAGAAATGAGACTATTTATACAGTTTTTCTTTTATATCTGCCATTCAACATTCAGTTAGACTACAAAAATTAGAGTTCTATTTCTACATATACTTTGTACGTAGATCACTATGCCTTATGTATGGATTTGTGGGTGAGAACACTTAAAATACACAGTTCTGAATCTAATTTATTGGAAGGCATATTACATTAGGGACCTAGTTTGCCTAACTTCGGGAACTTGAAAGGGTGTCTGTGTTAGGAATCTGTTTTAGCTGCCCCAATTGTCAATGAAGAGAGGTAGAAGTCCACCAAGGCAATCCATATCATGCATACGTAGTTTTACAAGCACAAAGGAAGAAAATATCTGGCAAACAGCTGCTACTAAAATCTGGAGGAAGTCCTGCCCAACAGGTCTGAATCATTTCATACAAACTGTCTGTGTGATACTCAGTCATAGCAGGTCTTAATAGATGTCTCATTGCAAATCTAACATTACATAATTTCTATCTTATTTTCCTAGCTGTGTCAGTTCTTTTAACGTGAATATTCATGCAAATTAAAATCCGAGGGAGGGGTATAATTTGTTAGATGAAATTTTATCGCTTATCTTGAATTATTGCACTTTGCAGCCAGTATAGAGAAGAATAACTGCATATTTAGCACTCAGCTGCAGTACTTTGATGTAAGAAGACAACCTGTCAGTCTTGACAGGTACAAACTAGACATTCAGAAGAGGATTTTCTAACAGTTTTTCTACTACCCGAGAGTAACACTAGAACAGAAGACATGTACCCACACACTGGTAATGCGAGCACTCTGAAGGCCCTTCTGGTTGCCAGCTCATAAACAGAGCCTTCAACACCTCAAGATTTTGTTATTGCTGCTGTTATACCTAAAGTGAAAAACCAATACTCATTTTAACCCTCAAAGTTACATCTTAAAGCGTGAGAGCTTCTTCCAGTTTAAAAGCCCTCACCACAAATAGCATGGTCCCAAGCCTGCCGTGGAATACTGAATTATTACTCATTTCATAATGGTGTCAATTGTTCACAAAATGTGAACACTGCTGGTTTTTTTTATCAGCTGCCTGAAGGAAACAGGTTAACTGATGAGGCAGCTTATGGGAAGAAAAGTATATGGTAATGTCAATAGATTCTATGTATCCTAGACCAGCTTCTCTCCTTCTAGTTATATACCGATGTAATTCTGTTTATGTGAATGTCATGATCTCTGATAGAGTGCTCAGATAAGAGGAAGAATACATCCATTACACAGAATAAATTTCATCAGTAAGAGAAGATAACCTAAAGAAATGTTTTAAAAGGGAGGATACAAATTTTTCACTTAAATATTCTCACCTCTATCAGTCTCATCGACATCATAACAGACAAGTTCTGGAGTACGTGAAGGTGCTAGGACTAAGACTTCCCATATCAGAAAACATTGGAAAGTAAAAATAATGCTTCTTTACTTATGGAGAGTATCAGATTTTATACTGTTAATGAGTGTTTCTAATAAAATGTTGGCAGTAATAATTTAATTTTTACTCACAAGAAAACCTATTAAAATTCTTTACAGCTTTGCTTTCTGGCACTGCACTGTTTTTATCTGAGTAAGGTCTCTCTACAACCATACATAAAGACAGCCACTGCCAAGAGAGTAATTTTTATAACACTTATTAGAAAGATTTTCTTCAGGTATTTCACACGCTATTCTTTCTGCTACCTAACAGTAACTGTGGCACACAGAACTATTGTACTGAGGAAATAATACTACATATGTTCAAATTTTTCTTTTTTGTAGTATCTGAATTCCTTTCTTCAATTTATGACATAGTCATATAAGGATTTCCCAGAAACAAACAACACTACAGTAAGTAGGTAATGTCAGACGGCTTGCAGAATTTCAGATAGGAAATTGGCTACTGCACGAAAATGTCTGAAGCAGCTTTCTGATGCCTCATATCCATGGAGACTTCACTGTCTCCAAACAGATGTTTGTAAAAAGGAAACTGAAGTTACAACTTGGTTGGATAAGCAGATGTCTTCTGAACTGGGAATGGCAGTCCTCATGCAACTAAGTCCCAGCTTGAGTAGCAGATGTGCTTTTTTACGCAAAACTCCATTTAATCGTTCCAGATGGAAGGTCAAGAGGTTTTAGTGCCTGAAGTAGCACAACAAGCACTTGAGCATCCTGCTAGACCACAAGCAGAGCCAACAATTATATTTTCAATCTCCAGTCTTCACTTGTAATGAAGGAGTTTTTCTCAGGAGATAATTGCAAAAATGCCCACCTTCGTACAAGTCTGTTTTGTTTGGTTTTTTTTCTGACCAAGTCTCATGCAGCCTCTGGGGAAACTGTAGTTGCCAGTCACCCCAAGGGACCTTTATGTATTGAACCCAAAGTCATAGGCCTATACTGTCTCAATCACATCCTGCATAAGAGAGTACAGAAGATACAGAGGAATTTCAAGAGCTATAAGAGCAAATCCGTTTTTCTTGGTTAACAGGCTCTTTGTTCTGATGCTCTAGCACAAACACTCATTGACTGGTCAAATTGAGACCTCAGAGAGAAATGCCCATTGAAAGTCCCCTTAAAAAACAGTTTTCTTGCATCCAAAAAGAAGGTTTAATAAAGTGTTCATTTTAATAGTCTGTTCAAAAACTTCACCTAATACAAGCAGTGATATTCGCAAGTAGCTATGCCACAAAGCAGGTATTTAGCTTGAATGGAAACGTTTTCACATCAGTTCACCAAGACATTTGCTAAAAGAATCCCCCAGCTATTAGTGGCATGAAGCTTCATGATCCATAGATCCATAGAGGCAATACGTGACACCTTATTCTGTTTAGAAGAATTAGAATCCCAGAACGAGCTTTAAAACTGAGATTCATTTGTTGATAAAAATGAATCAAGAGGGTGGACACCTTACATTATTTTTGAGAGGGCATATTTTAAAAAGTATTTCTCCTACTATAATTTGGCAGTCGCAGGACAGTTTGACAGGAAAGGCTGGAGAAAATAAATGACTTTTCCACTTATCATTGCTCTGAGGAAAAGGACTGTAACTGCATAGCTAGCACCAGCTCACCAAGCCATGCATGCCCGCAGCCTGGAATCTTGTACACAGCCTTCACTTGTGATCCATAAGCTTATTGTATAAATTTTGTTCTTGGGCTCCACCTGTCTTCACTTCCAGTTGCTCATCACAGAAGTGAGATCTTGTTGCTCTAGTCTCCCACAGCATCTGGCACAAATTCTGGGGTTTCTTCTGAAAAGAAGTAAGAATGCAGCTGTGCCAGGCACCTAAAGCTAAGCAGTACAGCCATGATCACTAACGTCAGTATTTGCTTGAAGAAAGAACTGTGCTGATGTTCAAGCCTGAGACACATGAACACATTTCCATCCATTTATATCAAGGAATGCTGCCTGCATTAATATTGTTAATACTGAGCTTGCAAAGTGGAGCCTGCAGACAAATGGGAATCAGTAACTAACATGCTAAGTAATGTTTGGAAGTAAAAAAATTCAATCATTTCATATATTAAAAGGGCACCAAAGCCTGTAACTGTTTATTCCAAGTTTATGTTTTCCCCCTGTGGCAAATCTCATTTACAACTAGGAATGTGTTATCTTGTGTAGTGAATACCTGACCTTCTCTACCTAAAAATTTCCAGAAACAATGCCAAAAGCACATACTGCCTCTGACAGGGTGACAATATAGCATCTCACATGCATATTTTCTTGGTAAAAGTATTTGAAAAAGCTATAGGAGTCCAATTCAAATTTATCAACCAACTATACATGCTTATGACAATGAGGTTGTTTATTAATAGGACTGTGAGCCAGTACAGTGAAGGGCTTGGACAGGGTTGTATAAACCATGGGCTTCAACACCTTCTCTAACAGGAAACTCAGCTGGAGAGAAGATACTTAAAGAAATTTCTGCTGTGATGGTAATGGAATATAAGTGCCTTATTTATACAGACCACTCTTATGTACTCAGATTAAATCTCTGCTCAATCAAATACTTTTCATTTCATGCTTACAAATAAAATTTCCCTTAGTATTTGTTTTGCTATTACATAAACATGACGATTATCTTAACCATATACAGCTGAAACTCAGACTTCCATTAACTAACCATCACAAGATTAGTGGTAACTGCTTCAAGCTTTTCAGATATTTATAAAATTGTTCTTTTTTAACATAAGGGCCAGGTGCCTATGACATCACACAGAGCACAAAACCACAGGATGGATAAGGTGGAAGGCACCTCTGTGTCCCTCTGGCCCACCCCACCTCCAGCAGGGCCACCCAGACAGAGCAGGGTGCCCAGGGCTACTACCAGACAGCTGTTGGAGATCCCTAAGGAGCAGAACCCACAGTCTCTGGATAGCTTGTGAAGGGCTCTGTCACCCACACAGTGCAGAAGTGCTCCTGATGTTCAGAGGGAACCTGCTGTGTGCCAGTTTGTGCCCATGGTCACTTGTCCTGGCACTGGGTACCACTGAGAAGAGCCTGGCTGTGTCTTCTGTGCACCCTTCCTCCACTTATTTGTACATGAGTGAGAACCCCTTGAACTTCTTCTTCCCCAAACTGAACTCTCTAAGCTCTCCCAGTCTCTCCTCACAGGAGAGATGCTCCAGTCCCAAATCATCTTGGTGGCCCTTCATTGGACTCTCGACAGTATGTCCAGATCTATACTAGTGGGCCCAGAACTAGACTCAGCACTCCAGATGTGGTCTCAACACTGCTGAGCAGAGAGGAAGGATCACTTTCCGGCAAGAGTTGGCCTAATGCAGCCAAGAATACCACTGACCTTCTTTGTGGTGACAGCACAATGGTGGCTCATGTCCCATTTGGTGAATACCAGGACCCCCAGATCCTTTCCTGCAGAGCTGCTTTCCAGATGGGCAGCCCCTAGCATGCAATAGTGCTTGGGGTTGTTCTTGTTCAGGTGCAGGATGCTGTGCTTCACCTTGTTTAACTGTGTGACATTCCTGTCAGCCCACCTCTCCAGCCTGCCAAGGTCCTTCTGCACATCAGCACAGCCCACTGGTGAATCAGCCACTCCCCTCAGTTTCATTTCATCTCTTCATATTTGTGTTTATCTCTATCCGAGTTCCACAACACCAAAAGCTTTTATTGCCTGAAGTTGCTCACCAACTTCAGGCGGGTCCATTTTTTTTGGTCAATGAAAGGTAAGTAAGAGCAATCAGCTTTAAAATTACAAAAGCCTGAAACTGAAAATTGGCTTGTGCAGCATTGTCTTTAATTTTTCCAGAGTGTGCGTGTTTCTGGATGACTAAAATAGATATGCAGTTCAAGATTTCAGTATGTAATATTGTTAAAATGATTTTAACACCTTTTGGAATAAAGTCTGTGTTTTGTCCAGCAGAGGGAGACCAGGGTTTTACATAAATACATCTGGTTTTGGGGTTTTTTTTCTTTTTTTTTTCTTTTTTTTTGGATTTTTAAATGATCTTATTTTTAAGACATAGTTTTCTAGATCATACAGACAGACATATTTAGGGAAAAAAAATGATGAATATCATATTTAAAACCATCTTATAGTACTAGATATTAATGCTGGATTTGCAGCTCTCATCCCACTTCAAGTGTGGCACTCTATAAATAACAACAGAAAGCAACATTTATTTTTTTTTCTGACATGATTTCAAAGTCCTATTGTGACTATTGGTTAAATTTAAAATGCAAAAGGATTCAAATCCTACATTAAAAAAATTGAACAAAAGCAGTTTTCTTTGTCTTTAAATTGTATGAGAATTATTCATGCCCACAGCCTGAGATGGATTTCTTATCCAAGGCACATTTTTCTATCAGATGTTTTTAAAACTGATGTAACACACTCAGTGAGTTGTTGAGTTACCTGCAATCTTTCACACACTCTTTCTTTATATACCTATGAACCCCAAAAGACTCATTGCAAGGACAGTATGTTAAAAAGAGCTATACAGAAATGATAGGGAATTCCATTATTTAATGAAAAAATCTATTTCCAGAAATCCAGTCACAGAACTGTCTTCAATAAGTTCTGCTTGTTCTACTTAAGTAAGATCATTAGTTCTACTAACTATTATTAAAAATAAATAAAAGCTCCAGACAGAAAGTGAAAACATATTTCTTTTTATAGATAATCCTTTTTCCACTTTTTTTCAAGCTACAAAACCTATACCATAACTATATCTGAGTGAAATATATTGATGTACATACATACATACATATGTACATGCATACATACATAAACCAATTAATCTAATAGGAGTGAAAGAAGAGATTTTAAAGGACATCTCACTGGAAGAAGAGCAAAAAATATCATGGACTCAACCTCTGGAGAGCTAACAAAAGAAACTGTCTTTATTCATCTACTTCATTTCTTTCAGATGTTCTAGTCATTAACATACTGATGTCTCTGCTTGTATTATGTGATGCTAATATTAAAACCAGCACAGAGCAGGTGTGGAACACCATGAAGCACAGCAGCAGCATGTACTAATGGAGTTCTGGATCAGCCAAACAGATATGGGCCTCCAGGCCATATGCTTCTGCTTTTCAGTTCACATCAAGCTAAAATCCTTGCTACTGGATAAGATGTAAGAATATGTTGCAAATGCCCCATTATCCCTGAAACAACTGCAGTGACAGTGTGCCAAAATGAAGGTGAATCCTCAGACCAACGAGAAGTCGGGGTAGTCAAGTAAGTCCTGTGAGCAGCCACAGAAGGAAGTTGGTTGTGCTATTGTAAGGGAACTGTTGAAT
>VXAB01014237.1:214472-233740 GCA_013399175.1 Odontophorus gujanensis | reverse complement strand
TTTTTTTTTTTTTTCCTTTGACCAGGAGGGAAAAAGAAAAGAAAGCGCAGAGCTGTTTTCTGTTTATCCCTTCTTATGTAGTATATTGATCCTTACAACAGTTGTGAAGCCAAGCAGGAACACATAAAATTGTAATATAGTACAACACTTGTAAAACTCCAACCAGTGAAGGATGAATTTACATAGCATCTCTGCAGTACAGTTTTTTTTTGTTTGTTTGTTTGTTTCTTTTTTTTTTTTTTTTTTTTGGTTTTGTTTTTTTTTTTTTTTTTTTCCTCTTTTTTTTTTTTTTCCCCCTTGTTTTTTTTTTTTTTTTTTTTTTTTTTTTTTTTGGTAGGTTTTTTTTTTTTTCTTTGCCTCCTTAATCTAATTTTGCACCACGTTTGATAGTCTGGATGCTTGTTGTCTTGAAGTGCATTTCTGCAGAGCAGCCAAGCAATTAAAATGCTGCTCTGTGCTGTTCTCACAAAGCCATTGAATTGCAGTGGGTAGGTGCCATTCCAAAAATCAGACAGTAGTTTTAAGTTTCTGAAGAAAAGGCAATATTTCTTTGTACTGACCTTGCTGCCACCTTTCTTCTTCACTTTGTTGCTCTAAGAAGTTGCTGTTTTGCTAGAAAACTACTCATTGTGAGCACCCTTTGAGTTTAACCATCAATTATTTCTGTACCTTGAGATTCAGTCAGTGTTACACTAGTAATGGAGGAAGAAGAGTTAGTGGTGGGACACTTAAGAAAACATGTTATTATGCTGGAGAATCTTCATTTTGTGCTGAAATACATAGATAGTAAACTGATAGTATTTTAACTCTACAATTACAAGTTTGAGCAAGAAGTGCCAGAAAGCATCCCCTTATACTCTGCATAAAAGCTTGCAGGATGCTTCACTGCTCTGACGGTGATTTAGATAAATGACTTGGCTATCTATCAAAATGTTTTTAGCACGCTCTCAGGCACTCCAGTACACCATTAACTGTCTGATTGTTTGAAATTTTTGTTTTGCAGTGTGTTAAAAAGTTGCCTGGACTTAGAATAGTTCTAAGGAATACAGTTAATCTCAGGGCAGGGGGGGTGGGATCGAAAAATACATTTAAAAAATGGTCGATGAAATAATGCGTTTTTCACTCTTCTCAAAAGTTTTCAGTCAGCAAACGACATCTGTGTGGGTTGAGTAAGGAAAACAGAACTGTACAAATCAATGACTACCAGCCTACGACACTGCAAATATTTTGATGTCTTTACAATTAAAATTAGACTGTGAAGTTCAGCATGAGATGTTTATTTTCTCCACGCTGCTCTCAAAATGCTTCAAACAACATATGAAACAAAGCTCTTTCTTCAAAATAATGTTACTAGCTGTGGGCAAGCTTCAGTTAGAAGGAAAAAAAAAACCAACAAAACAGATGTTTCACTAAAAATGTGTTTTTCTGCTGTGGAAGGAACTTTCCTATAACTTCGGTAGTGATATCGTGGAAACTTAGAATTAAACTTTCCTCAAGTAGGGGGAATAAGCTATCGTAAAAACACTTCATTTGCAAACTATTCTTAAATAACTTCTGGTTTAAAAAGTCTCCTGTTCGTTCTCTTTTGTTTTGTTAATAACTAGAGGCATGATCCTTAAGAGAAAAATATATGGTGTTTGTTCTTGGACAAGTTAAACACGGGATTACCCTTATCGGGATGGAATGAGTGGTAAATATGTCATTTGCTTAGGGCCTGCGATAAGAGACAAGTGTTGATAACAGCAAAGTTTAGCTAGTCAGAGAAACTAATATTAACAAGAATAAATAGAAAAAATACAAGGCAAATGCATTCAGGAATCCTGCCTCATAACTTCGTTAGGAATGGGATTAATCTTCACTGCATGGGAATCTAAAATCAGGCTGAAACCTGAATTATAATCCAGCGGCTGTAATTTGACCTGTGAAATTTAATGGTGTGTGAATATGGAAAAGCAGTTTAGTTAGAGACTAAATGAAGAATTTTGCTTCATTTCTAAAGCAAGTGGTGATTTTAATTTTGGAAAAAGAGTAAGCACTTTATTGCATGTGGATAAATATATGTACGCAGATTATGAGATAGTAAAATTCTGTCAGCATGTAGAATTTGGTGTTCTAACTCCTGAAAATAATGTCAAAATACAGAATTTTTGCAGTAGAGAAAACTTTTAGTGGTTTAAAGGTTGCTCCAGTGATTACAAATACAAAGATAACAATGGTTAATTTGAACTGAAGTGTTTCCTGATTCTCCTTTTTTATGAATACCTCTGTGATTTAATGAAATGTAATCATAGCCAAATTTTGAAATTATTTGACATGTAATAGATTGGTTTTTTGGTTGTTTTTTTTTTTTTTTGTCTAGTTTGTTGTTTTATTTTTGGCTCTCCCATAAAGCAGTACACCTGCAGCCATAGCTTTAGGCCTGAGAAATATTGCTTTGATAGAGATGTGATTGCAGAGTAAAAGGTAAATGGTTGTTAAGGGAATAATACCTGAACAGCCTGCAGACTCAGAACAGCCCAGCAGCCATCCCAGCATCAAGGTTGCAGCTGAAATATTTGCAGAATTGGCCATCGCAGAGGTTAAGGCAGAACACTGTAGGTCTCCGACTTCAGCACATCTTCAGGATGTTAATCCCGTTACAATTCACTAAGCCAATACACTCCTGCAACATCACAAATTTTGTAGTCCACGAGGGTCTGGAAAGTGAAGCAGAGGGTAAGATGCAACCCAAACATGACCTTAACTTGTGTGGCATTTTTTTTCCTCCCCCTGTGGGAGAAGAAGCTTGATATAGGGCTCCAACCCAAACGTTAGCCACTGTGTACTGTAAGATGTGCTGCGAGCACACACAAATTGTATATATTTGTGTGCTCACACGTGTTTACATTTTGTCTGATGCCACTTACCTTGTAATAGGTTTAAAGAGAAGTTCATTTATTTACAAAGCAAATTGTGGACTCCAAAATGACACTGGAACTGACTGCAGTTTTAATCATGAGTAATTCTTACTCCTTTTCTCATAAGATAAAAATCAGGTTGATAGAATCAAATTAGAGGAGAATAGTTCTTAAGAGGACAAAAATGTCTAGAGTTAAGATCACAAGAATGATTAATTTATACTTTTAAGACAGATGGAATTTTCTGCTCCCTTATTGTGTAGTGACAACAGTACCAAGAGAAAACAAGTAACTTTTGCTGAAATGTGAGCTAACAAAATAGTGTGGAAGTAGGAATGGGACCTGCGAGAGAGTGAGCTGTGAGGCATAGTGATTTTCCTTTGGCCTTGGAAAAGCATTAAAAAAAGTCTTCATTAGTCTTCATTAATTAAACAGGTAAAAAACAAATGAGAAGGCCCAAAGCCCGAATAAGTTCACTTGGTACTATGTAGTGTTTTAGCTGATAATATCGTGTAATACTGCTACCTACCGCGTTTTACTACATCTAGAAGAGTACGGGGTATGAGGAAGGCAAAAGTTACAAACGTGGCAACAGAGTGTGGCATGGTGTGGGCACTCCTGGAGCAGGCGATTGTTGTTTGGGTCCTCTGGGAAGTGTTCATCTGGAGAGGTCTAGAAGGTATGAACCTTCAGAAAGTTTGTGAAGATGGAAATCCACAAGGCATGCATTTTACTTCTGAATTCTGGATTGTTGTGGTGTTTGGGTCGGGTTCTTGTTCCCTGCAAGCTCTGGAGGTACTGGAAACATCTGTGCTCAAGAGAAAAAAAAAGTACAGTACTTTTTCTTTCATCTTTCTGAATTTAAAAACAAACATTTTGAAGTAAGGGCTTGTAATCTGCATTCCCGAGTATCAAATTGCTGCAGGTGTGTTTGCTAGTGCCCAAAAGGCAAAATCTTTTGAACCAGGTTATTTTCTTTTAAAGTTCATGTATAAACTTTACATTGTAATCATTAGGACTGATATGCTTAGGAACAGAGCTTTTATTTAAGTTTTTGTACTTGTGGCTTAATGCCCTGAAATATGTGATGAGAAGTATTTGTTTCTGATCCTCTTCAAGACGCAGATTTTCTCACTCAAAACGTCACAGGGGGATATTTTTCTTCCAAATGAATTGAAATGAGAGCAACCGATCCTCTACGCAGGCTCTGATCTAGGTCGCCCGATTCATCTGCTGGCGCAGGAAAACTCTAATGGACATGCACCGCTGTCAAAAACTCCAGCAGATAAAAATGATGAGAGGCATTCGCTGGTGAAGCCGGGGTGGGATAAGCTTGGAGGAAAAGTAATGTATCTTTGGGTGACTCCCCGCTTGCCTAATGCGTCTGTGCAGTGAAGGTGTAAGTTGTCAGAACAAAGCTAGCGGCTGCAGCGCTGCCTCGCAGAGGTTACGCTGAAGTTAAGGAGTTGAAAGGGAGAGATAATGTTTCAGACGGCCAAGTTAGTTATCCTCACATCCAGCTATCCCCACTTACTGCTGAGCGTGCTTCCCAGGGCCGCGTCCGTTGTGTGTGCCAGCACGGTGCCTGCACGGCAGCCACGGCCACAGCCAGGCTGGGGGTTTTGCATGGTGGTGCGTGGGGAGCCGGGCAGCCCACTGGGCAGGTTGGGCCTCCACGGCCCCCAGTGCTCAGAGCTAATTCATGCACTGCCCCGCACACAGCTGAAGCGCGGGGTCTGTGCTGCGCAGCCAGCGTTTGGGTTTGGGGGCCTGCTGGTGAAAGAGACACCGTGCTGGAAAGGCCTGCGGCCGCCAGCCCATCCCATTGAAACCTTAAAGGCGAGTGGGGCTGCAATGCGTTTTCAGGTCCCCCCCGGCCATGGGGGCCAGCATTGGTGTGTGAGCAGAGCGCCCATCCCTTGCCCCTTCCCTGTCGTCTGCCCTGAGAGAGGGTCCCACCGTGGGTGGCTCCCACCCTGGTGAGGCAGCAGTGTGCAGCCCCACGAGGAAGGATGTCGGTGGATGTATAAAATGGCCAAGGAACTTCAGTAAATAGACTTTACTCTTCAGGATCCACGGATCCTGGCAGCGGCTGTGAGGGAGGGTGGGGTTGTACTTTTCCCCTTCCTGTACTTGGACACTTTTGATTATCCAGACTTTCTGGGACTGAACAGGGCTGCCTAATAACAAAGCCTGCATAATATAATTACCTAAATAGACCTATTGTCCTTTTCAAATCACTGCGCTGTGAAAACCTTAAACTTTTTACTGGAAATGTTATATGTAGCGTTTAGATAGCTAAATGGCTGCTGCAAGGAGGAGATCCCATTCCCTCGTTTCTCACTGCTGTGTGGTTGAGGAGCTGATTATCCGCCTGCCGCCTATTGATGTTTACTCCTTTTGGGAAGCAAATATTTTAGCCCCTTCTGGCAGGGTAAACTGCCAAAAGTAGTAGGGCTGGAGATACAAAGCTATGATTGATTTTGACCTTTGCTCACGTGCATGAAGTCTGTCCCCATGCAGTGTGACCTGTGCCACTTCGTGCTGAAATCCAAGCCCTTTCAAACCAAATGGAACCACGAAAATAGAAGCCATGAAATGCTCCACACTCTTCTAAAATAACAGAATAATCATCTCCTCTGTACTGCAAGAAAAAGTATAGCAGGAGGGCAGCAAAGCTGGGTTTAGTAGCAGGCAAACCGAGAGTAATGTCTTCTGTCTGCTGCTGCCTTTTTATGAGAACCATATTCTAGGTACAAAATAAACAAACTGATATGACGTGGGAATGAATCTTCTGTGTATTCTTTAGGTCACCATAATCTCAGCTATTCCTTCTAACTGTAGTCAGTAAACAACTTTCATCCAGAAATCTGGATTTTAAATTACCTTTTTAAAAATAAGCTCATGTTTGGGATTTTATTAATCTGTTGTTGCATGAGCAAATGTGTTTCAAAAGTTAAGAATGTCAGAAACAGTAGCCTGAAGTTAGCATCCTAAATCCACATTTCATGGCTTCACTTCCAAAAATGTGGAGCATCTAAGAGCTCCCTTGGCACTTTTAAAACCAGGCCACAGATTGAAATGACCAGATATTGTCTAGAATTTTTATTTAATATTAAGAATTTTAAAGAATTTTTCCACTTCACCTAAGCTACATGAAAAAGCAATTAAATGACAGAGTTCACAACATTGGGTGGAAACAGAGACGCTTACAGGACAAAGCAGGACTTGTTTTAAACAGCATTTTACTCTTTTTCTGTAAACTTACAAGTGAAGTTGTCAGAATTCAGCGTTTAAAGCACAAGGCTAGGGTGTTTTCTTTCCCATGTATTTTCCCCGTCTTCCTTATTTCTCTGGTTCTCTGTTTGCTTCCTTGCATGTAAGTGGACTTTTTCTCCATCAGTTTCAAGCTTTACCTCCTGGTTTAGGTTTTAATACTTAGATGGTCTTTGTATTCTCAGCTCTCATTTGCAACTGCTCGGTATTGTTTTCCCAGTGACAGCGAATTCATGCGGTTGTGTTCACTGCACATTTTGCTTTTTCTGAGGAGGGGTGAGGAATCTAGCTTCCTTCAGCTCATTTTAGTGATCTGAATAGGAGCGGAGAGCTTGCATCATGTGACAGGGCAGCTCACTGCAGATCACCAGTATGGGGTCTGTGTGTGAGAACTTCTGTTGTACATGACCATCTGATAAGGATATCATGTGGTTTAGGAACATATTCCCACAATGTTAACTTCTTTGTCCCTTTATTTGGGAGCGGGTAAGGAAAAACGTAACAAACTGATGCCAGCTCTTATATAACTGACCCCACTTTCTTTTAGCATTCTGTTTGAGTTTTACAGCTTCTTCAAATACTTTTGTTGAGAGATGAAAATACAATCCAGCAAGTCTGTGTAAAGAATCCTGGACACAGAGTATATAATATACCTTCTGTTCCCCTTGGACAAGGTGATTTTTCTTTCCCCTGCTTATATCGTATATAAACTGAATATTATAAAACTATGTAAGTTAAATATATACACTCAAGTGACACTTGTATAGGTTTAATAGGTTAAAGCTTGAGTGGGTATTTATAAATTCTCAAAGTGCTCTGGATCGTCACCGCTAAGGACATGGTGTTAAAGTCCATCCATAGTTCGAAGGGATTTCCGTTTCATGCACTTTCAGTGACTTAGAGTTTACCCTTTAAGTGCATCCCCCTAAGATAAAGAGCGGAGAAATGTCTCAGAACAAAGACTTTTTTTTAGCACCGCTTTGTTTCATTTCATGATTAGGAGGATGTCTTTCCACTGAACCATAGTACTTCTCTCTCGGCTCACATTGTATTTTTAGCAAGGATCTTTGAACAATAACAAGACAAATTAAGTGTATATTTGTCTTTTAGAGCCTTATCTAGTGAAGCCCTTCAACGCACACAGTGCTCCACCCTTGGGTTTAATAGGAGTTTCAGACACAGTGCTTCTATGACTGAGCCTTTAACATGTTTATGTATGCCATTACTTTACTGAAATACTAGTAAATGCCGATGCCATCGTGCTGGATAGTCAGCTCGAGGAACAGCCAACACTGCTTTTCTTCTTGGAACAAATAAATAAATAAAAAGAATAATTTTACTTCCAAGCTCTATAGCAGAGATGTGGAGCAGCTGACTGAGTCAGCCAGTGCTTGCACCGACCAGAGACAAATGCTGCCATTAGATCCAACCCAGGCTTACTTCAGTGGGTGCTTCAATGCTGGTAGGTCATTTGTGCCCATAATACACTAAGAGTGGAAGAAGTGGTTCGGTCAGGAAATAAACAACAGTGATACAAAACAAAAAATCTTTTGAGTACTGTCATTTCTTCTATCTGAACACAATTAGTGGTGAAACACACACCATTGTAGTGATGCTCACAGCGTTTTGTTACTTCTCAGCCAGCCTGCTGGCAGCACACAGCTCATCATGCAGAGGTGTATCTCTCTTTTCCTGCATGACAGAAATGGCCTGTCGTCTTCCAGTCTTGCACCAAAGTCTCTGCCAGCTGGAGACCAGTGTCAGGAAGTTTTGCAGGTTCCTGCACTATAAGCAGACCTAACAGGGACCGAGTTGGTTTAAAGTGGTACCAGTCCCAGACAGGGCCAGCAGGCCTCCTCCCAGCCCCATACCTTCTGCTCCTTGCCTTGCACCAGAAAAGCCACCAGGAAGGCCAACATCGCCTGTCTTTCCAAGACTGAACATTCACTCGCACAGGAAGGAAGAGGACTTGGAAAACTGTGTAACAGTGCCATCTGGTGATACCTGCCCAAACCTTGCTGCTACCAGGCATTGCGTTTGGTCAGAAGATGGGGGTTTTCCCCTTCCGCAGGGAAAAACCCCACAGCTTGTCTGTGTTTTCTGCACAACTCTTAACCGCTGTTAACCTAGGCAAAGGTACTGTCTTCTCGACAAACCTTCCTCACAGAAAACATCAACCTGTATTTTTGGCCTGGGGCGTGAATCAAAGGCCTGGCTCACAGTCATGCACGTGTTTGCTTCTTATTGTTAGGAGCAGGTCCTTAGGGGGCTTTGTTTGCTTTTAAACAGTGCTTCATCCTTCTGTCTCTCAACCTTTAATTTGAGGGGATTTTTCCTTTTTCCTTCACCTCCTCTTTCAGGCTGTTCCTTTGCATCGCTTTGTTGTTCAGTTTGCTTCTTTCATTCTTTTGTGAGGAAAAAAATGATGAGTTACTGGATTGATGTATGTCAGGTCCTCCTTCAGGGCTGGCTGGGAACTCTTGGAGACCTGCCTTTGTTACAGATGCTCCTGTTTTCACTCCACACTTTGAACACCAAGCCTTAAGATGTGGAATGAATGTTGGCAAGTCACCTATGTCTCTCAGGTGTTTGTGCAAAGTATCTTTGATGAGCGGGTTGGTAGAAGGATGTACTTTTCTCAAATCCTTGTCTGGCAGTGAACCTCAGCCTGCCTTTCTCCATTTTGTGAGCACATTCCAGCTGTGTGTTGCTAGTTGCACGTACGGTCACAGGCTGTGTGGGTTAGGTATGTGAGCTGTTTGCCTTTCTACATTTCACATGCATTGCCACATTCACTTCTTTGAGACCACAGCAGAAAGGAGACATTGTCTTTCTTAAGTTTTGCAATGAAGCTGTCAGCTGATTGCAAGAAGTCTGAGCTGATTCACGTCCCTCCCTTTGGAATATCCAAATCCTTTCATTTCCCCGTGTTTTGGATAGATCCTGCAGAACTTCATGGATGAAGTACGAGCTACGTGTTGGGAAGGACTGTATGTTTGGATGCTGTTGGAGAAAATAGCTGTACCTCAGTCTGTGAAATGGAGCCGAGTATGAAAGCTGCAACTGCTCAAAGTTGCTGTTTTCACCTTTACTAAAATGTGAAAGCAGAGTTTAGTTACAGAATTTTACAATGACACTGCCCAGTAATAGCATGTTTGTTATGCTTCTGCTATGCTTAATTTCTGCACAGAGAAGGAAAATGCTCTGTCTAAAAGAGGTGAGGAAGGAGTGACGCAATTAGATAAGATTAAATCAGGATATCAGTTTCCCTGAAACAGATACTTGCCTCTTTACCAACAGCCTTTTACCCCATTTTTCAAATAAACGCATATTTTCACGTGATAACTCTGTCTGAAATATTAATGCTTCCAGGGCTGCATTACCTTTGTTTGTTCATCAAAGTCCATTACTATGAGAAGGCTGCTGTTCCTTAGGCTGTTGCAGCTTCAAAAGAATTTTAGGGCCTGGTCTATTGGAAAGCTTGGGGGTATAATTAGTGAAAATGGAAATAGATGCAAGAGAAATTTAGTTCCTGATGTTTTAATTTAGTGTAGTACTGCCATGTGTTGTTGAAGAGGATTCTTAAAGGCAAACATAATTATTTCATTATGGTCTTCAGAACGCTTTCATTGGTCTTAATGACAAGAAGCTGCATAAGGAGTCATACATTTTAATTAGACCTTCATATATTTACATCAGATAAATAACAAATAATTGATGAAAAACAAGTCTTCTGAATGGATGACTTCACACAGAGCTCTGGTTACAGTTTAATGATAAAACATTTCTCTTATTGCTTTGCATTTTAATTATCTAGAATTATTACTCTAGCAGAAATCTCAAAATACTGTTATTTCCATGCATTTCATTAGATTCACAACAAATTTCTATGAGTCTAAAGCTAAGAGAAAAGGTGTTTTCCTATGTAAACTGCTTACAATCCATTTCCAGCTTTATTTTTTTGTTCTTGTTGTGGACTCTTCAGGAAAAGCTAGTAGAAGGATGAATCAGACTGTTTCATTCATCTTCAGTTCCCTGTGCAGGAGCAAGCCCTGCCATTATTAGCAACCCAGAACTCCTTTTAAGGTCAAGTGACCGTGGACTCTTCTAAGGAAAAATGTGTTGCCTTTTCCTCACCAGCTTAGCTGAAAGTGGTATTCTTAAATTGTTCCTTTTTTTTTTTTTTTTTTTTAATATTATCAGCATCCTTTAATCATTGTGTGTATGCTTGTAGGTACATTTAAATTACTCACATATTTTTACATTTTCTTTACTCCCCGTGTTGGGAACTTTATAATTGAAGGAGAAATATTATTTAGAGTTTTGCTACTTGCAGGAATCTTTTGTGTTTTATACGCTCTCCAACGTTTCATTTTTGTAACAAAACATATTTGACATGATTCATTCCTGAGAGTATACAGAACGCTAATTGTTGTTATTGATTTTAAATTTTGCAACCATTACAAGTGAGCCAGATGAGTGGCAGATAAAGAGTAATAATCCATGGAGTTCTGGAAGTGTTTCATGTTTGTCTGTAGTACTTTACGTGATCAATAGTAAGTGCCCCATTGAAACTAACTGCTGTATCAAATAACAGTAAATCAAATGAATGTGCTTACAGATTATTTATTGAAAGCTTTAATTGTTCACTGGGGCCCTGCTTATCTGAGGAAACAATAGAACTTAGTGATCAGACAAACTGGTTTGCAAACGTTGGGGACGCCATCAAACAGCAGGGTATCCCCTCTGCCTGGGAGGTGTGGGAGTTTTCCCAAATGTGCCCCTGTCCCACCAGGGTTGTCCGCACACTGGGACTGCCTGTACTGGGTGATCCCAGAGTAAGTTAGCCAGAGAGGAGTTTTCTCAACGATGGTCACTTGCTTTCACGGTTTACTCTTCGTAAATGGCTTTGGATAACATACCTGGTGAGTTAACGTGTGGAAAAAGCACTAGTAACATTTCCCCAGATTTCCAAAGAGATATGTATGTAGTGAGAGGCTATACAAGATCTGATCTAAGAAAGGGAAATGGAGAGAAAGCGTAACAAACACATTCTGTGAAAAGCTTAAGTAGATATAAAGTACAGTTATTGGCAACTGTGTGTTGCTGCACAGTTAGTTGTCAGACATTTACATTTACTATGAAATTAAAAAGAACAGTTTCTAACTAACAGCTCTGTGCTATAGCAGTGTTGTTCCTTAAAATGGCTGCTCTGTCTTGTCCCATGCATTATGAATTACTAGTGCCACAGGTTAGAGGTTTTCTGGACCTTAGGGTGAAATAGGTAGTCCTATAGACAGTTTCACTGTACCCTCAGTTTTTTGTGTAGCCTCATTATATTGTCAGTTAGGCTTTGCTATGGCTTCAGCATCGTTTCAGTGTCAGCTGAGACACTTAACACTGTCCTGCAAATTCAGGAAGATGGCACTGAAACAATTTGCATTAAATAGCGTATCTTCTCAACCGTGACAACTGGAAAAGCATTTGTACAAATAAGCTTAATTTCTACTGAAAATGATGGCCCAAATCTCTCAAATATGGCAAGAAAAGTGTTTTCCCCGAGAGTGCTTACTCTGGGAAACATACTTATATGCATATGTATAATGCTGGATAATCATATTATGGACATTAAAAAATGATTAAAGCACAGTAGCCAAAGGTCTTCTAGAACTGAATCTCAATTGGGAAAAGTAATTTCCCATTTTCAAAGTGTAAGCTTTGCCTTACGTTTCCCGAGACATCAAGTGTTGAATTTTTTACTAGGTCAGGACTGAATGTTGCCTGTCCAGCTCTTTGGAGTTTTACCTCTTGTGAAATATTTCCTTAATGTCATATACTGTTAAAAATGCATTTGACATCTTCCCTGTTTGTAAGTCTGGAATAATGCAGTAAATCATGGGCAGAGTGGCTAGGCAAAAAAAACGCTAACTCAGGGCTGAAGGTATTGAACAGGAAACACCAAGAGACTGGCAAGCACTGCTAGCACAAGTCTGTTTGTCAGCATTACAGTGTGTGCATATTTTTTACTCTTCCGAGTGAGAATGGTACTCTTAGATGACACAGAGATAAAATTATGAGCATTCCTCACTCCAAGGGATTAATAGGAAAATCCACCACAGGTAGAGAAGAGAATATTGGAAAATGCGCTCTTCAGTCACAGTTCTAATATAGGCTCCAGTCTCTGGTGAATTTCTTATTTTATCGATCTTTTATCTTCTAGGCAGAGTAGGGATCTGTTCACAGTGTTGCTGCTTTTTGCTCTGAGGCACTAAACCCCTTCCCAGCTTTTAGCTTCTGTGGCACCTACTGCAAAGGGGACATGGTGATGCTTGCAAGGTTAGCTACACCAAGGGAAAGTAAATCACACCTATAAACATCTGAAGAGATAGATATAAAGTATGTAAACACAATGATGAAAATGCTGATTTACAAAGAGAAGAAAACCAGTGCTTAGATTTTCACAGTTATCTTCCCCACTATGTTATCATCTTTTGTCTGGCAGGCATTCAGTTGAGAAATACTGCAATTCTGCTCAGGCGAGCATTACAGCTTGATAAAGTGTGTATTTCATTTTCTCCCCTCAACAGATACTGGTGATACTCAGTTCTTAAATATTCCATGAACTCGAATTTCTCATGTCAGCATGGGAAGTGTTGAGGTGTGCTGCTTTTAGTAAAGCACTGACCTGATGTGGCATGCTGAGGAGGACGAAGTTTGTCCCTGTTTTGGTGTGCGCATGTGCCTTGGAAGATGCCAGGAAGGTTAAAATTGAGTCTGACTGCTCTTCTTGTTGCAGATAAGCCAAAGTGATAAAAGCCATTTTTTACTGTTATATGTCATGTCTAAGTGGAAATAATGTATTGTTTTAATTAAACCCCCACAGCTGGAGCAGTGTAGCAGTGTGGGTGCAATTAGGCTAGTGTTAAAAATAGTCTTATGGAGTCTTAACAGTTAGTAGGGAGGAAAGCTAGATCTACATAATAGACCTGTACCCAGTACTGGTACCCCAGAGTCTCACAGCAACAATGCCAGGAGCAGGGGAGACGTTTCCTGGGATACCTCCTAGCTTTAGGGAATACCTTTCGAAGAGGTTGCCTTTCTTGGTTTGTTCTGCCTTTTGCCTTTTCCTCTGCAGGAGGCTGCTGCTCCATGGCAAGAGGAAATGCACGGCTCCATTTCACAGCCTCAAGCCTCGCTATCCTCAGCAAATGACCCTGCTTTTGCAGGGGCATTGCAGGGAAGCTGGACGCGTGCTCTTCCCTCTGCTCTGCTGAAGGATTGGGAAACTGTAGCCCTGGGAAGGGGCTGTGGGTGGCTGCTTCTTGGGGTTTGCTGATTCAGCAGATTCATTGCCCAAAGAAGAAACATGCCTCTGAGCATCATCACGCCAAAAAATCTGCAGCAAGGGCACAAGAGTGAGATCCCAAGCAGTGAGATAAGCTTAATAATTGTCTAAGACCTTGTAAAATGAGACGAGTGACTGTGTGATGAGGCTGTCAATGAAAATAAAGGGTAGGCCTCCTTTTCTAAGGATATCAAAACTCAGAATTAGCAGAGCAATAAAAACCTTCTAAAGTGAAAGCTGGAAACAATACATTTTTAATAAAATGGGCAGTTACTCTAATTGCTGAACCCCTACTGTTCAATTTCTTTTAGTGCCCTTATTCATTAAATTCAGCATACTTATACTTATTATTTACAGATGTATGCATTTTAACTTGTTTATAGAAACCGTGCTTTGCAGAGAGCAGAGGCTGGTATAATACTAATTTGTAAGTGTTTATTACTGCCTGTAATACATGATTTTTAAAACAATTAAAAGTACCATTTGAGCTCATCATTGGAGTCAACCCCAAACTGCCCATGAAAATTGAAATATTAGTGCCGTGTTCCGCCTCGAAGGTTATAGGCTGTTTGTAGCAGATTGATAGTGGACCCATTAAAGAAGAATTCACCTTTCTTAAAGGCTTCAAGCTCAGCAGTCCAGCTTCTAGATATTATTCTAATGTAACCCATTTAAACATATGTGATAGAGTTCGTAATTACCCTTGTAAATGGAAATAGAAAGGAGGGTACATAAATCAATTAGTGATACCCAGCAGTGTGGCTGCAATACAAATTAATTGGGATTATAAGTGTTGTAACTGGACTATACTTACTTGAAGCACTTTTGATCACTGAACTGTCTCTTGCTGAGTCACTCTATTCATTGCCAGATCTAAAAATACCTGAAGATCAAAATGGCCTAAATTGATGGTCCTAGAGTTTGAGAAATAAAATTACGTGCAAAACACTGCGTGGCAAGTCAGTTTTAGGGCATCTGCAAGTAGAGCACAACAGTTTCATTTTGTCCATGTGGTACTGAACAACTGTGTAATAGTAGTACATGATTAAAGATATGAAAACACTCATTTTCTTGCTGGATTCAAGCCACGGCAAAAAAATCATGATAAATAGTGTCATAAGAACACGCTGAATATATAGAAAATACATTTATTTGGCAGGCACAGTAATACTGAAAAGTAATACCAACTTGGATAGGAGACCAGCTTTCTGGAATGAAATCATTCCTTCATTCCTGTAGCATAATGCTCTGGATTATTCTGTTTGGATGCTTGAAAAGATCTGAAGATAAAAGAAAAGTGCTCAAAGTACTGTAAAGCATTTAATAACTATAAATGGGACTTTATAACTTAGTAAAGTATCTGGATGTGTATAGAGATTACAGTAACGATTTCATTATCCTTGCACTTTTATTTATTATTGAAGAGACTGGATTAGAGCTTTCTCTATTTTATATGTTTACAAATGAAGGGTACTTCTTGGAGTTGGTGTGTTTATGACACTGTAAAACTGATCTGAAAAAAGGAATCGCATCTCGACTATTTTTAAGTGTTTCATCCCTCACAGTGTGACTTTTTCTTACTGGTCCTGAAGGGAAAACATGCTAAATTTGTGACACATTTTTATCAGTAGGTCACAGAAAGAGGCTCTGTTTTCATAAATAAAGCAGCCCGAGTCCCCATCCTTTGTAAGCCAGTGCAGCTGCCTTTGCCTGTGCCACTTTGCTCCAGATGAGAATCTGACCTTGGGAATTCACTGGGAAAGCAAGCAGAGCCCCACTTGTAAGCAAAGCTCATTTTCAAAGGAAAATGGAACTTTGCACAAATGGTAGCATGACTTCCTTTGGTAAAGAAGATCCTATTTTTTCAATTTTGCAGTGATATGAAAAATTCACTCTAGATTGATGGAGTTCTGCATGGTAGTGGCCAGGCAGAAAATCACCGACCCGAAAAAACCACAGAGCTAGCATCTTTCGGATGTTTTTCTTCAGTTTTCCATATGATTTGTTTTTCCCCGTGTAACGTTTTCTTTTTCATTCTGAAGGTAGGCTCCTAATACAAACTGATGAGCTGCTGCCCTGTAAGCTCTGCCGTGCCCGCAACCCCTCTGGCCATCCTGTCTGCGCACTCGCTTTCACCCCAGCTCTCCCAGAAACACCTCCTGGTGTCTGACCATTTATTTAGTGGAAGACACTCCTCAGATCCTAGCGCATCATTAAGTGTGTTCTGAGAGTTAGCACTGGTGTAACCAGATGCAGTTCTTGCCTCTAATATGATTAATCATGGCAAGCTTCCACTTACATTTGCACAAGTGTAGGTGTGTCTCTGTAGCTATACATATGGATAAACCCCTACTGCTAGCTGTAGTTAATGTACGGACGGGGTAATTTTGTAGCTGCCAGAAGTCCTGACTTTCTTGGTTGAAGCGCTAGAGGTGCTTGCAGTTACAGCTTGCCTCCAGAATACCTTCAGTGCACAACATGCAGCTATTTCAGGAAAAGGTTTTCATTTAGAAATACATGGTTGGGCATACTGGTGATTTCCAGATCGGATGGGCTCAGTATCTAGTACAGACACTTAACTTCCAGCCTTCAGGTTCATGTCTTGGTGGTAGATGACTCTCCTGGTGGCTTGGACAGTAGAACCATGTGTACAGATTTTTGTGGCAGCTCCTAGTGTTGCTTCTGTCTTGTGTGAGGACACAGCACCCATGCATGGGTGTTGCTGAGTAGGAACCATGTGTGTGCGCAAGAATAAGGAGATGAAGGGCACAAACAAATGCAGCAGGTGCAACATCTCTTGATGAGGGATGACTGAGCTCTGACACCGGTTGTCCAGAGATTTTGTAGAGTTTGCTCCTTGCAGGTAATCAGAAGCTGCTTGGATGTAGTCCTGGGCAACCTGCTCTGAGCATTCCTGCTTGAGCAGGGGTTGGGCCAGATGGACCCACAGGTCCTTGCCCACCTCAGCCAGTCTGTGATTCTCTCACTGGTTGCTGCTGGGACTTTCCTGTGTAGTTGAATTTATGGTGTGGCAATTTTGCTGAAAGTTGATTGTCAGTTGGCTATGGAAATCGCAAAGTGTAGATGAGCCTTTCACCAGCCCCCCTGAGCTCCTGCCAGCAGTGCTGGTGGCTCTTGTGGACAGAGGGCCCCTAATCTTGCAGCTGGCTGCTGAGCAGGATGCTTGCTTTGACCTGGGAGCTGGACAGTGCCTCAGAAGTGTCCTCTGTTAGAGCTACTGAGCACAGGTTTAATTGAGTTCCCTGCTCTGTATTGTATACCATCTGTAACTTGGGGTAAGACCTGTAAGGCTCCATTTGGAAGGCAGTGTGAGAGCTACCGTTAATTGGGTTCTCAGTTGCTGTTGAAAATCCCAGTTGGGTACTGCCTGCATTTTTCCAGGAATTTAAGACCTAGGCAAATCATGCTGTTAGGCTGTCAGTGCTTCTGTTTCCCATCTCTGAAGGAAAAAGAATAGCCCTTTCCTTATCCCACTTGGGTGTTACGAAGATAAACATATGAGTGCTTGTGGGATATTCACGTACTGAAGCATCGGAGACCACGCCTGTAGATTAGATAGGTAGCGCAGAGCAGGGTCTCGTGCCGCTAAATATGGCAGGGTCAGGAGCACTGCAGGCCTTGCTGCGTGACAAAGGGTGGGTGGAGGGGGCAGATCTGTGCAGCAGTGTCACTTGGGGAGGCCGCTGGTGGGTGGGGCCCCTGGCAGGGTACGTGGCGCTGTGAAGTCAGGTAACTCAGTGGATTAATTAAGAGACCATTTGTGGTGGAACAGAAAAGGGTATTGCCAACACACACCTGTCTTTCACTGGGCAACTAAGAGAAGATGTTTGTGGGAATACCGAATCTGTGCAGAGAGTGAAAAAGGGAGAATGCTGCTGGAGGAACAGAAATTGTATTAGACTGGAAGAAAAGGATGAACAACCTGTAGACACCTGCCGCATTCTGATTTACTGCAAAAAATCTGGATAGCTCTGCAGGTAGTAAGAAGTTGAAATTTATGTCCTGGCCCTAATCACCTGATAGGAATAAAGACGTCAGTCGGCTGTACTGCTGTCATACGGCTGAGACCGGTATCTACTGACTCCATTGACTTAAGTTACATTACTCCTCTGGTTGACATTACACATTTGCAATGGAAACCTGGCAGTTTTGTTGATGAAAGGCCAAGCAGTGACTTGGCCCAAAGCAGCCTAAAGTCTAAACACTCAAACTGCACAAGGGTAGGGGGAAGCAAATACTGTCTTGATTGTGTGCTCGTCTTCAGTGGAGTGCGGCCAAATTTGTAGCGGGAACTTTATTAGGGTAAGAATATCAATGCATGTGCTGAACGACTCCTTGTACTTGTGAGGCTGGGGACGGAGTTGAGCGGGACCGCTCTTCTCCCAGCTGTGGCTGGACAGGAGCCAGCTGTCCTGTCACTGCATTACTGTCAAAAGTCCTAACAGCAAAAGCACTTCAGCTTTAGAGACTTCTGCCAAGTGGGCTGCCTCTATCAGGGCTTGCACCTTGTCTGAGATAGCTGTTGGCAGCAGGAGCTGTGCCATAGGCATTGCTCTGAAAATGACCTCAGCTGGGGCACCTTCTGAGTGACCTTGTGGCGATTTGTCTATTAGTAAGAACTTGCAGCTTGGACTTTGGATCTCCACAACCTCTCTTTCTTGTAAGCTTGGTTGTTTTTTAAATTGTTCTGTAGGATTCCCAAACTGTATGTGGTACTCTTCAAGTGACAAAGAGATCGTTTGGGGTTGTGCACCCTCAAGTAAAAGCCGAATCATGAAGTAAAGACTTGCAATGCCCCTGCTGAAAAAGACCCTTCTTCATAGTAAAAGCAAACCTGAAGACTCAGGTGTTTTTTGTCTTTCAAGGCCAAAACGTGCCCTTTTTCTTTTAAGACCTAGACTGTCCTGTAGAGTTGAGCTATGGCTTGATTAAAATTTAAGCTGGAAAAATTGTAATGAGGAATTAAAGTAGAATAACTTATATTTAATATCATGGCTTCAAGACAGATGTGCACAGCTAGCAAGACATGAGTAATAAAAAAGAAACCCTAAAATGTGAAAGACATTTTCTTAAGTACTTCTGAAAACTCTGATAGTAATATCTCAATCTGGAATTATCGTGGCAGCCTATGCTTTATAATCCAGGTATGTTGTGTTCACTCTAATAAAAAACATTCCTTCCTGAACCTCAGTGCATAGCTAGCCATACGAGGGGAGATTTCTGATTGTGGTTCAGATGTTACAGTTTGGTAATTCAGTGCAAGCTGATTAACATTTGGCATGTTGTTTCCCCTGATCCTTTTCCTCTTTCTTCCCGCCCTCAGCCCACTCGACCTCCCCGCAGTAAATTCTCATGTAGAACAGCAATCAAGTACAGAGATGTCAATAAAGTGAAATAGTACCCCGACTTCTTTGCTTTTGCTCTTTTCTTTGAAAGAGAGAAAATCAGGATCTTCACGCAAAGCGAAGACTTTGTTTTTTGTCTCTCTGTCGTCTCTGATCTGCACCTGTTGTATATATGGTAAAAATATCTGGGACTTATAACCCAGCAACAGTCCGCAGCCAGAGTCATGTGTGACCGGGTCAAACACACACTCGCTGGAGGGTCATGGCCAGGTTACTAAGTCAAGGCTGGCAAGTCTCCACCATAATGTTTTCTTTCTCTCGCACTTTTTTTTTTTCCCCTCTTGTCTGTCTTCCAAACAAGAGTTAACAAAAAAAAAAAAAAAA
>VXAB01014237.1:73128-213947 GCA_013399175.1 Odontophorus gujanensis | reverse complement strand
AAAAAAAAAAGAAGGCAAAAAATCCAGACTCTTGTTGGTGCCAACAAAAATGAGGGTTAACAGAATGTTTTGACCAAATGCAACACTTTGCTATTCACCCTAATTAGCTGAAATTGCTGCTTCCCACCAGGGACCCTGAGCTCAGTATTCACAATTCCCTTGAGGCTATCCAGGAAATGCCATTTGCTTTACAACTTCTTATTCTTTTAAGACTCAACTGTCCAAAGTGTGCGTTAACGTACTAGCTTAATAATCGAGGTTCCTGGTGAAACGAAAGGCATTTCATAATGCCTGCTTCTACTTGGTCACAAAGTGAAATACCTCTATCTGTCAACATGGTTTAGCTGGCAGTAAATTAGCTCTCACAAAACACGCTGTGCTTTTCAAGATCTTATCTGCTACTTTATCTAACCTTTAGAAATATTTCAGGCATCTTAGGAATGGTGAAGTGACCGATTGTTTGCCAACCCCTCTGTGCTCAGGCAGCATTCAGGTGTTCTGTGCTGTGCTCAGGCTCTGTTTTCTCAGGTGAGCGGTGTCACAGCCCAGGGGATGAGGCAGCATGGCATCAGAAGTTGCTTTGGCTGAATTGTTCTTAAAATTTTAAGACTTCTTGAAAAGTTTCTAAACTCTGACTTCTTGGAAAATATCATCTGTGTCCCTTTCTCCACCACTTTTTTTTTGTGTGTCTTTTAGCTTGCATGTGCAGACATGAGTAGATGAAAACGAGTAATGCTGCTGTTGTTCCAGTAGCCATCCATGTGACACAGTGGTGCACAAACCCCGCTGACCTTCAATTGCTGCAGACTTCTGCACCTGATTTCTGCATTTCCACACTGGCAGTACATATATTTTCAAATACAGAGGTGAAAAGGCAAACTCCAAGGAGGAAGAGTGAGTCAGAAGCCAACTAGAGTTTGTGTAACCAGAGTTGGAGCCGGCTCCAGAAAGCTCATACATCTCACCTAGGATCAAACGTTCCCAAACTGTCTAGGCAATTGTACATCTGACACATATTGTATGGAGTAGGTTCAGCTTTTCCAGTAGCATACATATCTGAGTGTTTTGGGGAGCGTTGTCTGTTTTTTTCTGGATTTATCACTCTCTTTTCACAATCTTTTCACATTTTCCAGAAAAACAAACAAACAAACAACAACAAAAAAAAAAACAGCAAATCTGCAGTGGCACATTCAGATCTTCAGTTGTTGGCTACCTTTTCTTTCTCTCTTTAGAAACTGAACTGGTTGCTTAATGTCTTCTGAGCATCCCAAGTTCCTTGTGCTTGGCCAGTGCCTAACAGTCCTTCACTGTACATCACTGAACATCACTATTAGATGCTGGGGCTTGTTTACAATGAGAGTGCCGAAAAAACAGAAGTGTATTGGCGTTATTCCTCACAGACTGCTTTTCACAAACCAAAATCACAGAAGGATTGCGGGAGTGTGGTTGTTTTATTGAATGACACAACCTTGTTTTCCCAAGGGAAGCCTAAAAACTGCCTTTCAGGCTGACTGGGAGAATTGAATGAGCTAATATGAAACACATTGTCTGCTGATATTAGAGTTTTAAACTAAAATTTTATCATTCCGAGACTGATTGGAAACCACTATAATACTTGTGCTAGCGTGAAATAAGACACAGAATGTTTGAGGACTCTCAAGGGCATTTGATGAATCTAACTTTAATTTAGAAGTACTAATAGATTATTGATTTAAGCAGGATGACTGTGTGGAAATCAATAACAGAGCACTCTGTGTCTCTCTTAAATACCAGAAATTACTATTGAGAAGAAATGATCATTCTCACTTCTTTTTTCATTAACAAAAAAGCTCATTAAAGTTTTCTTGGGCCAGTAGGAAGCAGTAGATATTTGATTTGTCAAAGTTCAGCGCATTTAATGCTGAAACAGTTAAGTATAGTTCTGGACATTGTTTTAACGTCATGACTTATTGAGCCACATGTTGTTTTACTTTTCTGTTTTTCCAAACAAACCTTCCTGTTGTTACATATATATAAATGAATAGGTCCTGAAGATATTTCTGTGCTTAGAATTGGTGCCCTTAACGCTTCACTCCAGCCTTTATTGTCTTCTAAAAAATGTGTCCTTGAAGTTGATGGTAGTTTAACCCAAGTGAAAATGGCAGAAATTGTCTCTCCCCTAACGAGTAATCGGAAATCGTATCATGTGCTGCAGTCCTCTCTGTGAATTTTGAAGAACACGGGTTGACAATGAATCATGGGTTTAATACAAATGTATCATCTCAGTAATCTGAAAAATATCATGTACAGTAAATCTTGTCTCAGATTTTCCATTGAGTAATATTCTTTAGGACCTGCTGTTAGTACTCTGGAGATTTAGCTGTGCAGATAGTGCCTCATATTTCTGGATAGATCTGAGTTCACAGATTCTGTCATTTCTGTGTATCTGTTGAAAAGTTGGAGGGATTTATCTGAAAAGCAGCAGAACAGCTAGGTGAAACATGAAAATGTATTGCACATCTACAATAAATGTGAGGAATGATGACAGCATATCACAGAAAACTAATGCAGATGTTTTGAAAAGATCTAGTTCACGTGTCTTATCTCACATCGTCGAGTTTTCATGTCCTCTCACTGAAAAGGATGACTGGCTCTCTAGCAAGTTCAAAACAAATGGCCATCCAGAAATATTAAGGCAATAAAGGACATGGGGTCATAATATCTAATAGCTTTTTCTCAGAGAGGTTTCCTGATGTTACAAATTGTAGAGTTGATAAGGAAGTGTTACCAGATTTTGCTAGTTTTACTGTTGAACAACAACAAAAAAGACTTGTTAGAGTAATTTTCACTTGAGGTCTTATTCATTCGCCTCTTTACGTATGTCCTGATCCATTTTCATATCTTTTTGTGGTGGAATTGCACATGGAAAATGTTACCTTTTGTACATGATGGCAAAAGACCTAAGAACTCTTCCTAGACTGGTGGTGGATTGAGAGCACAGCGTGCCTCAGTTTTTCATTAAAGGTTGATGTCTGGTGTACACACATGGATCCCATGTAATTCAGTGAGCTGAAGGCAGAGTGTGAGTGCAAGACTGTCCCATTTCTGGGGTCTTGTAAGATAATTAAGCTGTATATCTAAAGTGAGATAAAGCTTTTTTGGTGTTTAGGAGCTGGATCATGATGCTTTACATCCCAAATAGTTTAAATATATTGTTTTGTGTGCAGCATATGGTTCGGTCACTACTTGACTTTTTTAGTTTCTGGCTTTTTATTCAACAAAAATAGGTATGGGATGGTTTGATAGTTTTAATACAGTAGGTGACTGATGATTTGAAATTCATTCATGAATTATTCATTTATATTCCTTTTTTCTTTTTAGCAGTTGAAACGCAGAGCACCAGTTCTGAAGAACTTGTTCCGAGCCCTCCTTCACCACTTCCGCCCCCGCGTGTTTACAAGCCCTGTTTTGTCTGTCAAGACAAATCATCTGGATATCACTATGGTGTCAGTGCTTGTGAGGGATGTAAGGTGAGTGTCACTGTCTCCCTTTCTTTTTAAAGTAATGCATTTTGGTTATGAGAGGGGCTAGGCAATTAAATTTCTTGTGTGAATTAATTGTGAGACATGAATAAAGCCACATAAATGACCATCATTCCTGGAATTCTTTTGCTCCGTAACTCCTGCCAAAGTATGTCTTTCAGGGACTTCCATAAGCATTGACTAACATCAGAATGTGGTTGTGGATGCAGAGCAAATCAAATAAAAAGTGATAATGCTTTAAGGCTGCTCTTTATCCATTTGTAAATGTACCCTGAGAATTTGTATGGTTGTTGTCTGCTCTGAGCCTTGCCTTTCCTATGGGAGAAGAGCCTGATTATCTGGAAATTTTTGGCATAGTCTAACTAATTTCAAATCAAATTGGGAGACTGAAGATTAGCAGAATGGCATTCACAAAATTTAATCTGGCAGTGCTGGCACATCTGCTAACTACTTTTGAGTGCCATGATTGTCAGAGTATGAATGAATAGTCCGTAGGATCCAGTAATATGATATGCAGTTCTGAAGTAGAGGATGTATTTAAAGATGAGATACATATCAGAGAAGCACTATCAACTAAACCATGTGTATATGGCAGTAATTAAGTGAATACGCTGTGAACAGCATGTGTGCAAGGAAAAATGTAGTGCAAAAAGTGATAAAGAAAAGATAGGTGACAGATGGTCTCATGGTTGTCTTTATTAGTCGTGGTACCCTGATATAATGATCTTTTCTAAAAACTAGACAAAATATCTGTACTTTTAATCCTTCAAATTAGAATAGTTGCCTAGTGATTACTGCAGTGAAGATCCTAAGGCCTAATGAGAATGTGACAGCTGCTACATATATATGTATTAATAAAGTTACTAGAATAAATCAATAAGCTATATTTTGCAGGTTTAATTGTATCAAAAATAATAAAATCGTTCAGATACTGTGGAGTTAGGCATTTTTACTTTATCCTTTCATCCTGCAACAACTTCCATGCCACTGGCTTTTTGTAGTTACATTAAATATATTATAGTTCCGGGTTTGTGTCTTTAGGCAGAAAACTACAGGATGAGAGTCTGGTTTCCCCCGTTTTATAACCTCAGATACTGATATAATGAAAGTAACTACTGAAACTCATGTCTGCTTTAGAATCTCTTTTTGGTATTGAGGTTTTCCTTGGATATTGTCTCTATCTTCTTCTGTAAAAGAAGAAGATGTAAAATGCCACAGAACTATTGAATTTTAAGTGTCTGTTAAGAAAATATATGGTAAGAATATGCTCCAGCTGATTTCATTTAAGGGGAACTCTCGTCATACACAGATGCTAACTCACAAATGGTGGTGTCATTTGCTCGCCTACACACTTACTTTAAGCACAGACATAATTGCAGACTGTGGCAGAAAGGTCACATGTTCCTAAGACTTCATTATTTTTGAAAAATATGCTAAGATATGTGTTGGGGCTTTTATTGGCATACTGCAAAGCATTTTTGTAAATAATTAAGACCACACTTGTCAAAATATGTGAAGAGATCCATCTTGTAAGGTGGCAGCCGTTATTCACTGCTATTCAACAACAACAAAATTGTGTTCACTTACTGGTAATTTGTAGAATGGGACACTTCAGCACTTTGCAGTAGCTGCTGTTTTGTTCAGTTATTTCTTTTTAGAGATGAATTGCATGTAAGACCTGCAAGTGTATGGAAACAGCAGGATTCCAAATCAATAGTGTGAGTGCTTAAGACCGGTAATATTTAGATTAGCTGACGCTAGCTCTTCAACATGTTTGACTAGGACTTAAAAAGTATATGCCACTGATTGAATCCCTTTCCTTAGTGAGTGTCAGGAGCTGGCAGATAACGTGATGAGCTAGCCATGTTCACTGTGTTCACTGTTCAGAGTTGCCACCTTGAAGCTTTCTAACCACCTAGGCTCCCACCTCTACTCAAGTCTCTACTTCACCCTCCCTTCCAACTATCAGTTCTGTCTTTGCACTTCTCTTTGCCCTTGTGCAAAATCTAGCCAGTTACTTTGTGAGTTTAAAAAAGCACTCATAATTGACCACTGCTATCAGGGAAGTCTCATTTTCTGTGGATCTCTGTTTTTCAGTTGGTTAACTGTGGTTTGTTGGAAAGAACAAGTTTCACTGAAGGCTTCTGCTCAGTACACGTTGCAGTTTCATGCTGATTCTCTGTTAAGTCAGGAAATGATAATAAGAATTCATGTTACAGCCTTTCTTCTCGTTAACAAACACATATATTTATTTTTCCTTTCCCTGAACACGTATTTCCATGCAATTTCAGAAGAACTTTATTTTCTGGCAAATATTTACAATATTTGCAATTTCACTGCAGTTGACCAACATTTCAAAATATGTTGGGACAGGGAGATGTGATCTCACTTACTGATTGCGGGGTTACATTTCTTTCTGCACCTGATGTACTGGACCTTACCTTCATTCCTTTTTTCCTTGTGCATTGTTCTTCCTTCTTCTGTGAGGTCCCTTTCTCAAGCCCTTTCCTTTCCCTTTTCCTTTCTGACTCATTTACCTTTTCCCTTCATATTCCTGGCAATCTTGTTTCTCATGGGAAACACAAGTAGAAAACTCTCCTCATACCATATTTCTCTCTCTAATTAGGGCCCTATTCTTTTTGTTTTTCTGTGATAGCCCTCCCTTAGTTTTTTTCTGGTTTTCAGTCTGCTCTCCTTTGTCTTTCTGCTCTGAGTTGCTGTGAAACTGCCATCAAGGTGATCATTAGCATCTCCTAGTGCAAAGGGACAGCTTTCAGTCCTTGAGATTTTGGGTTTATTATTGCCTTTGGGTCAGCAGCCTTTCATTTTCTTGGCTTTCAGGGCTCTTAACAGTTTCCTCTTACTTTGTTTACTGTTTATTTAATGCCCCCTTAAATGACTCTTTTATCCAATTGCTGATGCTGTTCCCTAAGGTTCAGTTATTTAGTTTTCTGTCCCAGAAGCATCAGCTACTGAACTGTTTTATAGTAGCCCAATGCTCTGTGAACCAAAAGCAATATTCTGCTAATGAAGGGCGTGCACTTAATGGAGACCCTTCTAGCCATGAGCCTTTGGAGAGCAGTGACTGGTCATTATGACACTGAGATGCTCCATTGGGGAACCAGGGAACCATTGCACTGGAAACTTTAATAGTTGTCACCTGCACATGGATGATTTCCAAAGCTACCCCCAGCTCTAACTTCTTCCCCTAGTGTCTGTACCTTGTGTGCCTCTTGCTTGGCTGACTGCTACTGTGGATGAAGATTTCCTGAAGGCAGAACTTTCCATCTCACTCTGTTTTTCAGACATCATGCCATGGCATCATTGCTGATCTGTGCTGTGTCTCACAAGACATGTTGTCCTTTTTGTCCCAGGATCTGCACTCATCTGCCTTCATTCTCAAACTCTTGCTGTGGTCTTTTTGTGCAGTTTTTGGATTTCAGCTTGGTCCCTTCTCCACTCCTTTCTTGCCCTTTTTCTCCATACTTTCATCTTTGGACCTCATTGTTTTAGCAACCTTGGGACAGTCTCCCAACCTCCTTTGACAAATTCTTTCACTTTTTATGTATTTTAAACCTCACTTTTTAAAGTGATCCGTCTATCTTACTCATGACCAATGTCCACAGTACTGTCCCTCGCTAGAAAAAATGCTCTGTAGCTTATTTAGATATCATATTTTTTTGAGGATTGTTGGTGTATTTCATAGTATGCACTTATGAACCACAGTGGAAGTTTAAGAGCTGTCTAAATAAAGTTAAGTGATTTCATTCCCTAATTTTAGTATGTTCGTGCTAGAAATTTTGTGATTATAGCTTTAGATAAATTAGAGTACCTAACTTCTTGCCTTTCAAATTTGAAATTGGACACTTGCAGAAGTTTGATATCCAGGAGTTTTTTGAGTTTGATCAGTCATAGTCAACAGTCAGGATAATTTATTTTTATTTTTAACCAATTTAAAAGTGAAGTAAGAATCTTGGTTTTGTTTATTTCTGCGTGTTGTAAAAGACTGATGTTCATTGTAGCCTATTAGTGTCTTTGTACATATTAAAAGCTCAAAACCAAGCTGACCTTCACAGTGCTCTTGTGTTCTGTGATAATTCCAGAGCTAACCCTACTTTTTATGTGTAAAATACAACACATTTGCAATATTAAACTTACTTACAGCTTTTCCATTTTGTAAACTGCGTGGCATTTCAGAGGCGGGCTTTGGAATTTGTGTGCTTTATGACCTCAGTTGAAGACTTCTAAAAAACTTTTTTTTTTCCTGGTCTCTGGGTGTTGCTAGCAAGCATGCAAACAAATTCCATACAGAATGAGCAGCTTGGATTATCCAGCTGGTACAAGTGGTTGTAGGGCTGCCACTGAATGCTCAACTCTTTGGGACTTACTTTACTCGTCATTGTAGCTGGGTTTGCAAAAAAGGAGATTGAGTGTGGTGGGCTGGTTTCTCAAAACAATGCCATCATTGTGTGGGCAATGAGGAGAAGCTGGTGTTCTGGCAAATTCAGCTGCCTCCTAAAGCCTTGTCCCTTGTTCTGGGCATTTAAAAGACAGCATTCCTCTGTTGGCAGCCCTGCCTGGTTTGAATTCAGTGGGCAGCAAAGATGGCCAGGGTAGTTCTGAAGAGAAAACAGTGCAACACACAAGAGAGTAGGTTTTATGGTCCATCAGTATTGCCTCAGCGATCAAGGTGCCTCTCTGCCCATCGCTGATGCTAATGGACAAAAATGTAGAGAAATCTAATTCCATTCTGAGTGATCATGGATCATTTATCGTAGAAGAATAACATCAGAGTTCTCATAAGAAAATGCACCTACGGTGGGATCATTAAATTAAAAGGGCAGGTAGCACTATAACTCAACTGGGGGACCAAAATCAGTTACCTAACTTGGAAAAGGTTTAGCCCCTCCAGTCAGTAGTCAGTGAAAAGAGGGAACTTCCAATGCTGAGTCATTCAGAGCATCTAAACTAGATCTGCACCAGAGCAGCCTGTCTCCATGAGCCATTTGGTTAGGTACCCAGTTAATGAGCTGTGTTAATAATCTGCAGGATGTCCTCCTTGGTTTTGTCCCTCTGGACTCTCAGAGTGTTGGAGTTTCCCTGCTGCAGTCCACGTATCCATGGTCATTGCGGGTCAACAACTGATTGACAAAATTCTACAGACTGAAAATGGAAAAGGTTTTGATTTGATTTATTTGGAGTTGATACGCTTTAGTATGCAGGAAATGTTGATGAGTGGCCTAAAATATTTTAGGGACTGTTGTATCAGTGTTCTGTTTATGGAACAGTATCCTTCAGGACAGATGCCTTTTTCTTTTAGTAATGCCTATTACATCATATGAGGACAGATGTGCATTTTTAAGGCAGTTCTGGTACTGCAGAGAGATCTTAAGCAGCATTTCTTTTTGATATCCACACTTTTGCACGTTAGCTTCCAGCTATAATGTAATTACGATTATGTTTTTATTTATGCCCTTTTACTGGAAATTAAGGATCCAGACATCGAATTTTCTGAGTTACGTAGAACTAAAAGTAAAAGCAAGCACCTTAAAACGAGTTTGCCAATATTCTGTAATTTGCTTGGTTATTTTTTCTTCTGGCATGTTGTAATCACCTCCAAATGAAAGAAAAAGTAAGAAATGTAAAGTTGAAAATGCTTTTTTTCTAAGCCTTCAGTATTTGATTACAGAAAGCGTACGATTTGTATCAGGGAAAGAAGTAATATTGTTTGCAGTAATGCCATTGTAAAAGCTTCTATCCGTTCAAAGAAAAATATAGATCAGCTTGAATGATCAAGCTGTATTCGTCTCCATTTAAGCTGCATTAGTAAGTGACAGTGCAGGCAGTAGAGATGCATGCTGTCACTCATGCACAGCTATGAAAAATTCCTCAAATCATGGCAAATTGCTCCTAGTTTTAGCTATATCAACTATCATTTTTCAGAAGATGAAAAATGTATTTTGAGATGTATTTCTGCATACTGTTATCACAAACTGAACTTAAACTTTGCAGCATAGCAATGTTCAAAGCTATTTGTGTGCAGAAAGCAGTGCTGTTTGCAAGAAGCTGGACCTTATGCAGGAAGATGCCAAACAAGTTGCAAGCAATATAAATGCAGTACTACAAATCTGGAGTTTTTATGTATTTCATATGATCAGAGGAGACCTGATTGTTTTAAATGCTGTAACTACTTGAGATTTAAGTTTTTCATATATGTATTAAAAAACAAAAATGAGGAAAAGATGGATATCCTTTGAAAACCATAGAATCATAAAATCACAAAGAGTAGAAAAGACCACTGAGACCATCTAGTCCGACCTTGGACCCAACACCACTGTGCCTGCTGAACCATGTCCCTAAGTACAGAAAAACAGATACCTGTTTTTCAGTAAGTTCTTATTTAATTTTTCTCACTGTTTGGAATATAACACTTTCACCAAATCCTGAATTCATGTCATGCTTTTTAACAATGGGGAAACATAGTTACTGGAAGTCCACTGAGAGCTAGTGGACATGATAAAAAGGACAGGCTCAGGAACAAAGATTTTGTGCTACCGTATATTTTAAAATCCCTTTCTGGTTTGTGTGAATGACACAATAGGAAGAAAAAACTTAATTGCCAACCATGACAGATGAGAAAAATGAAAGTGGAATTGTGTATCTCAATGTCATATTTGATTTCCAGTGCTTTAGGCTCAAGTCATGGATTATACCTCTACAGCTTTGCTGCACTGGGTCCCAGTTATCCTCAGTCACAGACCAGGGGTTCATGTTAAGCTGTGAGAATATAGTTGTTTTTACTAATTATTTTAATTTGTTTCTGGCAGTGATGCTGATGCTATAAAAGTGCAGAGATTATCCCAAATTAGTTTATAACTGTGTTAACCATGCTGTTCCAGTTATTTGCAAGCATGAAGGCTAATGTCCTGTGGAAACAGGAATTGGAAGCTACTCTCTATTTTGCATAAGCTGTCACATAGCGACACGTAATCATTTGGACTACATCTTGCACTCTTTCCATGCAAAATTCCTGTCCTAGTCAATGAAGTCAATAAAAGGAGAACAACATCTGACTCTTCAAACTGTGGTAAATTAAATGGCTCCAGACACAGTCTGGAGCATTGCTTTGCAGTGCTGCATACCCCGAAGGACTTTGGCTGTGCCAGCCAGCACTCCTGCTGGTTATGACTTGGCAAGCCATTCTGTGGCCATCTCCAGTATCAGGTCTGGGTAGTTGTAGAAGCCAAAATGGTTAGCTGATATGGGTGAGGACTGTTGTCATTCATCCATGGCTGTTCCCAGGAGTATTCTCTAATAGAGATGTACCCTTAATGCTTGCTGACCTTGGCAAATCTTTTCTTAGGGTCTTTGTCCAGTCTGTAACAGCTACAAATTGTTACTATTATTAAACCCAGGCTGTGAAATCTCACTTTCCTATCACTGTCTGTTCCTTTCTATACCCAAGAATCCATACCATAAAAAGGAGAAATTCCAAATTTGCATGCATACATGCCTTTTATTGTGATTGAATCACAGCTGCTTCTTGCACTGAGGAAGGTACTGAAACCGCGTGTGTGTGTTTGTCACGTTTCTGTCCATCTTTCACTGCCAGTGGCTCTTTGGCTTACTAGGATATGGCTGAGAGCTGAGGTTCACACCAGACTGGTCGCCTGCTCATGGCTTGCAACAACTTTAACAGAATTAAATAAATTAGATGTAGGTGTGAAAGCAATGTCTATGCAAATCACATCAGGACATATTGACAGGAGGTGTCAGGAGCAGGTGGGCTGTGATTTGGTCTGCTGTGACTTCTTTCTTTCTGAGAAGTCCAGCAATTTTTATGCAACCAATACAGGGATTTGGGTTTTTTTTTTTCCTTCTGTAAGTAGATTCTGATGGATTTTACTTTCGCACTTTTCTTCACCAGAGAGGTGGAAAAAATGTGTTTGTTCTCACCATCTTAAGCTGTTTCATAACTCTCCTTTAGTTTAAGAAAACATGTGGACTTTAATTATAGATGTGGAGTGCAGTCTGTCCTGTGCACATGCAGAAATTTGTTACAGTGTGGAAAAAAAGCAGTTTTTCCCCATATGTTATACAACATTTTATATTATTCTCTTTAAAAGTATTATTTGCAGAGGTAATACAGCTGATAAGGGAATATGTGTATCTGAGCAAGCATCCCAAAAATGAAATATTTTGAGATTTTCTATTAACAGTAACAGCCTTTTGGTTTTTACAGCGCAACACATTATTTATTTATGCTTACTGAGCAGCAGGCACAGACTTGTAAAATTACAGCGAACTAGATTTCACTTTTTAATTTGGAACTTTCAAAAATGAAACTGCATAATGAGACATTGATAGAGAAGGATATACAAGCAATCAATCTGTTGAATTCAGTTTTAGTAGCTTGCTGGATCCCACAATAAAGTGCACTGCTTTCCAGTGTTTTCTCTGGAATAAGTGGGGAGATTAGAATAGTTTGCTGTGTTTGGTTCTGGCTGAGTGTTGACTTCAGTACTGGTGAGGTGGCTGGGGTCACTGTTCTGCTTGCTTTAAGCAACTTTTTAAACTGCTGTTTACATTTTTTTTACCGAGTATACTTAACAGATTTTGTGATTGGCATGTCTTAGAAAGAGAATTAAATCCAAAAGGAATGGGTTCTGTAAGTGTACAGAATGGGATTATTTGTTATCTAATGCTGTTTACTTACGTGTTAAATATTCATCCAGATGCTCTTAGTTTGCTCCTTACTGGGTTTATTTTGAGAGATATGCCTATCTGTATTTTCTGGTTACTGCAAAGCATCACCCTGTCCGTGGGCAGTCAGGTTCCCAGTTTGCAGCAGTGCTCTGGCTGACCTCAGAAAGTGACCTTCCATTGCTCTCTGTGCTTACTGACTGACCTGCTAATGGAAACAGAGGGTCTTTCTAATCCCGAATGAAGTGCTTCTTTGAGGAAATTTCCTAAAGGGGTATTTTCTTTGGCTTCTACTGGAAATGGAGTGCAGTTGAATTTTCAGCATGGATCCCAGAGCTGTTCAGCCTTGCAGAGTTTTGTGAAATTGCAGTCTTGTTCTATCCCGGGAAAGCCAACGGGATGTGGTTTCCCAAGGTTTGGTGTTTACAGTAAAGGAAGCCTTATGAGTCCTTTAAGTTGGCTGTTGCATACATTCCACTCCCCCATCCCCCAGTAAAGCAAAATGAATCCATTACTAAAAAAAGTGTTCAAATTTTTCAATTATCAGAAGCTGCTGAAGCTTAAGGTGACACCCATGTGGCTTTCTTTCCTTCTCTGGATCTGCATTTTGCTAGTCTTTAAGTATGGATGCTTTGTTTTTTGAGTTCAGCATAAACTACATACACAGGCATTATGTCCTTCACATTTTATGTTATTCTGGTCATTTCAGATGGACTTTTCATACACAGGAGTCACCTGTCAACGTGATATCTGAGATGCAGCCCAGTACACCACGGAAAAAAAACTTCTTGCAGTGTTAAAGAAGTCACACATCCAATTCTGTAACTGGGTATATTGATACAGTAAATATTTAATTCATATATTACTGCAGCTGCTCTGCCAAATATTCATGATCCCTACTCATAAACCCTTCTTTCCTTCAGTAATACATAGCAGTTGCAGTTTTGACAGCTCAGTAGACAGCTGAGAAGTAGGAACAGGTTTTTGCCTATAAAGTCCCTTATGATTTCACATGACCATGCTTAAAATTTCTCATTTAATATATTTTAGTGGGAAAAGTTACGATGCAATAAAAATTGTATCATAATACCTATGTTTAAAGGGGAAAAGGTATATTGACTCTGGATCCCCTGTCTAGAATAACAGATACATAAACTGCTAGGTGAGATGGCAGGCTAGAACAGTGCCAAAAGCCACGGGTTTGAGGGGCTGTAACTGCAGCCAGCACTTGGGACTGCTGCTCTCTTCCAGCCCCAGGGACGAGTCGGGCCCAGCAGGCTGCCTGCCATGGGCTGCAGTGGGGCTGGCGGAATGCTTATGGAGGAAGTTTGCTCCTGCTTCAGATTTCCATTAGAAGTGATGATTGAGTGGGACTCAGTAGCTGTGACCAGTTCCTTGTCCCTCCATCCATTTACCAGGAGAATGGGAGGTGTGTTACTCTGGTATAACACTGTGCTGTTTGCCCCTCCTGTGACTGCCCTGGTTGTTTGCTCTCAGGATGAGTCTTCCCAGTAAAGGAGAGGGTTCTCTCATCTCCAGGGTGCTTGGCTTTATGTGGCGCTCGGCTTTATGTGGTGCTCTGTGCATGTATGATAAATGTGTGCAAATGGTGAGGACCTCTCTTAAGAGCATTCTCTGACCCTCATGTGTTTTCTGCTGGTACAAAAGAGTGGCCGTGCTCCGTGTTTAGGGACTTTTAAGCAGAATATTTCAGGATAAACTGCAGCCCAGCACTTATGGTCTTACAGTTTATCCTTGGTGACGCACAGCAACTGTGACATAACGCTTTCAGAAAAGAAAAAAGAAGGAAACTAAGTGTAATTTTTATGGCAATGGAGAGAGCATGAGGTGAACAGGAGAGATGCAAGCACAGCACCCAGCAGCCACATGGATGAGCTAACTAAAAAGACTTTTTATCTTGCTCGATTCCATGTGATTTTTGTAAAATGAAAGAATGATCGTCTTGTGATTATAGAAGCTCTCTGTTTGTGTCTGGCAGGGGAGGGAGAAAACAGGAAAAGATCTTGCTAAGATTTTCCTGGGTTGGATTAATCAGCCCCAGTCCATTTGCTGCCCCCAAAAGGTCGTGTTTTCTTGTTGTCAGAGCACTCTGAGCTGCCCTGCTCCAGGCAGAACTCGCTCTTACTTCTCCATGTCCCTGAATAAACAGCAGTGGTGGTGTGCACCCTCCTTTGTCAGCATCTCAGCATCATTTCTGCCATCTTTTGTACAACATGATGTCTGACTGGTTAGTACTCCTCATGCCCACTGTGTGGATGAGCTCACCAGTTGTTGCCTCTGCCTTGCAGTTGCACAGAGTGGAGTTCATCCACCTTTCTCATCCTCTTTTTCCATTTTGTCAGCACTAGCTTGGATGCTGCCATCCAGCACTGGCAGTGCAGGCTGTGCTCCCAGTGACCGGCTGAATCCCATTTTCTGCTCAGTGTAGTAAAGAAACCAATGATAGCTGCTCTGCGGGGCACGTGCCTACTCTGAGCACGTCAGGAGCAGCAGAGGCATATGCCCCGTGTTGCCCTTAGACCTGGTGGCTTTGCCAGGCTGTTCCAGCTCCAACTCATCCCTCTGCTGTCGCCTTCAGTAATGAGTTTCAGCTGTCATGTGGAAAGGTAATTTTCCTTCACTACTGCCAGTACCGGAGAGCCAGACTTAAATATTTCTGGGTGTTTACTTGAACTCTACTTGCAAGTCTCCAGGCAGCTGAGTTTTGCTAAACTCTGCATTTTACAAAGTTTTAGAGGGTCATTCTGCATTAGCAGAGTCTGTTGCCAAGTGTGGGTGAAGCAGCAAGGACAAGATACTGCTTGCCAGGTTTCAGGGGATTTCATGCAGTGTGTTTGTTTAGAGATCAGTTGTCAAAACTGCTCACAAAAGAAATGGTGGGAAGATAATAACCGTGTGCTGGTGAGCCATTCAGATGGATGAACGGAAAACTTACCAAGAAGCATAATGTTCAAGACATCTGCTTCGCTTTGGCATATTTACATCTGTGCCATTTCTTCTGGATGTTTTTGTTTTGTTTTCATGTCATTTCATCCTTCCCTGGAAACTCCTCTCAGGACAAAGCTGATAGAAACCTGCTGGGTGCAAAGGATAGGGGCAAGCCTCATGGTGCATCCAGCTCCTTACCTGCAGGCAGCCTGCAGCAGGTACAGCCAGGGAGGTGTAGATGGCCCAGGAGGCAAATCCACACTGAGGCAGTGAATTCAGCTTCAGCTGGGTTATCGTGCTTGCAGCCCCAAAGGCCAGCAGTATCCTGGGCTGCATCAAAAGAGGGGTGACCGGCAGGGAGAAAGAGGTGGCTGTCCCTCTCTGCTCTGCTCTTGTAAGTTCCCACCTGGAGTACTGCATTCAGGTCTAGGGCCCCCAGTACAAGAAACACATGGAGCTTGGGGCGGGTCCAGGGAAGTGCCATGCAATTGATCATGGGGCTGGAACACCTCCCTTACAAAGAACAGCTGACGAAGCTGGTCTTGTTCAGTCTGGAGAAGACAACAAGGAGAGTCTTTCCAATACTCAAAGAAGACTTAGAAATAGTAGAGAGAGTGGCTTTTTACATGGTCTGATAGTGATAGGAAAAGGGGGAATGGTTTACAACTAGAAAGATTTTGATTAGATGTTAGGGGATTTTTTTTTACTCAGAAGGTGTTGAGGCACAGATTGCCCAGAAAAGCTGTGGGTGCCCCCTCCCTGGAGGTGTTCAGGGCCAGATTGGATGTGGCTCTAGGCAGCCTGATCTGGTGGATGGCACCCCTGCACATAGCAGGGGGGATGGAGCTGAATGATCTTCCAACCCAAACCACTCAATGGTTCTATGATGATTCTATGATTTCAGGCAGTATAGAAGGGCAGAGAGTTTTTTTTCTCTTTCTGACTGGCAATTAGTGAAAGTCCCTATGTCTATAAATAACTGCAGTGCCAAGTATGAGCGGGAATGCTTCAAACCTTCTTGGTAAAGTCTGGAAGGGGAGGAGGAGGCAGGAGCCCACCCATGTGGGGAATTTACTTGGAACATGCACATACCTCCTTTCTCCCATGTAGGTTTTTGTCTGAGCTTGTCCTTTCCTCTTCACATATTTCCATCTCTGCCAGCAGGTAAATGGAGTGCTTGATTTGAGAAACACTTAGAAGTAACTGCAGCATAGTAATTGCACAGCTGACATGAGCCTTTTCCTCATCCTGTGTACTGCAGGACTCTGCATGTCACTGAGGAGAGCTTGGTGGGGATGTTTTGTTGTTGTTTTTACCAAGAGGTCTGCTATCTTGTTAGACTGGCTGCTGCTTAGTTTCTTGCCTTTGTACTTCTGTTCAAAATATTCCTTGTGTGTCTAGGAAGAATGTGATCTTGTTCTTGAAAAACCGTTTTCCCTGCTCCCACTACCCCCAAACTGTACACAAATAAAACAGAGACCTGAATTAAGCGAGTAAACCAAAATCTGTTGTACATTTGTGGGACAGCTGCTTGGAAAGTCTTTCCTGACACTGTGCTTCCATGCAAGTGAGCTACAAGGGTTTGGAAAAGTGTCATTCTTTACTAAGAAATACTGCGCTTAATTAATTCTTGTTCCTAGGAGGTCAACCTAGGGCACTCATTACTGTCTTAATTGGTGGTATAAATCCTGAGGCACTGGAGGGGAAGAGGGGGAAAAAAAAAAGATGAGCACTTAACAACATATATATCCTTTTGGATAAGTGCTAGCCAGTGGTACGACCATCCGAGTGATATTTTATGGTTCTGTTGGGTTAAGGGTCTGGTCCTCCACTAATTAGGTTAAGGGAAATTGATTTGCATAAACAAAAATATAAGAAAGCAGTGAAATGCTATAATTAATTCCCGAGTTCTGCACTGAACCGTGTGAAGTAACTTAGTGCTCTGCCACTCAGAAAAATGTTTCTTTGATCTCCTCTTATTCATATCAAATTATATTCATTACACTTCCCATCTGGAGTTTCCTAGCAAGCCAAAAATCATCCTACAGACATTACTGAAAGGAAGTTAACTGTAACTTTTTAATTGAATACATTTCATATCCTTTAAAAAAAAAATTAAAAAAAAAAGTGAAGAAAGCAGATGGAAGTGCATACCAGCCCTTTCCTCTGTTTCAACTGCTGAAGTGGAGAAGTAGAAAATCTAAGCAGTTCTTTCCCCTTACTTATTGTTTCAAGGTGATGACTGTTCTGTCTGGAGACTTTGACATGTTTGCTAGAAAGGTCAGGAGTTCAGTGAAAATGGAAGTTGTGGAGAAATCCGTGGGCTTACGGATACCATTGCGCCCTTGCTGGCTGTAGCTTGCAGCCGAGTGAATGAACCGCGCGCGCTTCACGGCAGATCGCTCTCCTTGACGCTCCTTCCCCGTGTTGGAGGTCACGCTGTCAGGAGCTGCTTTCTTCAGTGGAAGTGTTTCAGACTCACTGAACAAAATGGACATTTTGACTGTCGGGAGCATGTTTTCAATGCTGGACCAAGCTTTGAGGAATCAGAAAATGTGACGGCATGTAGGACATGAAAAATGGGTTTCATTTCTAAGCCTTACCAGGTTAAAGGCTAATGGGCATTAATGGCTTCTTGAATAGCTTCCTTCAAATTTTGTTGTTGAAATTGTTTTTTTCTTGGCCCTCTGTAGCCCACAAGATTTTTTTCTCAGCTTAAAAACTATGAGTTTCTGTCGAGTATGGCCTGGCCCTGTACTGTCTGGAGCATTCCCGCCTGGGTGACACATCTCTCATCTGCCTGCCCCACCAGGGCCTTTTCTCTTTCTAAGAAATGAGGGAACCGTAAAACCGTACGAACCTTTCAATTTGTATAAACGTAATGAAAAAGAAAACAGTCATTTCTGAGGGGTTTGCCCATAGGCCCACTAGTTTGTATTTCTGTACTCCAGTGCCTCAAGTTCTGTCAGTTAAAAAAAGTCCTACTTCAATTAGCAAATTTTGCTTTTTCCTTTTGTCTGCAGAAGGTTACGGCTGCTCCTCTTCTGCGGAATAAATGGCCAGATGAGGTGATACATGAATTCCTGATGGAAAAAAGCAATCGTGACTCAAAAACACAGTGCACTCCTGCTGAGGGCTGGCATGGAGGCTGTGTCCTGCCCCTTTTCTGCCAGGCAGCTACGTTTACTAGGTGTTCTTACAAGCAATGGACATGGATCAGTGTTTATTCATGTTTTCGCAGAGATCTGGCTGTCCTGCCCTGACATACATAATCAGCACAATTTCTGGGCTTCCTGGCAGCAAGCCTTCCTCTACTTATTGTTGTAGCTGCTTCCATTTTGTGCAGGCGTTGGTTTCCAGCCACAGAATCAGACAATTAATTTGTTTATTCTAAAAGCTGTGACTTCCAAGGCATGATAGACAGTGCAGACATCCCGGAAAAGTGCTGTGCAGCTAAGAACATGCTCATTTTAGCTTCCTTTTAGATAGCTGGTTCTGCAGCTTTCATTGCTTCTGGGGTCTTGTGTTCTGGTTTCAGCCATTTTACAGTCTTTTATACTGTACAGGATCACTCAACAGCTTATGTTATGTTTTTTAGGTCTTCTATAAGCCTTCCAATGCAGCTCTAGTAATGGGATTGCATGTTATCAGGGCCTTTCAGAGCAATTAGTGCTGATTAACAACTAAAAATGTGTGCTTTCTCTGCCCTAACCTGCTCAACGATTCTACAAGAAAGGTGTTTTTTTTTCCTTGACTGCTGCCTCTTGTAATAAAAACACTGCAAATCACATTCAGTTCCTGAATATACCTGTGCAATTCCCTGTACACTGAGCAAAGTGCTTTTGTGCAGATCTCATCACTGGGAGCTTAAATATCTTTGCTGATATTTCAGAGACAGCAGGAACCTTCTTACCTATTTTTTACTTACACAATTTTTACCTGTTTTATAGGGCTGGCAAGGATAGAGGGTTACATGAATTACTAAAATAAATAGATTGCACTGTGAAAAAGTGTGTATTTACATGTCCTCTGTGTCACAGTTAAGCTGACAGCAGAAGTTTCAGGTATGTCACAGAATCTCAGAATCACAGAATTGTAGGGGCTGGAAGGGACCTCCCGAGATCATCGAGTCCAACCACTCTGCAGGGCAGGTTCCCTACACCAGGTTGCACAGGTAGGTGTCCAGGTGGATCTTGAATACCTCCAGAGATAAAGAATCCACAACCTACCTGGGCAGCTTGTGCCAGTAATCCATCACCCTCACTCACCATGAAGAAGTTCCTCCACATGTTGGTGAAGAACTTCCTGTGCTCAAGTTTATGGCCATTTCACCTTGTCCTGTCCTCAAAGACCGCTGGAAAGGGATTGGCCATGTCCCTTGGATTCCCACACTTAAGATACTTATAAACCTTAATAAGATCCCCTCTCAGTCTTCTTTTCTCAAGGCTGAACAGACCCAGGTCGCTCAGCCTTACCTCATAAGGGAGGTGCTCCAGGCCCGTTATCATCTTTGTGGTCCTCTGCTGGACTCTCTCTAGGAGATCCCTGTGTTTTTTATATCAGGGAGCCCAGAGCTGGACACAGTACTCCAGGTAAAGCCTCGCCAGGGCAGAGTAGAGGGGGAGGGTCACCTCCCTTGAGCTGCTGTCCACACTCCTTTTAATGTCCTGAGATGGGATTTCTTTTCGTTTGTACCTGTTTTGCATTTTTCCCTTCGAAGCACAGGCAGTCTGAGCTTATAAATGACTGATACCACAGAAAAACCTTTCGTATTCCTTTGTTTCTTTTAAGATAAAGTAGCAATACGCTTCATTCAGAAGCTTATTTTGCAGATTTACCAAAGAATAGCCTCTAAATCTGCAGGAGTCGTAGCAGGCTGGCTGTATTTGGGGGTAATCAAAGCTGAACCAGATGAACTGAGCAGGCTGTTTAAACAGATTGAGCTAGCAATAGCCCTTCTCTGCTGATTACTCTATCGCTTGCAGTGCAATTTTTCAACTTGTAAGCTCGCTGCATCTGTGAGTAAGAGTTGGCATACTCTCTGCTGCCAAAATATTTTTAAGAAACTGTTGAGACCAAATGATCCATCTCTTCATGTGATATGCTTAAATTCAGCTTTAAGTCATGTGACTTGCTGAAATCCACCGGACAGTGAAGGACAGGGGTTGGTATACATTCCCTATCAGTGTAGCAGTTCGTGCTAACAATTCTGTAAGATTTTATCTGTTTGAATACTTACCATCATTTGGAGGGCTTATCCTTAAGCCCTCCTTTGTATTCAGATAACTAGTGGCATGAAGCCATTCCACACAGTATCAAAATAGTTAATATTCTGTGCAGGCAATGCTGCTCTGTAGGGAGCTCTTTAATTTTTGACACACGAACAGATAACTACAAAAATATGTGGTGAATGGGCTAGAGTGGATTTTTTGGCATTGTTTTGAAGTTGCATTGACTAAATCTGCCATCTAGTTTTAAGCAGTAGACCTAGTAAAATGGGTTTCTTTGCTGCTCGGTACATATGGTTTCACGTATCACTCTCTGCTTTCAGTGCAGCAGATAAGATATCAACACAATTAAAAGTGAAAAATAATCTGTCTGCTCTGCCAGTGCTGAATGCTCAGAGAACACACGCTGATACAATAGATTTCTGAATTATTTATACTCAGCATTTTTTCCTTGCGCTGGGTAAATGAGGACGCCTAATGTGGCATGGTCAGAGTGATACTCTATCTGTCATCCATTAAGATAACAAGATTGGTGGGCCTGGGAGGAGCACGGCATGGTGTGCAGAAAAGATGAGATTAAAAATTGAAATGTCTGTCCAAAATGCTTTGTGTGAGGGCTGCCAGTAACTGCAGCTCAGAAGAACAGAATTAATTCAGAAGAATGATTTCTCTGAAGCTTTGCCGGTCTTCATGAAAATAAAAACACGAGTTCTATGCTCCTTTCAAAAGTTGCAGATAAAAGGAATATTAGAGCAAATCACTGTTCCTGATAGGTCTTGGTTGGTTCCTATACTTGAAATTCAAGTACTTTGTAGGTGCTATCCAAACCAATTATGTATCACAGTAACGTTTTATGTCTCACAGAAGCCTTTTGTCTTTATATTCGTAACACATTTTAAATTACAAAGAATCATCTGTGCTTCTTTTTTGGCACAGGAGTGTCTCATCTCCCATCACAGAGTGTTAATTTGGAAGAGATGCTCAAATATTTGCCTAAAAAATTGTTCATGTAAATATTGAGCAAAACAGATTCCTTTTGAGGTATTTGTTTTCCAAAAACCCAGAGGCACTTGAAGTCCATTAATATACAAATAGTGATTGTATGGTTTTCTGTCTCCAAAATATCAGACATCTTACGGTTAGATTGCATTCAGACTTTCTTTTGTGTTTTTTAAAGAAACTGCTGTGGTTGTGAGCTCAGATTAAAGTCAGTTGACAAAAAAGTAGGTTGACTTCTAACTTCACTATTTTATGGTGGTGAGGTCCTGAGCTGCTGGCACAGGCTGCCGAGAGAAGCTGTGGGTGCCATCTCTGGAGACGTTCAAGGCCAGGCTGAACGGGGCCCTGGGCAGCACGATCCAGTGGATGACAGCCCTGCCTGTAGCAGGGGGTTAGAACTGGCTGCTCTTTAAGGTCCCTTCCAACCCAAGCCATTCTGAGGTTCTGTGATTCTTAGTGAACGTAGAGCAAAAAGTCTGGATATAAGCAGCACTGGATGGTGTCAGCCTCCCACCTAAATCCGACAGGGAGGAAGCAGAACTGTGCACACAGTGTGCAGGTCAGGCTGGCTGCCCCACTGTTTGGGAGCCAGCCCTGTCATGGTTTACTTGAGCTGCTCTGCGCTGTAGGGCAGCAGGCACCCAGCTGGCCCATTACTGTGTCCCGCGGTGCTGTCCCTGGCTGCAGAGGTGCTGGCAGCCAAAGCAGGTGATGTGCAGGTACCTGTGCAGGGACAAAGGCAGACTGCTGTCTTGTCTCATTCCTGCTCATGCTGCAGTCTGTGAAACGGGATCAGCAGGAACCCATAGTGCCACGGGCAGTTTGTCACATCCTCAGCAGGGTAATGACTCAAATACTTTGGGGATGTGGAGGAGCCACAGTCAAGTGCAGGCCTGCAGCATACCTGTCAGGGGATATGTCCAGCAATGCCTGTACTTAGGTTTTGTTGTAGTGCAGTGTGAGCAAGCACAGAAACAAAGTGTGCAAGCCTGGCCCTTCAGTTTTGGAGGCAAGCAGCCGTTTTTCACAGTTGCTGGCAGACTGCCTTCCTGCTGTGGCCAGGCCTTGTGTGCAAATCACATCTCTGTGCTCATCCCAGAGGCCTTAGACTGGCCCCATGTGTGACGCGGCACTGAGCCAAGCATGTGCATGATCTCAGGTGCATGCAGTGTGTCTGCTTGTGTTTATGGCCTGCACTATAAACCCAACACTTGAGGTGAGACAAACTGGAGGGAGAAAAAAAGTCCCCAAAGTTCTGAACAGGTTTATGGCCTAATGATTTTCCTTGCGAGCTAATGCTTTTGTCAGCCTATGGTCACACCTGGGACAGGATCTGGGCATGACCCTCCTGGGTGTGCCACTCCACACTTGTGCCCTCACAGAGCAAGGTTTGTGGAGGCAGCTCTCAAAACCAAGCTGTGGAGCTGCGTAATTGCAAGTAAGTCCAGGAGGGGCATCAAATGCAGGTGAAAAAAAAAATAAAAAATAGTTTGTGAAAGAACAGTCTAAGCTTCCACAATACTCTCTTCTATATTTTTCACTCTTCGTAGGGTATTTCCTGGAGAGCTTAGGCTGTTGCAGAAACTCTTTATTTCAACCTGAATGTCTGCTTGTTCTATGTTTATTCTCTTAAGCCTTTTATATTAATGATGAGTTCATGAATGCTTTATGCTTGTCATCTGCAGAAGTCAGGTCACCTTTTTCTGTTTGGCTTTGTGATCAACTAGTGTGCTAAGGACTGAAGTAGCCGTCTCTGCTTTCCTTCGTGATGAGTTGTAATTAGACCCTAGGTTAAAAGAACCAGTGTCTAAATATGAGAACGAATGATCACTCAGTGGATCACATTAACCTCTGACTATATTTGGTGAGATACAGGTATATTTGGGGGAACTTGTTCCCCCTCTTCTGTGTATTAGGTGACACTTTTGACTTCTGAATTTAAGTAGTTCCTCTTTCAGTAAACCTGAAGTTACTTGAGCATGGATGACTGACAGCTGATGCCCAAAGGAACATGCAGGCACAGGGAGGCTGTGGGAGCTGCGTATATTAAATTACTCCAGTTGTTCAGTGTGGTGAGACAGTTGTTGAGCTACTGTTGTATTTGTTTGTTCAGGCCATTTTGCTTCCTGCCATGTCAAGCTGATGTTAGGAGTTTTATTCCATCAGCAACATTTAGGAATGGATTAAACCAGGATGATTGCAGGTCTAACTACCGGTCTTGGCTCACCCTGTCTCCTGCCACCTAAAATGTGGTGACCAAGTAAGCCTCATGGAGACCCTTGAACCGAGACAGTTCACAGTTTCTGTCTGTTGAACTCGATGATAGTAGATGTCGGGGACTTCTCACAGTTCTAGACAGCATTATCAGCAAATACTAGAGTCAGGTTTTGCAATTAGGGGAATATCAAAGCAAGAAAGTAGTTTGTAGACATTAGCATAAATTTTCTTCTTTACAATAAACAAATGTACACTCCTTCATATTTTTCCTTGCAAACATTAAAGCAATGTTAATGAGGAAAGTGGAGAATATAAGGTAGCAGTGTTATTGATAGCTTTTTAAAGCTTTATTTATCTAAAAAAATGGCTTTAAATACTTCTGCTGTATCCTGTAGCTTAAGAAATAAGTGTTTTTTTGTTAGTTCTTTGATGATTCTATTAACTATCTTCTAAATCAGAGAAGGTAAATTCAGGATGAGGCTTGCCTGTGCAAGAACAGCAGAAAACTCTTGCCAGAGGTTGCGTGATTAAGGAGGCATTTTTCAGTTCTGAGTGAATTTGAGGTATTTTCGTAACATTAGCATCTATAGCATGTTGGGTGTGCAAGGAATTTATGACCATCCCTTACTGACCGTGCCTGCCCTACCACTCCCTGACTGTATGGCCAGAAACTCTCTCAGTTAACTCTGAATGATAGGGTTTGGGGCTTTTGAACTACTTAAATATCTCTCTGATTCCTTTTAGAAGAGCCAACTTTATAGCTTACCATGATTGCATCTTCAGACATATGCATTGTGGGTACAGAGCTATCATCTGTGGCGTCGCATTTACCACTTCCCTGTGGGGTATAAACATGTGACTGGTTGAAGAGTTTTAACCTCTCAGGCCCTCCAAAAAATATTAAATTGCTAACTATTCTTCCATAATGCTGTGATGTTGACTGAAATTTGACCCTGGCACTTGCTGAAATGATTTTCAGAGTCTGAGTGAGAAAGTTAAATGGTACTGTCAAATGTCCAGATGTCTGCCACAGAAATACTTTCAGTGAATATCTGGGGGTTGATCTCTAAAATGCTTAAAGTAATCCTCTTTTTTCTTCTTCATTATTGTATGATATTATCTCCAGCTTATTTTTTAGTGCAGATGAAGAAATTAACTCAGTTTTGCCTTTTTTTTCTGTGCCAGCTAACCTTGCCATTTGTGCATGTTTCTCTCTTTTACTTGCTAAAGGAGGAATCCAGGCAATTGTTGTTCCCCAAGCATAAATGAGACCTCTAGTTCTCCTTAATTTCTGTTCAAGGTCATTATAATTACACGATTATTTTCACAGCTGTATCTAAATAAGAAAAATGCTGTAATTGGTGGCTTTTACAAATTCACAACTCAGTAACCTGGTGCTGGAACTCTTCCACCTGCAGAAGCCTAATTAATTGCTGTAGGAGTTCAGACAGCTAAAAAACCTGGGTTTCAAATTATTTCGCTTCTTAACATGCAACATTCAAACTAGAGAATGTCTATGGTAGTAAAAAAAATTAAAATGGAATCTTCAGGCTGAGAGAGATTTTTGGCTGTTGGGTGAGTATTTGACATCCAAGAGGATCAATTAAGAAAGCACTGTTTACCCTGCTCAGTTTTTATTTTAACCTTCTTATAAAAATCGTGGGCTCCACTACCCAAGGGGTGTTACTAGTTTTAGTTTAATTTATTTTGGTTTTTGGTTGCATTATTTAATTGTTTTTTATTTAAGAGATGAGTCTTTATGCTGCAAAAAAAACCCAACAGTATTTACTTATTATAAGAGCAAGTCTTTAAAGATGCCATACTCCAATTGTAACTTTAAATTTATTTTGTTATTTTAAAGCAAGCTTAGTGCCTGTCTCTTAAGACTTATGGGAAGCTCAAAGGTTTATTTGATTTCTTTTTTTCTTTATTTCAGGGCTTTTTCCGCAGGAGTATTCAGAAGAACATGGTTTACACATGTCACAGAGATAAAAACTGTGTTATCAATAAAGTTACCAGAAATCGCTGCCAGTACTGCAGACTACAGAAGTGCTTTGAAGTGGGAATGTCCAAAGAATGTAAGTTGCCTTCCGAAACAATATGTTGTTTGTCATGCTCTACGTGTATATGACAGTCCCAAGGGAAGAAAAATACTATTGCCAATTACACAATTGAAGCCAGTGTCTGCATTCATATGTATAGAAAGGAGTTTGAACTTTGCACACAACTTCAGATGTGCTGTACTAACTTCTGAACCCTTAACTTTGCAGCTTAATTGCTGTCACTGGAGAACTAATAGCGCAACATGCTGCTTGTGTAATGTGGCCAAACTGTGTGGATGTGAGAACTTCTAAAGGGTTATTTCACTTCATGAAACAACAAAACCACAGATGCTTGTTCTCAGGTTGGATTATCTCCCCTGTATTCTAGAAATCGCTCCTTAGGCCAAGGGGCATGAGGGAAACAGTACTGGCTTCTTAAACTCTTTCAGTGATACTTACCAGCTCATGGCTTTGCTGCCTGGCAAGTTTAGGGGTCAGCTTAGGGTGTCATCACACAAGGGCTTCCCAATGGCTTATTTGCACCACATAACAGCCTCCTTCAGCCTCGTACTTTCTCCCTTGTCCCAGTGTAGATGCTTCTGCAAGGAGACTCCTCTTCTGGTGTTAACACCAGTTTATGCTGATGGTACAGTGGCCCCGAGTCTTCTGTTCTTACTTGTTGGAGTTCTTCTGAAAGGTGAAACAAGTTGATTAATCCTCTTATAAACCCACAGAGCCAGTAAACTTAACTACGAACAAGTACTGTCAAGTACGCACCACAAAAAATGACATTTCCATGCCTTCTAGAAATCTCAGTTTTGCTCTTTAATGCTCTTTGCCTTTTAAGATATACAGATAGAATTTTGTGATTTTTCCCTATTTCCATGTTATTGATATCCCTGTCAAGCAGGAAAATCTTACTAAAAAGAGCCAGACTCAAATTTCTGTGGAATAGCACTTAGAAGAGTCTCATTTTTGAGATGGCACTGAGAAATGCAGTGATAGCAGTAAGAAAAAAAATCTTTGGAGTAGTGACTTATTTGAATAATGAGGGTTTTGAACTCTGTCAGGGATGTTCCTGATTTCTGCGGGTTAGTTCCAATCGTAAACACTGCAGAAATGGGGAGTTTGAGTAAACCAAAGAAAAAAATTCTGACACCACTTCCTTGCTTTCCTTTACTTGATCTCTCCTTAGAAAGACTTCAAGACTGGACAAAAAAATTAACAGTAATGAGACATTTATGATGGATTTGTGATTGAAATACATCCCTATCTTCAGCAGTTTTTCTTCCTAAGTTGCATTACACTTCTCAGTAGTTCACTTGTGCAACCTTGGGTAGGAACATGAGCAGAAATAGGTCCCAGTGCCACATTGGTCAGTCCTGGTTTCACTCTTCTCTCTCTTATTCTCTCCTCCAGAAGGAGCCAGAGAATGAGCCTGATACATCTTTAGGATCACTAAAAATGTTTCTGTGTCCCTCCATGAAAATCTGAAAACTGTGGTTGCTGAAAATGACCCAGCATCAAGTTTCAAGGAACTGGAGTAGCAAAGAGGTCTTGGGTGTTCCATGACTTCACTGTCCTTTTTGTTGGGATTTCTAGTTCTCTTGTGTACTTGAAGTGCAACTTCATTGAAGTACAGGTCTAGGAGGGAGAACATAGGCCACTGAGAGTGGTCAGACAGTCTTGTGTTCACAGGTCTGTGTAACCTGCTATGGGCTCCATTGATCTCAGACCTTCCCTACATGTCAGATATTTTAGGGTGAAAAACAGAATCTGACTAAATCACAGGTTGTCACAAGTGTTGTCTTCATGCTGTTATTTACAGTGAATGAAATGTCCAGGTAATCCTAGGAGGTGGCCTCTGGTAACAGCAGTAGTCCTGCCCAGAAATCCTTACTTTTCGCAAAAAGAGTAATTGATAATAACAAGCATTATGTGTAGGTTTACTGAATGGAGACCATGGTGAGAGTAAAGGAGGAGGCAGACAGCAGTAGTCGGAATACAAAGATGCACAGAGATGCAAGATGAAACGATAAAGATTTTATTCCTAGGTATATGACTGCATATGTATCTATACATATGAAACTGCTTTGTTGTAAAAAACAATATTATATAGTATAGGGGAGAAGAAAAATTTCTTGAACTCAGGGTTTGCTGACCTTGGATTCTGAAGGATTTTATTGCTGACGTGAGTAGTAATCTTATTAAACGCTGTAACATCACATCAGAGTAGGCTTTGGAAATACCAGCAATGTTACTAACATGTTAGCAAAAGTTACTTAGGACAACTGTGAAGTGCCTTTTACATAATAGATGGTTTTCTCTCATGGGGTAAGTGAAGTTTTACAAGCAAGAGTTATGGTTTTGTTCTGCCTATCTCCTAGGGTTAACAGAGTGAAATTGCCTTTTGGCAGTTGCCTTCATCTAAACCACTACAGGCACTGAAAGTGGGGATGCCAGCCTGGAGGGGGAGCTCAGAGGGTACTGGGGGGAAGTGAGGGATGTCCTCCAGGTGGGTTTCTGTAGAAAGCATATGCAAAGGAGTAAAGAATTATTTTAAATGTCATCAATTTGCAGAGAATCTTGTCTTCTTGGTTCAAAACTAAGACTGAAGTGATTCTGTGTTAATCCTTCATAAACAGGAGCTTCTCAACTCTTAAGAGAATTGATAAACTATTTTCTTATCCGATCTTCTTTCATACATGTCTCCAGGTTTCAACTGTTAACTTCTTTTATTTCTTCAGAAGTTTATGTAAACGGAGGAACAGTTGTCAGAGGACTCCCCCCCCTCCCTTTTTTTTTTTTTTTTTTTTTTTTGTAGGAGGTAGTTATCTCCCTGAATAACTGGCATTTTGCTATTTTGCTTTTCTTTCTTCTTACAGTTCTTTTACCTCGTAATATGAAAGCTATGAACAAAGGATAGAAGTAAGTTTCAGAGAAGTCTCATAGGGAAACAAGCCTACAGTGTTCAAACCAGTCCCAAATGGGGAAGGTAATCACAGTGGGCAGCTGCAAATAGGAACCACAAGGGTCAGTTCCCAGGAGCTGAGAAGGAGTAAATGTAGAATTTCAATATACAGAGTAATCCATGCTTAAACGCTCTGGTCGTGTTCTTATTTGTTCTGCCTTTAAAATGCATGCTAAAGTACTTGCATATGCAGCACCTTTTGAGTTTAATGAGTGTTGCACACGAACATCAGAGATCAGAACTTGCTGCCTAGCCAGTGTAATAAGTAAGGTTTTAAGGATGGAGGTACAGTGTGTTGGAAGAGAAGAGACACTGAGCATTTCTTGTATGCTTTTATCTTGTTTTGGAGAATGAAGTGAGACGAAAGAATGCACCGAATTTGCATTTCTTTATAGGTTGTTTTGTTCGGAGAGGGAAAAAAGCTATCTTCAACCCCATTTTAGTCCCCAGATCTGATCAAGAGAGGTCAATAACAAGCCTGCCTCCGGGGCACCAATGGAGCTATTTGTATTGTGATAATATCTGCAGGACCCAGCTGAAACTGGATCCCACTAGCACAGGGACTGTCTTTCATTGTGTGGTTGCTGTTGCAAAAAGTTTGTGCTCCAAACAGACAAGACAAAGGGTGTGAGGGGGAACGACTCAGTGATGGCAGACTTACCATCCTACAACCGGGCAGAACAGACTTGGAAACAAAGCCGTGCTGTCTTTCCTCAGCTCCCTGGTTACAGCAACTCCTGAGCTTGTGTTCCTGCAACCTGAGCTGTGCCTCTGAGTTAGAGCAGTCTGGAGCCAAACCTTCCACTAGCAGTGTGTCACGTTTAAGTCTTGCTGTAAATTCATTTGTGAGTGCTCAGAAGCTCATTCAGAAGCGTGTAGGTGCAGCTGAGGCTCTGATCCCCACTCCAAAACAAGTCTCTCCTTTATATCCTTCCAGCCTGTTAATTTTTCTTTAATTGACCTGTAGAGACAAATTATGATCACATTGGATTTTTTTTTTGCTGTCACCGAAGTGAGAAGGCAGTAAGGCTGACACTGGCTTATTATGTGATGGAGAGCCTTAGGAAACTAACCTTTGCCCTTTGATTACGTGATCCCTAAGCTAATGTTGAAGCACCATCCTTGGCCTGACCCCAGGTGTCAGCAAGAAGCACTCTGTTGTCTGGATGCACGGACCTCAGTCCTCGGGAGTTAACGAGAGGTCACACGAGCACTGCTGCCTTGCACAATTAAGGGAGCATGCAGGAGGTTGGGCAAAAGTTTAACATGATAAAGTGGACTCTTTCAGTCAGGAGGCTGGAATGTATAGTTTGTAAGGTGATACCGACCCTTAAGGAAAACCTAAACTGGATTTATTCCAGGGTACAGAGGAAGGAACACAAAGCTTCCTTCTGCCACAACTGCTCAGCTTAGCCTAGCAACTCTTCCACTTCCATCCTTCCTCTTTTACAAAATGGAGCCTTGCAAGCATTTTCACTGTGCCTGAGGAGCCATTGGGTTCCTCTCAGGCACACACCCAGCCCATGTGTTGTGGTGTAGTGCAGAAAAGCCCTCTGTGCTGGCATCAGCCTCATCTGCAGCGAGCTCTAATAGAGCAAAATTATGTTTATAAAGGCACAGAGTTATTGTTCCAGATTGCTTCAATGCACTGAAGCAATGTTCAGATTAGTAAATCTGCTTACAATTAACCTCCCTGGAGGGAGAGAAAGGAGGAAGGCAGGGAATGCTGGGGAATTACCATGAAGTGGAAAGAATCCAGGTTTTGTGTTCTGTATTTGTTTGTTGTTTTTTTTTTTTTTAAGCTTGCTCAGAAATGTGTGTTGCTTTTTGTCGCAGACTTCAGAGTCTTATAATATTTAAATGTCCGTGCTTCTCAGAACATATGATTACATTCTGCTACTGAACAATAGATTGAATTGATTTACTTACTTTAATTCTGGTTTAAATCAGCAACCAGGAAACATCAGATTGAAAAACTGTCATGTTTATATTTTCTACTTTATATTCCTCTTTCATTTTCTTCCAGACTCCTTACTGAAGTGCAGTTCCATCTCCAGTGAGTTGCTGAGTAGAGGGCTAGTCTGTGTAGCTGCATTTCAGAAGCTCACACTGATGATCTAATGTAATTTTAACATGAATTAATTAGAGTGCATGCATTCATTGTTTAAATGCTTTAATTCAGAACTGAAGTGTTTCTTTATATATACATATATTTTTCCAGCATTAAATACTAGATGTAAGAATTGTTTTGCTATGGGCTAGATTTTTAACTAGGTGCCTAAATACCATACAGTGGCTGGGGGCTTTTTCAAACATTCCAGAGTAGTTACTTCCCCTACTGACTTGCATTGGTTCCTCAAGAGGCATGACTGAAAGATCAGAGCAGAAATCAGAAAACCCTGAATTCTATTCTGGGACTTCTCTCCAAATGTTACAAGCTGATGAGACGAGTTTTTCTATCTTGACAGAAGAAAATGACAACCCTTTTTGCAGAGCTTGTGTTTTAAGGTGGAAGATGTAAACTGAAAATACTGAAGAAATGTTAAGAATTTGAGTACACAGATATTGGAGAAACAGTGATCAGGTTATATAGATGCCTGTGTTTTCATTTTCTTCATTAAGGCTGCATGTTTCTTTTTCGGTTTCTGATCAGATAAGAATGTTTGTATTTATTCTTTCAGACTGAGAAACTGGAGACTTCTAAAAGTTACCAACAAATGCTCTGTATGATTGATGGGGATAGTTTTAAGATCAGAGCAAAACTAGCATAAGGGGTCTTCCTGCTGCAAAACACTGTTTTCTTGTGTCCTTCTGTCCTCTGCTAGAGTGTTCTAATGCACACTTTGCTGTGCTTGACAGCTGAAAATGATTTATATACAGTTAATATTCTGTCGTACCGATCTGATTTCTACTTTTTGCATGCTGTTTCCCATCATTAAAGGAACATCTTTTGCTTTTTTTTAAACATTGATTTTGTGTCTTAAAAGAAGCATATATGCTTTTCCTTTTTTCTCTTCTCGCTTCTTCTGTGTTTTAGCCTTTCCTCCTGATTTTGCATGGCTTTCACTTGCCAGCTTTAATGTTTGAAGGAGCAACTTAGGTTGAATGTTATTATTCATAATTTACTCTATGTTCTGTGAAGATGGTTATGTAATAGCAGTAATTGCATCAACTCACCTAATGAGCTTTCCCTCCAGTGCCATGTACAGCAGATTAATAGCCCATGAATTCATTTGCAGCTCGTTGAGTTTCAGAAAAGTATTTCAGGCAGCAATTAATAAACTGCTAAAGAAAATAACATAAAAAATGATTTTTTTTATTATGTTAACTCTCCAGCTGAACAATTTATTGGCACCTTTCATGATGTGGCTAAGTAAATTCTCTCCTAATTTCTCAAGCAGAGCATGATTAGTGAACCCTGCTCAAGTCAAGACTGTTTGGTAATTAGTCTGATCTTTATATCCTAAAATGTTAAGAAGTACAAATAGAGTCCTCAAGTTCTCTTTTCTCTTCTGCTTGTTGCCTTTCAGGCATTACACAAGTAGCTGCAACTTTAAATCATAGCATGCTAGAGCCGCAACATTTATTTTTTTTCTTCCTCACATAGAAAATTGTGTAAGCTAAGAATTGAAGACCCCCAGCCAATAAACAACCCTTGGCACCGTTTCTGTGTTTCTTTTTGTCAGCTCCAAACCTCCCAAGTGTTGGAACTGAGCCCGGAGGCAGGAGCGGGGACCTGGAGAGGGGCAGTGGTGCTACTGTCCCCAGGGAAATTACCCAGGGGTCAGACACCACTGGGCAGGGACATGTGGAGAGAAAGGCACGGAGACAGGAGGGAGAACAGGGGACCTCCTGCATGTGATAGCATCAGATGGAGTGAGACCATCAGAGTGGACTGGGAGAAGGGCAGCAGCGCGATGCTGAGCCCTGGGGCCGCCTCTGTGGGGGATTCTCTGGAGAGGGGAGACAGCATTGCACATGGCCAGTCTGGCTGCCCTAGAACTAGTTGTTCCACCCTTTTTTTTTTTTATTAAATTGACTGTCTTTGTCAAGTTTTTGATGTTTCGCATAATTTCTTGTTCAAAGGAAACACTTATCTTCTTTTTTTTCCTCCTCCCTTTAATCCAAAGGAAGCACTGGGCCTTGCCTTGTCTTTAAGAGTAATAAAATATATATATCTTAAAACCCTTTCCCCCATTTTGGGCTCTTGAGGACTGAGTAAGCATAAAGGGAATCCCTTCAATAAGCTCACACAGAGATTGATTGCATGTCCTCAGCTGGAAGTTGCATTAAGACTCACTCACTGAGGTATGGCTGCCTTGGTGAACTTGCCGCTGCTCCCGGCGGTCTCTATGACAACGTGGACCCTCGCGGAAGTTACCAGATGCTCTGTGCAGCCTTTGTCCGCGCCTGTAAATTCTAATCCTGCGGGACTGCGAGTGTGCACCCTTCTTACCTTCTACTTAATGTGTTTTATTAAAGCTCTGGCACTTCTGGAGGTGCTGTGCTAATCGCTTTCACTGCGGGACCCAGTAGCGCTCTGAAACAGATGCCCTTTAAGAAAAGGTGTCAGTGCAATGTCAGGGACTTCTGGACTTTCTGAATGCCTCTTGATCTTCTCCTATGGAGGAAGTTTGGCTGAATGGCATGGAGACCTTGTATGCATAACTTGTCTGTCAGTATAGGTGAAGCTCGGAAATAATTACAGCCAGAGAAAAGTATAAAGCACATACAGTGTAATTTCTTCAAAGTAGCCAGGACCTACATCTGCTGCACACTCAAGTGAAGTGCGTGTTAATATTCAGCAGCTTTAATAAAGTCCTTTGACCTGATCGAACCCTTTCTTACTTTAAAGAGAGCACATATGATCCGAGCCTGTAGTCTGGTCATGTCTCTGTTGATGTTCAGTTTCAGTAGCAGCCCTGTGGCACCTCCTCCAGAGGTCTTGCTCGATTTTGGGAACAGTTAGAGGCACTGAAACTTGAGAATTTTCATTTCACACCTTTGTGTATTTTCATCTCACGTGAGTCTGATTATTTCTGCGGTCTTCTTGTGTTATTTCTTGTCTCCCGCTTTGTTTTTCGCAGGTGGGTGGGTGGGTGCAGTTATTGTAGCACACGGACTCCATACATTCATTGTAGATGACCTTTACCACAGCTTGAGTTTAGTATCAAAACTGCTGTCATGCAGAAAAGAAAAAACTGTGTTATCCTCTCTGCCTTGTGCCAGGCAATGTTGCTGTAAGAGCAGATGGGAAATCTGGAGGTAGTCTGTCCCTGCCTGGCTCTTGTGCTCGAAAGCGCAGGGCTGAGGCCACGCTTGCTTGGTCATGCAGACATAACGGCTGAGACCCCAATCCCATGACCTCAAAAGCTTTGTTTCAGAGCTTCCATTCTTTCTTCATGCACTCAGTTCACTGCTTCCTATTCCTCATTCAGATCATTTTCTTGTTTGGGGGCATGGGGCATCTTTGATGCATCTCTTTCTCCTAATTGCCATTTTGCCATGCGATTGTGCTTTCTACTGGCACCTTGTGGTTTCTCTGCTGACTGTAGCTGTGCATTTTTTTTTCTCCCTCTGAATGCTTCTCTTATTTTTGGATGCTAAATTTGTCTGATGGAGAAATTTGATGAGATAAATATCGGTATGGGAATGAGCAAATTGCCAGTGTCCTGGATCTTGAAGCTAAACATGGCTTATTTGGTTGTCAGGCTAACCTGAAAATGTTATCTGCAATAGTCAAGGTTCATGAGAAGTGCCATAAATTGTTCCCAGGAGTTCTGGGAAGTCTGAACTGTAGCAACCTAAAAGTGCCTGGAGGACTCAGTGTCAGAGGAGACACATGTTTGGTCCTTCCTTGTAGAAGAACATATGAGAATGCACACATCCTCCTGTTGATTTGTATCTGCAAGCTTACTCCTCCGTTTTCCTGGCAATGCCTTCTCTGGAGATGCTCTTGTGTAGGATGGGTTTTTCTGCAGAATGCAAAGAAGCAAAGGCTGTGCTGACCATGCAGTGGGAGGGACTTGTGTGCCGATAGTGTGGAAGATAAAAAGAAGACACTTGGAAACCAGAAGGCTCTCAAAGACTCATTAAGAAGATCTCTACATAAGTAGATGAGGCCATGGATTTCCCTCTGCTGCTGTCAGACTCTTTCAGCTTGCTTTCATACACTGTATGAATTGTTATAGCAGAGGGAGTTTTCCATTGCCATGCCTGTGATAAGCCAGCTGACACACTGCAACTCCTGCTACGGAGATGCTAGCCCTAGGACTGTGCTCTAAAAATAACCCTGATTTGTTTTCAGTTTGACTTGGTATCACATGCTCAATTTAAAATACACTGGAACAGTTAATCTCCTGTTCTTCAGTGCTCACATGGAAAGTGAACGGGATTTTTTAAAAGTTACATGGCATACACACTGGAGAAATAACACCCTCTTTATCCTAACTGAAATACCATTCTGCTGTTAATACTAGCAAAAGAAAGATCATAAGGCACCGGGATTTTCAGTTTTCTTTGGCCCAGTAGAATTTAACAGGAACAGTTTTGCCCCATCCCACCTTGTCCTGGTAGTTGTTCACATGTTGGCACATTTGTGAAAACTCTAGATTTTTAAGTCTTAAAAATTTGAGTCTGAAGTCAAATGCCTGTCAGTCACACAGCAGCAGTTCTGAAACTGACTTAAAAAAATGGTAGCAAATAGCCCCGCAGGCAGTGCCTAAGGCCAGTGAGCATTTAGTCATCTGTGGGATTGTTCTCAGCGTCATTAATCCAAAACCAGTTGCTCATCATCAATACAAATTAATTTGATAGGTAAATGTGGGGAAATTATCTGACTTCTTGAGACGTTTATCTGAATTTCAGAGTTAGAGCTGAGTGGAATTCTTCCTTTCCCCTGGCAAAAAGTGCAACAAAAAGCAAACATGCTTTTAGTTGGATTACAGGCTTGGTTAGTCATCTGACAGACAGTTTTAATGGAGTCAAAAATACATGCTGGGGAAACATGCTGACCTACTTTTCTTTCTTGCTTTCTTTTTTAAAACTTTTAAGCAAGCGAAATGTTAATTTAAAAACTCCTCATAAAACTGAATTTTGCTGACAGGGCTCACTTGGTAATTAATTTATTTACGCTTCTGCTTCGGGTACGATACATGCTTTTAGTAACTGAATTTCATCAGGTTGTTTTTGTTTCTGTTAGGGAATTGGGTTACGTTAGAGAAATCCATGTTCTTCTCCCTTTCCAGGACAAGCCATCAGACTCAAGTTAATGAATGATTTAAGTCAAATCCTCAGAGGGAGGACTTTACGAGCCATTTAAAATGACAGACTAACAAAGCGTGGTACATTTGTATCGTTTTCAGTGCATTATATTTTTAAACATTTTTAGTCTTCAAACTTGTGGGAAGAAGAATCGTTGGCGTAGTGTTGTGCATTTTGCATCAGGGACTGTTTTTTATGTCACTAAGTAGGCTGATAACTCTACCTTCAGTGTTTTCTTGGAGTCAGAACTCAACAAATTTGAACTGTAGAAATTCTTCCCATAAGACGTGAAACTCAGAAAAGAAAGCATTAAATCAAATGGGAAAATTTAGTAGTGAGGACAGTCTATAACACTGCAGATAGAAATTGAGTGATACTGGGAGATGAGCTTTTTAAGAATGCTGCAAGCATGACTGCATCTTTTCTTTGGAAGTGAACACACCTACAATTCATCTAGTGATTTGGGGTGCCATGTTACAATGTCCATGGCAAAGAGGCGTGGTTCATTCACTTGGCAACAATGGATAGTTTTGATGAAGACATCACAGTGCAGCTGAAACAGTGACAGAGAACATAATGCTTTGGTTTTCTGGTCAGTCTGCAGATGCTGTTCGCACTTGTTACCTCTCCTTCTGTTTTAGTCGTTAGCAGCCTTACCAGTGTTGGTCAAACCTGATACAGGGAATGGTGGTGCAAATCTTCTACGGCTTCTCATCTGTTCTGAACAAAGTTCTGGTATCTTTTCATTTCTTTTAACTCCAGCTGGCCAATTACACGTTGCACTATTTATGTGTTATGGAAATAATAACACAGTGAAAGAGATGTGAAAAAATGGAAATTGACAAGAATTGTATGGGTTCGTGGGAGTACTGTTTTGTTTCATAAGAATCCATGAATTACGTATTCTCTAATAGAGCACAGTACTTCCAGTTGTGTATTTTTAGAGGATGTCCCAGTGCCACATTAAAGGTAGAAAATTTATTTTTCAGAATTTTAAATGTAGTATGTTTATTTTCACTAATGCATGAGAGTTTTCTCTACATACCAAGAAGATTAAAGCTGGTACTGCATAGGTCTTATTCATTTAGCGGCACAGCTTCATCAATAGAGGAGGCCTAAGAAGATGAATCCTTCATGATATTGTACCTTACATGTGTGGCATCTCTCACTGCATGAGCTATTCTTTTCATACAAGGATTACTTTACCTCTGTTTTGCTTGCCATAACACTGCTTCAGGACTATCAGTGAAATGATTGATTTTGATTTTAGTGGAGAGACAATGGGGAAGAGCTACCCAAAAGGTATGACTTCTGAAATTTCATCAAAGAGAGGTTGTTGTGATAAAGAACTGTTGATACTGGAAGATGGAATTTTAAGAGTTCAGTGAATTTTGAATCGTTCTCTTAATGATGCTGATCTGCCTCCACTGGGCAGGGAGCAAGCCTGAGCTGTTGAGTTTCAAATTCTGAGTCTCATAAAGATGAGTTCATAAGACAAGAACTCAGAGAGCTTTTGGTCTTGTAGTCCATGTTGTGGATGTGCCATCCCATTGAGATTACACCATTGAGAGCTCAGGGACAGATGCCTGTAACAAGTGACACAGAGAACTGTTAATTCCAAATAACCTTTTGACAGCTTCCTTCTATGATTAGGATGCTCAGTTTGCCTTCTTCTGTAATTTGAAAGAGAAGCAGATTTTATAAATACTTTTTTTTTCTCTTCGAGTGCCTTTTCACTTTAATGCTGATATTAAATCAGAACATCCAGAAAATAGTTTTAAATTGAAAAGGGATGCAAATAATAATAAAAAGGAAAACAAATAAAGGCAGGAAGATATCTGTTATTGTGGTAAAGCAACTCCATTATGCTCAACTCTCTCCCATAAAAAGTGAAAAGTACACACTGAAGGGAATAAGGAGAAATGTTTTACTTGTTTAAGTCTACTGAGGACTGGAATCCTCCTTGTACTTAAGAGAGAGTCAAAACTTTTTTTTGGCAACTTTTTCTGCTGTTTTGTATGTCAGCTGTAAGTATTTTGTTTGTTTATTAGGAACATTTTTCCTGCTAGTATTAATGCATGGCCAAGTGTGAACATATTTAAAACCATATGGATACACTAGCTGCCTCCCTGAAGGTATGCAGGATTAATCCCTATGAGTTCTGGGGTCTTTTTTCTTGGCTGGGGGTATGAGGTTGGGGGATGATCCTGTGGTCAATGAGCCTTGCAGTAATGGACGAAGAACTTTTAAAAATACTCCCTAGGAACCAGGAAATGTAGAAAGAATAAGACAATTAAGGGGAATCACTAGATATCCCAGGCTTAACAGTTCATTATATATATTTTTAATGAGTATTTAATCTAATGCTGTGCGATGGATTAGAAAAGAGGGGGAATCTGGCCTCTTTCTGTTCATAAGTTTAGGTTTTCCCTTCACTGAGCATTCACTCAGGGCAAATTGTTTAACTTGAGCTGGTTGGAGGCATTCCAGCACAACAGCATTTTGCTGAAAAATAACACTGTCTTGAATTCCAAAATGCATAGTTGTCAGCATCGTGGTTTGTTCAGATTTGCAAAACCTTGGGATGGGTTACAAGGGGGCCAGAATGGATCCTTGTCAGTTCCTGTCCTCCAAGTGGTGCCTCCTGGGCCCGGCTGTGATTCTGTGACTTGTCTGCAACACGTCTGCCGTGCGGCCTGCGGCTCTGGGGCAGTCCCACAGCTGTTCATCGGCTCTTTCATGAGACGAAGAAAGCTATGCTTTCCAGAGTCCCAGCATTCAGCCCATGCTAACCATCAGTGATTCCCCAGGAGCAGTATCCTCAGGACTTCTCCTAAAAGGGCTTTTTAAAAGTCCATCGTTACTGGAAGGAGGTGCCCAACCTGTGTGTGATGAGTCCCATGTTGTTGAAGGCCAGGAAGACAAGGTGTGATTAGGAAATGCCAGTAATGCTAATTAATACTGCAGTGTCGTCTCTGATGCAAGTTTCTGTCCATTGGGGACCACCACCCTCATTTAATTAAGGGATGGTGATACATTGAGTCCAGGCTTCTTACCCGGCCCTTGGCTTCCATTTCAAACATCATCTCATGTCCAAGTTGTATCCTTTGTTTTCATAGAGAAGTCTGGGAAAACTAGGTCAGTTTATCCAAGTAGAAATTATTATTTTATTGAGTTAACTCTGTGGTGACCTGCCGCCTGTTTGCCTTCTGAAAACGAACTCCCTTGTGTGCAGTGAGGACTTGCAGTGGAAGTTGCAGAGGCCACAGTAATCACTTTGATTTCAAATCAACAATAAAAAGGCTTCTTTTTTTAGTATGCTGCTGTTTCCTGGAAACAAGTGTCTGTCTGCCTCGCTCCTTCTGTGATCACTAGCTCTGACTGGTCTGGTGTGCTGTGAAAGCACTTAATGTGGAAAGGTTATGTGCTGGCATTACTGGAGATATTTTAAAAAATCTTACAGAGAAATCAGGATTTGATGTTACTTGACTTTGTCTGGCAGAATTAAGTTGCTTAAACCAGTCCTGTAGTTGATTCTGTGCCTTCTTTTTTAAGTAATCCTGTCCACTCACTATTTCAGAACTTAACTCCCAGATAAGAAAACAATTTTTTTTAAATGCAAGAATAGTTGGAACATATTTTAAAGAACTTCTTTGTCATTGGACATAAAAGATAGAATATATCATAATAGTCAGTCTGATAATTAGGTGCAGGCATGTGGAGTGATTCATGTCCTAACACGAGTGTTGAAGCAGCTGGGGTTTCTGCAGGTGTGTTGAGGGAATTAGACCCCGTGCTGCCACAGTGCTCCTGCCACTGCATAAAGGACGAGTGCAGATGTCTGGAGGAACTGCGTTCGTACATGAAAAGCAGCATTTCTGAGTGTGAATTATGGATAGAACAACATTTATGAAACACACAAGCAGCAGCCTTTGTCTACGACGTATTTCATTTGAAGAGGCGCAGTAAACCTGGTGCTATCCCAAACTGAGAGACCCCAGGCACAATCTGTGGCTGAGAGACAGGATCATTTTTAGAGCCTCAGCTCGCCTGTGCAGCGTCTCAGAGCAGGCAGCAAGATGTCAGAGTTGAATTAATTTGTTTACCTGTGTCAACCGTCAGCTTCAGCCCTGCATTTACGGGAAGCTGGTGACGTGGCCAGCCAAGCGCTTCCAGCCCAACACAGCCAGCATGTGTTATTCCCATTGAGCAGGGAGCATGCTGTGGCTCAGCCTTGTACAGAGAGCTGAAGATTGTGTGGCTGGCAGTAAAATGTGACCTCCTGACTTCAGTCTTAAGTTAAGGTGTGTGAAAAAGGGCAGTGTAATTAAAAACAAAAAAAAGCCCTTCCCCAAACTAATTTACAGTCTTTTTTATTGCAGTTGCTCAGCTTTTGGGAAGGAAATTCAAATTGCAGTTTTTGAACATGTCGTTTTACCATTTGATGGGACTGTACTTTCACTATTATGACTAAACCATTTTAATGACAAGCATTATTAATTAAAAAATGGGGCCCAGTGTCTAAACAGTCTCCATGGGCAGATGCTGGCACATGCCCACCAGCTGTGCAGGACTGCACGTAGATGTGAAGCCTCAACAATATATTTCTTAACTGCTCTTCTGGTGCTTTTAGGTCCACCTGGCTAAATAATGCATTGCTTTCCTTCCTGTCTTATGGCCTCATGCTGCTGGGCTGCCTCCTGGCAGAGCAGGACGTCTGGCAGCAGCAGCCCTGGTAGGAAGGTTGAATGCTGCCTCCCACCACTGCAGAGCCACACCACCTTCCTCAAAGTGTCAAGAGATGGAAATAACCTCCCAATCTTCCTTTTTTTTTTTACTTTTTTTTTTGTTGTTTGTTTGCTCGTTTTTCTTTTTTAAGTATCAGCAAGCTTTTGTCCTTAGGAAAAAGACTCTTTGAGTTCACAATGGTGGGTTTTCTACATTACCTTCAGAGGAATAGGTAAATAGTAGCTGAGCTCTTTGTTTGATTTTATTATCCCTGGCTTAGTGGGAAGCCAGGGCTGCAAGCTGCCTACGCTGTAACACAGGCTAGCGCTCTGGTTCAGGACTACAGCTCCCTTTCTCAAAACACATCTGGAACAACTGTTCCTCTGCTTTCATGAGCTCAATTTACGGTTGCACGAGGCAACGTATTCTTTGTGCTTGATGAAATACACAGTGCACGCAAGCCTCTTCAGATGTGTTGTCAGTTGGCAGCTCTCTCGCTAGATGCACCTTTACACAATTGCACAAGACACCAGGAGGTACGAATGTGAAATTTAGCCTTGAGGGCTAAACAAAGAAATGAAACTTAGCTATGAATGCGGTATTATCCATCTGCAGAAACAGATATTAGATCTGATCTCTCACTATGTTACTGTAGTTTTACACTAATAGGACTCTGCTGAGATCACTGGAGTAGCACCACTACACAACTGAAGTAGTAGTGGTGATAAGTTGGGACTGTTATTTTCAATGCTGGTGAATAACATAGGAGTGAACACTTTTTGGGTTCACATTGTATTCGCTGCGTGAAACCAGCCTTAATGAAAGGTAAAAAAGCAGGTGGCACACACTCCTGGTATTGTTGCTGAACTTCTGCTCATCCTTTTAAGGTGCCATTGCTTTATGTGCTGCATGGTAGTACATGAGCACAAGGAAAGGGTGCTTTCAGCTCACCTCCTTTTTTAACCCCCAGCCAACCGTAACCTTTTTGTTTACTGTCCATACAATTCATTTTATCATGTGTAATCAAAAAGCCTACATGATACAATGCTGGGAGGAGTGGCTGACACACCTGAAGGCTGTGCTACCATTCAGCAAGACCTGGACAGACTGGAGAGTTGAAACAGGGAGGAACCTGATGAGATTTAACAAGAGCAAGTGTATAGTCTTGCACCTATGGAGGAATAACCACATGACATTAGTACAGATCAGGGGATGATGACCTACAGTGTACCCTAGTGGTCAAGAAGGCCAATGCTGTCCTGGGGTGCATTAAAAAGAGTATGGCCAGCAGGTCAAGGGAGGTGATCTCCCTCTGTTCTGCCATATTTGGAATACTGCATCCTGTTCTGGTCTTCCCAGTTCAAAAAAGATAGGGATCTCTGACAAGGAGTCTGGTGAAGGACCACAAAGATGATAAAGGGCCTGAAGCATCTACCGTATGAGGAAAGGCTGAGTAACCTGGGTCTGGTCAGCCTGGGGAAAAGAAGACTGAGGGAGAAACTGATTAATGTTTGTAAATATCTAAGGGAGGTGGGAGGCAAATAGATGAGACTAGGTTCTTTTCAGTGGTGTGTAGTGATAGAACAAGGAGCAATAACCTAAAACTGAACATAGGAAGTTCCATACAAACATGTGGAGGAACTTATTTACAGAAAGCACTTATTTACAGAGCACTGGCACAGGCTGCCCAGGCAGGTTGTGAAGTCTCCTTCTATGGTGATGTTCAAGACCTGCCTGGATGCCTGCCTCTGTGACCTATTGTAGGGAATTTGCTTTAGCAGGGGAGTTGGACTCTGCAATTCTGTGATTCTATGTGATTTGTAGGATAGCTGAAACTCATTCATTATATTGAATGTGCTTATTATGGAAAACTGTTTTGTTAAAAATGGTGGTGGTGACAGGAAGGAAGTTGAATTTGTCATGATAGGTAGCTTTCCAGTTCAGCTGTAAGAAAACCAAGTACTTTGCTCAAGCCCGTTAAGCATGAGAAATAAAATAGCCGCAGCACACAATATGAAGTGCTATAGTCATGCCAGATAGCGGACAGAAACAGTGCAGTGTCTGGGTTTAGTTTACAGCAGTGCACTTTCCTTGCCATCAGCAATTCTGGATAATGTCCAACAAATTGAATTGGTGACACTGTATAACCAGAAGTTCTCCCAGTTGCAAGCCATCCTGCTACCATGACTGTCTCATAAGAGAAATTAATGTAATATTTGTAGATGAGTAGACTGGTTTACCTTTTGGTGACCCTGAAGAAAAAGGTCAAGTTTGGGATATTTTTACCTGTAATCGGTTATCCATAAAGAGTTAGTGTACCAGACTTCAAGACTGTAGTCAAAAGGGCAGTTGGTTTGCAAAGGTAGCTCAAAAGGGCACTTGAACAGCTAAAATCAGATGAGACAGATTTAGTGGCCTCATAGTGACTTCTGACTGAAAGTTCAGAGTTTGAAATTGAGGAGTTTTTCTTAACCCAGCCTGTGGAAAACAACTGTACTATATATATATGTGTGTGTGTGTGTGTGTGTGTGTGTGTATATTTTTTTTTTTGTAGCATAGCTTAATAGAAATTTAATGTCAGACTTTTCAGAAGTGTTTTTCAACCGCTGTGTATGCATTTAGTCACTTGAGCTGTAAGGAAGAGAAAGAATAATCACATTGCATTTGTGATTGTGTGTATTTTCAACTAATGTGTTCAGACACGGCTGTTCCATAAAAGCTGCCCTGTTGCCCAGACTATTTCAGTTTAACTAGCTGTATACAGAATTTTACCTAGACAGCTGAAAAAGTTACTAGTAAATCCACTGAGATTTTGACAGATGAAAAAGTAGACTGCAACCACAATGATACTTCATTTCCCTGCATCAACCCTGCAAGTTTGGGAAAGCTCTCAGGATGGAATGATTGATTCCTAAAACTCCTTCCAATTTCAGCACTGACCAGGGGAAGGGATGACTGGCAGCATCCAGCAGATGATGCTATTACTCTGCAAAGCCTATTACGAGTGCCATGGTAGATCTTAATAATTACTTTCACCGTTAGAGAAGGAAGAGCCTGATTTCGTGTAGAATATTGGGAGATAGTTGGGGCAGGAAATAAATGAGCAGGGAATGGCACTTGTGTAGATTCATTCTGCAGCATCACTAGCTGAATGGAGACATTGTGGGATCTGCTTTTGGAGGAGATCCGCCTCACAGATGGAAATTTCTGGCTGTGTTAAGTAACTTGGAGGTTATGTGCAATACACACGGAAATGTAAGTGACTGATTTATCAGTGGGTATGACTCGGTTATTTGCACTGGAGATATGTTGCTGGGCCTTCATGGGAAATGCTCGTGGTTTATTTTGCCTGAAATTGTTAATGCTTGCCTTTGGTAGTTCTTTAATTTTCAGCTTCTAGAAATTCCTGGATTATCCTATTTCATGGTGGCAATCAGTTGATGACATTAAAGCACCCTGAGAATGAAATTCTCAGGGAAAATGCTATATCTAAACAGTTTATTGTTAAATTTGTAATCATATTTATTCATCTAGTTTGATTGCAACATGCAGGGAAACTGTCAGGGTGGGGAAAGAGTTGGCTTTTAGTTCAGCCCATGATACACATTTTGCACTCCATATCCTGGCTCTGACTAAGCTGTTCTGTTCCAGTTATTGTCTCATTTGCCTACCACACCTGCACACTTCAAAACACCGTTTCTGCTAGTTTTGTTTCACATATTTGCTGTCTTTGTATCTTTACAACTTTTCAGAAATTTATTTTCTCAGTTCTGTTTAGGACTGGATTTGTGGGGGGTGTTTCCATTTGTACTTCTGGAGTTCTGATTTTTATTCTTTATTATGTTGGCCATGTTCTGTAGAACTGGAGCCAGCCCCAAAATGACATAGTCAGCATGCAGGTAGACTTTATCAGTATATTCATGGGCCTGGATGCAGTTTACAAGCTTTTTGGTATATGTGTATTTTTTTGTTTGTTTTTTGTTTGGTTGTTTTTTTTTCCTAGCTGAAGTATCTTAGGGAGAGTTCTCTAGGTTTCCTTAAGCATTCAAGCCAAATCGGCATGTAGAGCCAGCTGGGTTTTTTCTTTTGGTTTCAGGTCTTGCACTGTCGGTTCTAGATCTGCAACGTATGACAGTTGTTTTCATAAGTCTTACAAACAGAAAGAATGCTGTTTAAGAAGCAAGCAAATGTAAATATTCTGTGGCATTCATTATTTATCTTGAAAATGATAGTGAAGTAAAATAGAAGGAAAAGAATACTGAAGTCATATCTCTCTGATGAGCGTTCAGTTTTTTTTTCTCCCAGCTTATTGTTCTGCACTGGCTTGGTTAATTTGGTACTTCAACTGAGTTAAGTTAGAATTGTTTTTTTCTTCAAGAGAGTAGAAACTCCTCTTCGGCTCATTCTGTCCACTAATTTTTCAGGGCTGAGACAATAGCAGGTGCCAAATTTCATGTCAAAAATGAAATTTTCAGGACGATGGAATCCTTGAAACCACAGATCAAGTTTCAGGCCATTTAAATAAAGCTGTAGAGCATCCATTTGTATCATTCATTCATATAATGAAACCTGTTCTTTTAACTCAGTTCTTGATATATTAACCCTGCAGTTATCCTCATACATAAATGGGAGATGTGTTGCTTTCGTCGGTTATAATAGGATATAACCATATAAATCCCCTGTGCATGAATGGAAAAATAGAGCCCCTTAGGCTATAGGTATCAAAGGTCTACCCTATACTTACAATAGCCTAATAAGGTTATTTTGGAGGCATAGGTAATTACTCATGGACTCCCTATAGCTAGTGATTCATTGTTCACTGCTGAAACATTTCTACATGAATTATGTTTTAAACAAGCAAATCCTCGGCCTTCTGTTTCGTGGGGGGAAAAAAAGGGAACTTAAGGGACAAAAAGTCACACCATTTTCCACGTTAAAATACATCCTTTGCTAGTCAAAACAAACTGTTACTTAAACCAGTTTAGATGGTGTGTCTTACTGTTTTGAATACACGAATATGTGTTTCTGAAATTCACATTTTGATGAAAATATTACTGTCGCGACTAATTTGGTATTTAGAAAAAAAATGTGGATACAGGATCTCTGTGCTTTGAGTAAAACAGTTGGAGTTAACTGTCCCTGGGGATAGAATCAATCACTGTTGTAGAAGAGGGTGACATTTAAAAAAGAAACTCAGAAGAAAATGTCATGCTTAAAAAATTAGATTTAAACGCACTAGCTCCTGATTGATTTTTATTGCACTCAGATGGATACACTGATTGATTATCAGTCTTACAAATGTTTAGTACCTTTCTCACTTCTCTAATAATCAGAATAATCTAATTTTCAATGTCATTTAAGTTACTGTATTCAAGGTTATAATAGATCACATTTCTAATAAAACATAGCAATTATATAATGAATAATACAAAGCTGCAAGGCAGAGTTCAGATTCACCTTCTTCAGGAAAAAAAACTGCCACCAGTGACTGGAGGGGCCTGCATAGGTGAAGGCAGTGTGCAGGACGATGTCCTTTGGGCTTGTGGTGCTGTCTCATGTTGTGGAGCTGAAGGTCCTAATGTCAAGAGGTTCCTGGAGTGTGCTCGGGGCACGCCTGCCATAGCTGAGCAGTATTTCTCAACAGGAAACCAGGGGCAGGTTTGAAGGCTTTAATATATGTCCTCATTCTGTGCCTGGGGGGAAAATGATAGCATGCCAGGTTCTCATGAAATTTCCTTCATGGTTGTGTCTCCGTGCTCCCTTGCTAATTTCAATACGTGTCTGTAGAGAGATACTATCTCACTTAACTCTAGACATTTTCTTGTGGCAATTGCACCAGACAACTAACCTTGTTGGTTTCTCTGAATCAGCCACAAAATATGCGATTTTCACTGTAGTTTGTTTTTGTACTTGAAGCTCCTTGCAAGTCCGTGTACTTGTAACTGGCTTTGTCCATTAGGAAGAAGAGTTTTTAATGTGAAACGTGCATTGCCTCCCATCATTCTCCATATGTCAAAGCTCAACTTTGGCATAAGAATTTGTTTTACGATAGTTTCCTGTTGCTTTTAAAGACTGAGTGGTTTTGCCTGAAAGAAAACATTATTTCATCTGGAAATCATGACCTAGGAAAGCCAATTCATTTATAACTACCTAGTGCTCTGCATATTTTAATGCTATGTTTGGCTTGCAATTGTATTGCTGTGAAAACATGAATAGGATTCTTATCATTCTGAATTGATTGCATCTCAGTTTGTCAGGCGTGATCGTGTTGTTTTCAAGGTGTTTTTTCTGTTCTTTTTCTTACGATGGGGATGGCTTGGAGCTTATACAAAATGGTTGTTAATTCTCATCCTGTGTTGATCCCCATGTGACAGGAGAAGGCTGTGTCATATTCCCTAGAAGAGGGGAAAAACAACCTCCTAGATGACCACATGTTAGCAGGTCCCCCATTTCTGTGCCTCCAGCCACCAACTCCGGTGCACGGGAGTCTTTTGTGATGAGTAGTGAGTGAGGTGCTGGCTTCACCTGTGGGGCTGAAGAGCCTTGTCCTGTTCAGGGGTGCTGGGTCTTTGGATTCAAGGTTTCTAAGGTGGCTGTTGGGAGAGACGTTCTTGCATAATGCCATTAGTTACAGGGAGTGCAGTTTATTGAAGGATGATGGGGAGAAAGGAGATGCAAGGTGGCTGGGGAGTGCTGGGCATTTATCCTGACGGATCAAGCTTGGCAACAGCAGCCATTAAGTGTTTCATGTTTGAATGAAATTGTCCACGACTGCTAACGTTCCAGAATGAGAAACTTTTAGCAGCTGGAACGTGGATGTCAGGGTTTGGGTGTTTGCCTGTTTGCACTGTGGAAGCCTCAGTCTCATCCAGCAAACATGGCACCATTTGCCTCCTGTTTCCACCAGCCAAGGCTGCTGGCCTTCTGCAGTGGATCAACTGATGGTGTCCCAAAGTGTCATGGAGCCAGTGGGACAGCAGCCCCAGTGGTGGCAGTGGCAGGTAGATGGTGCCACATGTGTGTGGTGAGGCTGGTGCTCAGCCTTTGCAGCTGAGTACTGTGCAAATGCTGACTTGCTCCCAGTGCTTTCTGGTACTTTTGAGATTTGTTAGCTTAACAAATAACTTTGAAATGTTTAAGGACGAGAGAAGTGTGGTTTTGCAGGAATGCAAACTAACTGGAAGCACTGGTAGTTGTCAACACAGGAACAAAAACAGTTAACAGGTATACAAAGCTGTAAAAGGTCGCAGGGATCTCTGAGAGGCAAAACAGCAATGGTAGCATTTCAAGTCATGAATCTATAGCTGACTAATCATTATAATATGTGAAAGGTACTGTCAAACTATCTCCTGTGCATCTGGGGAAGCAAAGGTTATGCAAGCAATTGAAAAAATGGCATTGTGAGCTGCAGGATCTTTTCCATCACTTGTGTTTCTGCTACCTTTGACAAAAGGGAGTGCAAGAACACAGTATGCCATAATTTTACCTGATGATCTAGAAATCACCAGAATCTTTCCAGCTAGGTCCCAGATTCATCTGGACAAGTGGTGACTGGATTCGGTGGATCTGAAGGCACTGCGTTTAAGACTGGACAATACCCAGTGTTACGGCATGCTTGAAATAAACCTGCTCAAGCACAAGAATTGCTGGATGGTTGCTAAATAAGAGGGCTAGAGTCCTCCAAGAGAAGCTGTTCATGCCTCTCCTATCTTTAGCTTCACCTACAGCAGACCCTGCTTTTCTTGAAAAATTGCATCCATTCCTCCTACGACATCCATTCCATGCCCATTTCTTCAAGCAGAGGAGGGAAAGTATGTTGGAGGCAGTGGGAGACCTAGGGTAAAGGGAGCAGACTGTCAGGGGCAGAGAAGGGGCAGCCTCTGGTGTTCAGCCCCTTCTTCCATCTGGCGATGGGGGAGCATCAGAGGGTAGGGGCTGGTCTTCAATGTTAAGGCACCAGAAAGCGCCTTCACCACCTTTCAAGCTCTGCCAGGGCTCCCTGTAGGTTTCTGGGTGTGGAAATTGCCTGTACCAGCATGTGTGGAGGTGACATGGAAGCTGTCATGGGAAGACAGATGGGAGCAGGCGTGCTCAGGCTTGGGTGTGTGTCACTCAGCTGTCTAAGCAGTGTTGAGATGCATGCCGATGTGGCTTACCCACACACACAGGTACACCTTCTTCATTCTCTTTCCCCTCACACACCTTTTTTCTGTTTGGATTTTGTAACTTCCAGTATTTCTCACGGGGCAAGTGAACTTCCATACTGTCCCCTATTGGGAGCTCTTAAATAATGCAGCCATGGAGTCAGAATTTAGTGCCCAAGTAATGAAATTCATAACCTGAGTTTTCCACTACAGCATTAACTGTGACATAGATTCATCTCTTGCATATCATCATTAAAAGGCAGTGGAATTGCTTCGGGGATTGATATGATCATATGCATGTAAAGACCAAGATACAAAAAGGTGTGATTTATGTAATATAAGCATAAGCTGTAATCCAGAACTATTCCCACATGCGGTATGACAGATCCTGTTCCCCGAGCAGTGATGGCTTTGAAATTTACTGTGCAAATGTGTGTATTTATGTGTTTTTATTTAACTCTTCTAAGCATAGTGTTGTCTTAATCTTTCTTCTCTTTTGTTTTGAGTTGAATTATAGATGCGGTTGAATCTGCTTAATAGTTCAACACTGTTGAAATTCTTTATATTTTTGGAGCCTGGGCGTTATATGTCAGATGCACTTTATTGTGTTGTCTTACAGGGAATATAGAAATACCACTAGGTCTGATGCAGTCTCAGACAAATGTAGAAAATAGAAAAAAGTACACATAAAGCAAGAAGATAAATGTTATTTGGGATTTACTGAAATTGCAGAGACTGTCAGAATAAAAGAGAAGCTAACAGTGAGCAAGAACTGTTCTTAGTTCACAGGACATGTTAATTCTCCTCTTCTGTTCTTCCAACCCTTTGGTGACTCGCAAAGAAAGAGGACAGATCTGAGCCAGTCTGTGGGGTGGACTGACCAGCAACCGTCTCTCTATGGCTTTTGGAAAGGACCTCAGATCTAACTGAAGGACAAGCTGTGTGGTGTAGCACAGGAGCAGTGGCCGGATCCCTGCATGAGTTATCTCCTTGTATCTGGGAGCTCCTGGCAGCTGTTCTGAGGACTGGCCTAAATATTGTGTTTGTCTTCCACAAGGAGTTCAAAGCTATTGAGATAAGTAGTTGCTGAGGCTGCCTGTTAAGCAAATTTGTCCATCGTAAAGCTATAAGTAAATGGGGCTTTATTTCAAAGGCTTATTGCTTTTTGCGGTTGTGTAGGAGTTTACATAATTTTCTAAGGAGCTTTTTTAAGTACAGCAGTGATTAGGATTTACTTCTGGAGTGCAGTAGCAGTTTGGGGCACTCAAGACGTACATGTCAGTCCTGGATGTTTTTTCAGTGTGTAGGACTGCATTTGTGCTCTGCTCCGGGATCCAGTGAGCAAGTCAGGCAGGACATTGGCTTTGGGAAAATGTTTGTAAAATGGTTGGGGAGGGATGCAACTCCCCAACATCTGACTACACTGCTAGCACAGGGCCTTCATGACTACCTGAAAGGAGATTGTGGTGACGTGAGGGGTCAGCCTCTTCTCCCACATAACAGCGATAGGACAAGAAGGAATGGCCTTAAGTTGTGTCGGGAAATTCAGGTTGGGTATTAGGAAAAATTTCTTCTCGGGGTGAGAAGAATGAGGCACTGGAACTGGCTGTCCTGAGAGCTGATGTCCCTGGAGGTGTTCAAGAATCATGTAGATGTGGCACTGAGGGACATGGGTTAGTGGGCATGGTGGTTGTGGTAAAAATAAGTTCTGTACTTGTTAATGGGCTGGCGGTTGGACTAGATGATCTTTGAGGTCTTTTCCAACCCTAAGGATTCTATGATTCACAATGAGGTACATCTTTGCCTTTTCTGTCCACTTTTCTTGACATCTTTGAAGTCTCTGATACTGCCAACATGTGAACTGATGGTGTTTGAGGTTAGACTTTAATCCATGGGGATGCTCAGCATCCCAGCCCCGGTCCAGCAAAGCTCACAATTGACTTCAGTGAGGGGCTGTTCACACAACTGAAGTCAGGTACATCCTTAAAATGTTTACCAGAACAGGGTCAGAGTTCTCTCAGTTGGAAAGTCAAAACTTCAGTGAGGAAACTAAAGCCATTTGTAGCATGAGGTATGTACCTCATCAACTCATAAAAAACATTCAGTGTCCTACCCTTTCTTTTCTGGTGCTTGCCTTACATTATTTCTGAAGATGCCCCTGACTCTGCTGCTTTTCCACTTTGCCATTTTCCCATAATGTGCTTAATTTTCTTTCAGAGACAGTACCCAGAGGAACATGAATCTAGCAGTGTGTCATTCAGTCTTTAATAAATGCTTTAGGTGACACTGAACCCCAACCTCCTCTTATTCCTGCGGTGTACAGTGTATGCCTGCATTTTTGCCATCTTATAGTTATAGACACAGAGCAAGCACCCACAGAAGATGGAGTACTGTGGAGATGGGCCTGTGGGGCCCACTGAGAAAAGAGCCAGCTGTGGACTTCTGCCACTATGAGTAAGAGCAGCAGGTGCAGGCAGGCCATCTTCCTGTGTGCCACTCACCAGTCACACCCTCAGAATTCAGGGCTCTGGTCTAAATATCAGGCTTTTGAGAGTGTATGTTAGTGCTTAGTCCAGCAGTGGTTAGTCTTTGGAGTGTTCAGTATTGATACTGCGTCTTTGGGGAGAGAGACTGATTTTGTTTGGCTTTGTTGTAAAGCCTGGTGGGTTCCTCACGCATCTGGTTACACTTAAAATGTTGGCTTTAACTAACAAGCCTCTTGATAAAATTCACAAGCATTGGCAATGCTGCAGACATAGACTTATCTCCTGGGCACATTTTGTAAAATTAAGCTGTTTTCATTAAAAGAATGGAGAGTAGCATGGTGATGGAGCAGCTGTCATATTTTATTACAAAACACAAATATGTGGTAAATCAATTACAGAATGAATGCATATTTCCAGTAATCCCCCACAGCCCGGGGAAGGTAGAAGGCTGATCTGAGGGCAGGAGCAGATGGCGAGCGACTTGAAGATAGCTTCACTGCAGTTTTTACTCTTTTAAGTGTTTGTGCTTCTCTTTTGATCTTCAGATCTCGAGTTCAGTGCATTTAATCTCCTTTCAATGGCTGCTGTCAAATTTAACTTTCCCCTTAAATAATTTTTGCTTGGTAGAGTTGGTATTAAGTATGGGGTTTGTTACCTTCCATGATATGAAGTCTAAAAAGAGAAACCATTGCTGTCTTAATTTAGCGTGGTTCACATCCAATAAACTGCCAGCTACATCACTGCAGAGAATTTCTCCACTCACCATACACAACTGGAACACTACAGTGACAAAATCACACCTCACAGAGTGAATGAGAGACTTAGTTGTGGCAGACTCTTGGAGGGTGGGTACAGTGGGAGTATGATGGCACACCCACAAGAACCTATGGAAGTTTGGTTTTCTCTCTATTCCCTTAAATTCAGGTTTTATGGATAAATAGTGAAGCTTGTGTAAGTATTCTCCATGAATATAACTTTTATCTCCACTTCAAATAATTTATGCTTAAAATAAGACAAAACATTTTGCAATGTTTTGAAGCAGAGCAGCAAGCACAGGTGGGGGTGATCTGAATGATCTGTGCCTGTTCTTTTTCTACAGCTGTCAGAAATGATAGGAACAAAAAGAAGAAGGAACCTACAAAGCAGGAGTCCACAGAAAACTATGAAATGACAGCAGAGCTGGATGATCTCACTGAGAAGATCCGAAAAGCTCACCAGGAAACCTTCCCCTCGCTCTGCCAGCTGGGAAAATACACTACAGTAAGTCTGATTTGAGGAAAATATATTCTGGATTCTGGTGAATGATGTGAATTTTGGATCAGAGGCTTTAGATGTTTGAAATAGATGCAGAAGTGCATTGACTCCTTGAGTCTCCTTGGCCATGAAGAAATTGCATACATGCTTGGAAATACGTGCTCTTAACTGCAAAGCATTACTGGGCAGTGTTGTAAGGGACTGAAAGGCCGATCCAGCAGAGATGAGTATGGTGTCCATGAGTGAATTACGTACCAGTGTTCATTAGAAATGTGTTGGTTTCCAAAAGCATGCTCTGCTTTTGTGTCAGCAGTTTACAGCGTTGCAGGTGTGGAGTTCTTAAATGCTGCTAGTGACAGTCCCAAAACTACCATGGTCTAAGAAAATATTAAATGTTGAAATAAGACAGTTTTTAAAATGCTCGTTTTACACCCCATTCCTCTTCTGCTCTACAAAAATACTGCAGAACAGCAAATACTTCTGCTACTTTTTAGAAGTGGAAAATCAGCCTCAAGTCAAGAAGTAGGAACTAATCTGGAGGACAGGTCAGGGAAATATGTTTTTTTATATATGTACAAAAGAAAATCTAATGTCAAGTTTGGCAGTGCAGTAATGAAAGACACTGAAAACTAAATGTTAGGTAATATGTAGAGCCCTATCAGCTGATGAGTGGCATTATTGGGTCTGGGCTGGCTGTCAGTTGTACCAGCACTGGCTGATGCAAAGAGATGTGTGAAACATCCTTGTGTAAAGAGGCTGGGTGTGGTGTGGCTGGGCCAAGGTGCTGCCTGCCTCCATGGTCCTCTGTCCCAGTTGGGCACCTGGGACAGAGATCTGGCATCCTGGTAAAATCTGTTGCTGGATTGCCCTCTGTTTTGAGTATGTGCTCTACTCCTGAAACAAACATTCCATTTCTCAAATTTTAATTTAGGCAAATCCATGTGTGGCATGAATATTGAGTGAGCAGGGTGCTGCTTTGCAGCATACTTGTCTATATACTATTTGCAGTGTTCAGTAATGTCTGACCTGGGTGTAAGATTTTGTATTTAAGTGCCAGAAAAGCAAGCATATATGTTGTGCTGTTATAGAAGAGCATATTTTCCATGTCACTGGAAGTATTTTCACAAGCATTTTTCACATCTAATTTCGAGACCTGCATAAAATTGTTAGTACTGAGGAAGCCAACTGTCCTCTGCATGCTTCTCTGGTGTTTTCTCTGCTTGTGTTAGACATAGTCAAAACAATCCATTTAGGCATGCTGGTAAATACTACTGTAGTAGGCAAGCACAGCCAGCCCCCTGGGGACTAGTGCAGCATGCTGGGCTGGAAGCTCAAAAACAACCAGCTGGTGATATAACTAAAAGGCAGGGCTGGGGGCTGTGGGATTCATAGTGTGTCTTTTCAAGGAAATTCCTGGGTTAATGCCTTCCACCCCTCCCCACAGTACATGTGGTTGTGTCCCCAACTTGAAGGGAATAAAATCTTCCGGGCAGGCTCTCACACTTCTGCTAATGCAAGAGCACTTCTGAACAAGCGCAAAAAAAGTTCAAAGGCAGTGAGTTTATGCCTTGCAGAAGAGGTGATCGGATGTCCGCAGCTGGGACACGTAGCCAGACTGGTATGCATGCCAGAGTTTATTGCACACAGGCTGCTTTGCAAACGACTTGGCTGTCCGGGAATAATGTATTGGTGTACCTCCAAATGTGAACGTTTTGTTACAAACCTTTGTGTCACCTCTGCATTAGAAAAGTGCACTGCAGCTGGCGTGTCGATACTCAGCACTGGTGATTGTCCAAGTTCCCAGCTGAAAGATAAACCTGGGCACCTGTGTGCTTGATGGATTAGAGGCTTGTGTTTCATTAATATTTTAGTTGTTGAAATGATACAAATGGAAACTGGAATGGAAAGGGTCCTGTTGCGTATCGTACTGCCTGTGCCTTCGTTCTTAGGTTCCTGCTGAACCCAATGGCGTGCTGATGTTCTCAGAGAAGTATCAGAGCTTGTACTGAGTGCACCTGGAATTTAGGAGTGGACAAATCTGAGCCATCGAGGGGCCCTGAGTTGCCCCCAGATAGACCATGCTGTCTCTGTCTGGATGGGACAACTTGGGGATAGAGAAGTCTTGCTTTTACAGTTGATATTTTAGAAACCCATAGCAATTAGCCGCACGTGGCTAAAGTCCCTGCTACTTTGGCACCATTTGGAACTATACCAGTTACAGTAACAAAATTATCCTGAAAGAGTTATTTTTGGCTTACCTTGGATCTTGAGAGCTCTACGTCTTCCTTCATCAGCTGCGTCAAAGTGGTGATGCTAAACACTGACTGTCCTCTGGCTTCATTCTCATAATCTCTGAGTGACGTGCAGAGTTCTTAAATCTCTCCTCTAACTATGGTCTAAGGTACTCCAGCATTTTTAGATAGGAATTCAGTGTAGCATCTCATTTGTGAGGGCTATCTTTGCCTGGCTTTGAAAGGGACAAAGTACAGCTCTCCATCATGTGCTTGCACTCAAGAAAAGACCTTGGGAAATGAAATATTCCTAAATAACCCTGTGTCTGGAGTCAAGGGACTTCGTCTCCAGCTGTCTGCCAAGCAAGGGGGCAGAGGAGACACCCCACTGCAGAGACCCGTGATGTTCTCAGGGTGCAAGGAGGTGTTTCTACTGGGTTGAGGGACACAGCTTCAGCCCTTGGACAGCAGCATGGCAGGGTTCAGGTGATGATCGTTCCTTCTGAGACACTTGAAATAGAGATCAGAAGTCAGGAATAGAAGCACACAACCCTTTTGCTAAACGCTGAGCCCAAGGGGAGCTAGATCTGTATGATGCTTTAGTTTTCTTGATAGCAACAAGCTGGTGCAGGTAGAATATATAAAGTCCTGTTTTTCTGTCTGCTCCTGCAGGCTGACATTCATCATGAAACACGGTGCTCTCCTGCTGCAAGCCATACAGATTGCTTTTGTAACCTTATAAATTTTGATTTAATTTTTTAACTGAGAGGTGAGAAATGGGCACATTGAGTCAATGTGGATCCACGTGAATCTCACACGGTTAGCGCTCACGTAGCAATAGGAACTGTGGACAGAAGAGTCTGTTCCATGTGTGCCATTCCTGTACGCCTTTGGTTATGTGATCTTTTAGACTTAATTTAAAACAGGATTTTGTTTGTTGCTAAAAAGAGCAAAGAATGTCAGTGTAAGAGAGTGGAGGAAAAAAGAGCTTGCCAGAGATACGGTCGTAAAATAAAACCTGTGCAGACATTTGGCTTGCATATCTGACTCCTCTTGTTGTACGCTGCAGCCTGCATTTCCTGCAGGAAGGGTTACACGGTTATTTTTTTCCCACTGTATATTTGTACCTGGTCAAAAAAAAAAAAAAAAAGACTTTGGAAAAGCATTTCAGTTGCATTTTTTTTTTTATATCCATCTGCTCTTTAAAAAGAAAAAGTGTCCCTATCTACAGTAATTACTGTACTTTGCATAGTTAATAAAAGTCTACTTAAAATAATGAGGGAATAGCAGTTGTGTTAAATTCCCTGAGTCATTTGCCTTAACAGTTGCATTTGGTAGGCAGGGGCAAGTACAGTTCTGGCGATGATGAGAATCAGCAAGCTCTTTAAACGTAATGGATTTCAAAAGTCCATCATAAATAGATCTGTTTTATTACTGTCATCCAGGTAAGAGAAAGTGCCGTAGTAATTTCTCTAGAGATGTCATACTTTATAGTATAATTGAGTGTAACTATACTGCTTGTCCCTTGAGACTGGTACTATTTGTAAGTCTGCAGCTGTGTTACATCCAACCTCATGATAAAGGGAGGATAAAATGGAAAAAAAATTTTTACTCTGTTGGACCTTTGCTTCGGGTTCTCCCTGGTTGCTCTTTGCTGGCTGGAAGTGGAGAGGTTTTGGCCCTCAGTGGCATTTTGCTCTTTGTAAGTCCTTGACTTAGAAGTTACATGGCTGTTGTTCAGTGCCTGTGTAGAGGAAATACACGCCTGGATGCTGGGATTGAGCAAAGAAGTGGGTTGTGGTCCTTAGTGAACCTGCAGGAGCTGGAGCGCATTACTGCTTTTACTAAAGAGGTATAGCAAGTGTTCCTGATTAGGGCATAGTGCCCCTGTGAGCCTTGTTTCATTTGTAAAGTGGATTTTAAAGACAGTGGGGATTCTGCTACTGTGTATGTTTCTGGGAGTAACTCATCCTATGTTGTTAATGTGGAGATAGAGCAGCCTGCAATGAAGAACAAAAATGATGGAAAGAATGGGATCAATTTATGTGGCAAAAATGGCTGTTTAATTGGATTTCATAGCAAGGTTGGGCTTTTCCACTGATAAAGATGTCACTAGGGTGTATTACAGTATTGTTCCACCATATGTGCGCTGGTGCAAAGGCCTGAAAAACATGCAAGACTGATCCTGGAAAAGACACCCAAAAACCTCCTGCTTCAGTACAATATTCAGGAAAAGTCGTAGCGTCTGCATGTTTTTCACAGCGTGGTTACAGGAGATCCTCAGGCAAACTTAATCAGAGTTTCTGTTTCTAACAGGCGTTTTATTAACCCCGTTCTTTATTGTTCAACCTGTACGTCGATATTGAGTCCGTTTTGTTTTTACATATTTGAGAAATGCTGCGAAAAATCTAGCTATTTTCCACGGTGCTTGCGACCAGCATTCATTACCAAATAAAATGTTAACAGTCTTCCCGTTTGCAGCATCTCAGAGACAATGTGTAAACCACATTAGATCCAACGCCGAGGAATCTGGCAACCCGCACAATAAAACACCAGGTTATTTGGTATTTTATTAACTGTCCCTTCTTTTCAGTTTGCATAATGGTGAGTTAGATTTACATTTGTTAAGACGGCTGTGCATTACTCTTAATAGAAGACATGTCAAACTTCCCGTTGCCAGTACTGTAGCATGATAAAGTAACCTCATATGATACTGATGAAGATTTCGTTCACACTTGCTGGTTTCATGCAACGTCTTTTTTTCCAGATGGATACCCTATTGTAAAATGATTTCCTGCTTTAGGCTCTGCTTTGTGTAGCTCTACGCTATGCCATCTTTCTATGAACTGGATAAACTGCCTATTAAATTTAATTACAGCCTGAATGACTGCACATCTTGATCTTATTTTTCCTCCAATGTACTGTATTTCACCAAGGTCCTTGAGGATGAAATAAAATAAATCTGAAGGATGCATACTCCAGTAGCCGAAAGAAATGTTTCAAAGGGCATTACAATGACTGTTAACCCATTAGTTTTGGACCATTTTGAAGGCAATTCTTTAGGCTTAGCATTATAAAGACATTCTCTCCTATTTTTAAATCTGTCATTTAAAAAAATAATAATAAGAGTTGTTCCCAGAATAAAAATTGAAATAGAAGTGGTGAAGTTAATTTCTTATCCCTTAAGAAGAGAAGTGGAGAAGGACGTATATGCTCATTTAAATTCTTTTTAGCATTTATTCTTTGTTCTAGTGGCCTAACATAAATATTACCAGCTCAAATCTCTACTCTGTTGCAAGTGAAGGTGAGTGTCAGCTGGTGGTTCCCCTAGGACTGCCATGACCTTCCCTTTTACGATTGACAATGGCGATGGCACATGGCAACGCAGCACTGGGACAGGGCGAGGGCTGTGGGAACCTGGGTCTGGTGACAGCATCTGTGGCCCCACTGAGCTCATCCCGTGCCCCGCATCCCCATTCCACCTCTTCAGTCTGTCCTTCCCGTGAACCAAAGGAAACCAATGGCAGCAAGGTGACAAACCACTGAGTACAGTGCTGCGTGTCCTAGAAAACTATGGGCTTTTGGATTAGGGTACATGAATGGTCACTGAGAGATGCAACCAGAATGTGTTTGTAGCACTTTGAACGAGAGGATGTATATTGGATGCCTGATCCAGTGAGCACACAGCGTTCGTCATTGCACGTGGTGTTTCTTGTAACGTGGTGTAAAAAAACACTGTGTAATTAATGTGAAACTGTAGCTTGAGAAAGCTGTAAAACTCTTGCAGAGCCACAGAGCAGATAAATTAAGTAGAACTAATTTGCTAAGATCTTAAGTATGTGACACTATGTTCCAGAAATTGTGCTGCTTTTTCCAGATGAAGACCCAATAATCTTGTTCCACTGTTCATTTTCTTTTCTGGGGTACAACTGTAAATTGTCTCTCTCAATGCACTTATTATACAATGGCAAGGAAGAATGATGATAGTGGCATTTGGAAATGTTTAAGTTCATTTGTATTCCTTGTACAGATGGCCTCTGCAATCGTAAGTAACAGAGAAATATCCAAGGAATTTTCAGGCGATTAATCCAAGTTTAAAAACAGCATCATCTCAACAGCAAACTGCAGAAATGGCCTGGAATGTTAATAGAGGGCACTTCTGGAAGGAATACTTTGGTTCTTGTTTCTTTCCCTCGAAAACCACTTACTGAAAGGGATGTTGCTGATTTATGGTGCCTTCTGCCTCTCTTTGCAGAACTCTAGTGCGGACCATCGGGTTCGACTGGACCTTGGGCTTTGGGACAAATTCAGTGAACTTGCAACCAAGTGCATTATTAAAATAGTGGAATTTGCAAAACGATTGCCAGGCTTTACAAGCCTGACCATTGCAGACCAGATAACTCTACTTAAAGCGGCCTGCCTGGACATACTGGTACGTATCTTTAATATTGTTTCTGTTGTAGGAACTTATTTTTTATTACCCTCTGTTACTGTGATTGACAAAAGGTCAAGTACTGCCTCTGCTTTATGGTTGCACAGTTAAACTCAGCAGCACAGTCACGAGTGGATCCTAGCATGCCTGCTGATACTTGTTATACAGGATGACCATGCTTTTCAGAGCACACAGTGAGTCTTTATGGCTCATGGATTTCAGTGTAGTTGCAAGAAAGGCGTGTTTTGAAATAATAGGAAAGAAATAGGTGTGACTCTGGAAAAGTTCCCCATCACTAACACCGAAGAGTGGTCTGATCTTCCTTCCTCCTCCTCTTCCTCCTCCTCTTCCTCCAAAACATCATGCAGCCAGGGCTCTGCGAAGAGGATTTCTGGGAGGAAGTCTGCTGCATGGCGTTCAGGAGCACGCTGGTCATGGGATGATTTGAGGAACCAGGTACAGATACTTGGAGTGAGGATTTTGCAGGTCGCAGTGATGCTCGGGGAGCCCAGCAGGGTACACAGGATTACCTGCTTTTAGGAGTGCTGTACAGACCCATGGAAGTGAACCGTTGTTACAGACTTTGTACAGATTTGAGCAAAATGTGCTTCAGTTCTTAACAGACAAAAATACAGTCTGCAGAAGAGAACTATGCAGATGAGCTTGAAATTTTCCTCTCTACCATGCCACTACGTGGCAGGCTCTTCTCCCTCTCTTTGTCTCTGGTTGTTTGTCATGCTGACCTTCAGAGGAGCCCTCTGGGATCTCATCATTTCTTTACAAAGACCTTAGAGGTCTTCAGGCTTTTAGAGGCAAATATGCTCTTTATTATTGACTGTCACAGTGACTTTTAGTAAAACAGTTAATGCTTTAAATTTGTTTTAAACATTTCAGACATGATTTATACATCTTCTAAATGTTTTCTTCTGAGCATAAACCTTCTGGTCCCTAATGAACCAGGTGATTTTTCAGTGTGACCAAGAAGCCCTTTGTAGGGTGGCTACTGTAGATAGATTTCTCAGCCTAACATGGGAGTTTAAAGTAGAGAATTTCAAGTTCAAGTAACTAATCTTGGAATTTCTAAAGGTGTATTGCTTCCAACAGGAGCATATTGAGGAAGATGTTAACTACTGTGACCTTTTCCTCTTGTGTTGTCAAAAGCTGTTTTGAAGAATTGTGTCTAGAGGACATTGATGTAGGAGGAAAAGGGGGTGGAAGAGGAGCAGGGATATTATTCTTCGGCCAATAAAGAAAGGAACGCTGAGATTGCTGTGCAGTGTTCAAGATTCACCTCTCACTGTACTCTTCTTCCAGTCCCATTGAGACCAGGCCATCTTATCATTATCATGCGTGGTCCCTCCATAACACAGGGCCATTTATTACTGATTGTGTGCCTGTCATGGTTAGCTCTGCTATGAGAAGTGCACTTACAATCCTCTTAGACCAAAAGGCATACAGCCATGGAGTTGGGCATTTCCTCAAACATATTCCTCTAGAGGTATGGGAAGAGAATAGCTACGCATTCGCAAAGCCTACAGAAACTACCCAAAAATGGTGGTAGAGAGAAAGGGTCAGAAAATAGTGAAAACCTGTTCATTTGAACTCTTTAACCCTAAAACTTCATGCTTTAAACTGCATTCCCTTCTTGGAGCTGCCATTTTCTTGCTCCATAGCTAGTGGGGAAAAATTCATACCCAAATTATGTAATTGTTAAGGATCCTGTGGGTTCATGGAGCTCACAGAATATCCAGAGCTGGAAGGATGTCGTGCCTGTGTTCAGCCCTGGTTCCACTGACCCAGGTTTAACTCCTGGCCAAGGGCGAGTCCTAAGCATTTTACAAGCCTCACTAAGGGCTCAGCTTAGCTGGATCTTGCAGCCTTAGATGCCTTAATCCCCTGACACCCTAAGAAAGGAGATACTGACAGGAAATTAATAAACTCCATTGGATGGGTCAGATAATTGTTTTATATACAAACAAACACAAATTCTGTAAGGGAAATAACATCAAGCCTTGCAAAATAGTTAAAGGCGCCAACTGAGAATGGTGGAATTTGGATTTGCTCTGGAGCCAAAGGTTCTGGGGATAAATGTTACTAAAATTCAGTCAGTAACCCTCATAAAAGTGACTGCTTCTGTCTGCCGGCCCTACAGCGGGAGAGCATGGGGGTATAGAGCCTGTAGTTCAGCCTTTCTCAAATCCAATGGAAAAACCCTCAATTCCTCAGCCCTAGTAGTGCCATTTTTAGCTTTTGCTGTAAAGTCGTGCACGTGAGCACCAAGCAGGCGCTTGTGAGTGCGGGGTAACTGTGAGCACGGCAGTGCCGGGACGTTGGTTCACCTGCTGATGCCCTTTCAGAGGTTGTGTTTCTCTTCCTGGGAAACCATCCTAGTTGGGGCGGCGAGCGTATGGCACCAGGAGTTCTTAAAGCTGTGTAAAGCAGGTAACAGCGTAATGGCAGCAGCAGTAATTTGTGCACGCAGCATTCTGGGTGTTTGGGTTTTGTGTGAACTGGAGAGGGGGTTGTAGCTGTTTGTAACCGACTCGTAGACACTTCAAGACGTGCTCTTTAAAACAAAGGGTCCCTTAATCGTTGGCAAGGACCTTATTTATGGCTGCAAGTGGCATTTAAGAGCAGAGTGACAACTAAAATACTTGGCTTAGTTGCAAAATCTAAACAGTATCGAGGACATTAGGAGGATGTCTTCTAGACAGTTTAAAATGGAGAAAGATACAGTGATTTCTTATTTTCAAGTGCTGACATTTCCCATATGTTCTTCAGTGACTATGAGCTTGAAATCAACTTTACTTTGACACTGGAAGTTTGCCCAAGAAAGGTTTAACAGCAAGTCAGCAATATCCATAGCATTTCACAGATCTTGATGAAGGGCATAAATTTGAAAAAGGAAAAAAAAAAAAAAAAGAAAGAAAGAAAAAGAAAAAAACACCAAAAACATTTTAAACGATCTGTCTCAGAGTTTAATAACAGTGTGTTGTGGGATAATGTAGAAGGAATGTAGGAGAAACCTGAGACCTGATTGCTCCAGTCAAGTTAAGTGCATTGCAGAAAACACATACTTGAGCTTCAGCTGTGCCAGTTGCCCCGTCTGAGCCACTGCAGGCTCATCCAATTAAAGGCTCAAGCAGCATTTAGGCACAAAAGCCTGAAGTCTGCCTTTTGTGAAAAGCCTTCCCAGTTGCTGTCTGTGCCTGGAAGTAACTGCATTCCCTGGGACCCGAAGGTTTTAATCATGATTTTTGCAAGGCCGCTGTAAGCTCCCTGTGCCTGCTCCCCAACCAAGCCCCCGACTCGCTCCTGCTGCGGGTGCAGCCTGGATGTCCTCCTCTGTGTCAGCACTGTGACCTCTTCAGGCTGCTCTGCTCATCCCCAGCAGCACAAGGCCGTCCTGCAGGGACCCACGGCCTGGGTGCAGAGGGAGGCAGGTTGCTTGGGGTGACAGTTCAAATTGTAGTTTCTGTTCTGGGTGTGCTCTGAAGAGGTGTTTGTTGTTCCAGTATCTCCCTCCGGGCTCCTTACCGTAGCTTTTAAAGATCACAGAATTATTATAGGATATCCCTGGTGGGATGGGTGAGGATCATCCAGTCCAATTCCTAGGTGTAAAAGGATAAGAAACAGCGAGCCTGAGGGGAGAGACCCTCCAGTGGTTCCTGACAGCATAGATACAGTAACCACGCTGTCTTCTGTTGACAAGGCGTGGTGCTGCAGCACGCGGCTGTAGAGAAGAGGAAAAGCCAGGCAAGCTCCTGAGGCTGCCGTGTGCTGCCACGTGAGGGTTCAGAGCCTGGTAATCGGCTCAGGACAAGCAGAGCTTTGTGGGGCTGCCGCGTGGGGACGGGTAGGGATGAGCAGCCTGGGGTGGGAAGCTGAGCCCTGCCGCTGCGCTTGGGTCGGCCCGGTGCGGCCCCTGAGCTGTGCAGTACTGTGGCTCCTCTCAGGTGCTCCGAAAGGCAAGAGTGCAGCCCTGCTTTGTGAGCAGGCAGCAACCTGCTGCTCCTTTTCTTGTTGGGCTTCCTCTCCATTTGGTCCTTCTACCAACTGAGCATTTGTTCACGTGGTGCAAGTCTGGTTGAGTTCTACAGTTGAATTTTCCCATTTATTTGCCAAATGAAGGAGCCCTGGAGCTCAAGCTGTGCTCGGTCTCCCTCACCACTTTGGACACAGAGATCCCTTCCTACCAAAGGCACAGCTCAGAGCAGCACTGTCCCACAGATGTGACCCCCCACAGCAAGGTGATATGGGCATGCTCAAGTAGTTCAGGTGTTTTATGATCTTGCTGGGGTCAGGCTGGCTGTGCAGTAAGGTTTTATTGTTTGGCATGTAGGGCATGCTAATTAAAGAGCAACTTGTGGGATTATTATGGTAACGTTGATGAGTGAAGTCATGGGAATTGCACAGAATTTTTGATTATTTCATAACCAGAGGGAAAATTTGGAAGTGACCAATTTCTGCTATAAAAAATAATCACAGACAATTGAGTGTTTGTTTATGTGGTACTGGAGAACTTTGGGGCTACTGGAACTGAACATACTGGAGTTTGATTTCAGATTGCTTTGACGTGAGCACGTACTTCAGTCCCACGGATAATTTGCTGCATCGGGAGAATGCAGCAAACCTCTCAAGGTCTGAATTCTTCAGGTTTCATTTTGATCCCTCCACAGATCCTCAGAATTTGCACAAGATACACACCAGAACAAGACACCATGACATTTTCAGATGGCCTTACCCTGAACCGAACTCAGATGCACAACGCTGGATTTGGCCCCCTGACCGACCTCGTGTTCACCTTTGCCAACCAGCTCCTGCCTTTGGAAATGGATGACACAGAAACTGGTCTCCTTAGTGCCATCTGCTTGATCTGTGGAGGTACCGTACAGTGGGGACTCACATGCCTTTAAAGCAACAGACGCGTTAAGATCTTCATTTTGTTTTACTTGTTCTGCTTTCCTGTACTAAGATGTATATATATGTAGAGTATATGTATATGTAGTGCTGTTATGTGTTATATATGTGTCACAGAAGCTGCCTGCACTAAATGTTTTCCACTGATGATGGTTATTGTTTTTATTATTGGTACGGCTTCAAATGAGCCGGATCAGGCCCATCTCATTGCTTGCCTCATAAAGAACTACTGCAGGATATATCCCACTGCATTCTTCCTGAGCAGCGTTTGGGTACCTCCATGACTGACCTGTGTTAGGGCAAGAGGCCAGTTATGCAGCTTTGACTCATAAATACAATTGCATGCGTATGCATGGAGTTAGGTTTGTACAGAAGACATCAGGGATAACCAAGACAAGGCAGGCTGTGCTTCAGATTTAGCAGAGTAGCAGTGGTAACGTGACTGTGGGGGGTGGTGTGATTCCAATTTGAAAGGGATATTGCCAGGTAAAATTAAATTTATTTATTTATTTATTTTTGCATAATTATGCTTTGCAGTGCTTATCAGAGAATAACTGCTTTGAAAACAAAAGTCAGTCTTTATTGGTGGTGGCCCCTTAGTACAAAATGATTCTGCTTTTATGTCTCTAACCATAACCCATCAGAAGCAATGATGAGTTCTGAGACATCTCTGATGTATCACTGGTGCATCCTCTTTTATGGCTGACGTTTGTTGTCACTCAAGCTAGCACCGCCACCTGCTGATGCATGGTGGTAACTCACTTTGGTTTAGCGTCCACGCAAAGACCAAGTCGACCCTAATCAACTTGTAAACCTGGAGGAATACGAAATTAATTCTCAAATGTTGTCTGCAATATTTTCCCCTTGACTAGGGAGCTTGTGGTAATTCTGGACCACTGAAATGACAGACCTGTCCAGTAACCAAGGTAAAATGATGCTCAGTTTTGGAAAGCTATGGTTTGTCATCTTTTTATGGAATAAATGCTACAGAATGTATTTCTCCATATAAATGGAGACAGTGTTGACATTCATGAAGGTTCAGTCAAGAACATGGAAGAGCTTCTGTGATTTCTTTCTGTGATGAAAAAAGACCTACATACTTAAGATCATACAGTGACATGATGCTTCCTACAGATCGCCAGGACCTTGAAGAACCAATGAAAGTGGATAAGCTTCAGGAACCATTGCTCGAAGCACTGAAAATTTATATCCGAAAGAGACGACCCAACAAGCCTCACATGTTCCCAAAGATCTTAATGAAAATCACAGATCTTCGTAGCATCAGTGCAAAAGGTACAGTGTCTCACAGTTCTCAGCATGTCACTTCTCAGAGGAGATTGGCCTGAAGACCTGAGTGGTTGGTCCTCTGGGTGTTTTTAACACAACTGAGAGGTCCTGTTGACCTTTCATCTTGTTCATGTAACTACCTATTGAAAACGGTTCTGCTTCAGATGTAAACGATGCTACATGTTCTGTACAATTCTTGATGAAGTCAGTAATTGCTTTCCAGTTGTAGTGCTTGTTCCTTTGTTCCTGACAGTTTAAGTTAGTTATCAGTCTTCATCATCAGCATTCACCTGGAAAGTTGCTCATTGCCTTTGTAATGCTTTCTGAGATGTCTCAGCTCAGGCATGAATATAAACTCTCCCTTCTTATCTGGAGTTATGCTGTGACTGAGTGCTCTCTCCAGCACTGGCATTGTAGCAGCATGGAAAAGCAAAGTATGTCTACGGTTTCTTTTCTCTGCAATCTTTCCCCAGTAATCACACTACTTTTTTCTTTAGAGTTGTTGACTCCTTTTGCCTTCTTTCACTTTTAAAACACACTAGACTAATTTTGAGATGATGATCAGGAACCTTATGAGGTGTATTGTACCAGGTATTTGAATTCTGTGTTTTACAGCTACAAATCGTCTGCAAGTTGTTCTGTTTGATAGACAAAAATTTTCATCCCACCAGAAGCAAACTATGTAAAGGACATCCATTGTTCACTTTGGAACAGAGTCTTTGTATCCTCACTGTTTGACATTTGATTCTAGACGTAGCAGAAATGCCAAGTCACAGCTTGAAGCAGTGATTGAGCACCTGGTGGGAAGGCAGAGCCAACCCAGGGGAACTCAGGTGCACGCAATGCACCTGAGTGACCAGAGGTGTGGAGCCAGGATCCACCCCTTCCCAGACCTCATTTAAGGGTTGGCAGTGGAGGTAAGGGCATCTTGCTGGAGGTCCATACCTACCTGAGGCCTTCCAAGGATAAGCAGATTTCTTTCTTTGTTTCTGCTGAGCCAGCAGTGTACTCTGGTGGCCAAGAAGGCCAATTTTATTCTAGATGCATTAAAAAGAGTGTGGCCAGCAGGCTGAGGGAGGTGATTCTCCTCCTCTACTCTGCCCTAGTGGAGCCTCCCCTGGAGTACTGTGTCCCGTTCTGGGCTCCCAGGTACAAATCTCAGGCTGCCCAGGGCCCCATCCAATCTGACGCTGAATGCCTCCAGGGGTGGCATCCACAGCTTCTCTGGGCAACCTGTGCCAGTGCTTCACCACTTTCTGAGTAAAAGAATTTCTTCCACACATCTAACCTAAATCTCTGCTCTTTTATTTTAAAATTAGTTCCCTTTCTGTCACTAGCAGACCATGTAAAAACTTCTAGTACTGAAAAGTTGCAATAAGGTCTCTGCAGAGCCTTCTCCAAGCTAATAAAGCCCAGCTCCCTTAACCTTTCTTCATAGGAGAAGTGCTCCAGCTCTCTGGTCATCTTTGCAGCTCTACTCTGGACCTGCTCCAGCAGCTCTGCATCCTTCCTATGCTTGAGAGCCCTAGGCTCGGAGAGGATACTCTGGATGGGGCCTTACAGGGGCACAGCAGACGGGGACAGTCACCTCCTTCTTCCTGCTGGTCACCCCTTTTTTAATGCAGCCCAGGATATAGTTGGCCTTCTGGGTTACAAGAGCTCACTGCTGGCTGTTGCCCAGCTTTTTGTCCACCAGCACTCCAAGTCCTTTTCCATAAGACTGTGCTCCAGTTCTCCTTGCAGGTACTCGTATCTGGGATTGTCCCAACCCAAGTTCAACACCACGCACTTGGCCTTGCTGAACCTCATTAGGTTTAGATGTGCCTACTTTTTGAGCCTGTCCAGGTCCCTCTGGATGACATCCCTTCCTTCTGTTTTGTCACTAGCTTGATGTCATGTGCAAACTTGCTGAGGGTACATTCAGTCCCACCGTCCATGTCATTGATAAAGATGTTGAAGAGCACTGGTCCCAGGACAGGCCCATGGGGGACACGACTTGTGACTGGACTCCACCCAGATGTAGTGCCTTTGACAACTGCTCTCTGGCTGTGACCATCCAACTGTCTCTTTATCCACCTAATGGTCCAGCCCTCACATCCGTTATCTCTCCAATTTAGAGTGAGCAATACATGGTCTTAGCTCAAACGCCAAGAAGCGATGAATGTTCTCTGAGAGCTGTCATGTGCAAGTTGTGAGCAAACTGTGCAGTGTGTGCTTTGGTCTTTCCTGTGTGTCATCTTTAAGAAGCCTTAACACATCTTAGGAGCTGCAAGCCGTATTGTGTGGTGTCTTCTTCCCCTAAACTAGTGTTACTTATTGGCTTGTAGTCAGGGTAGTCCGGAATAATTTTGTAATTCGGTTTAATCCTACACGCATCAGCCTGCAGAGCCATCTCAACATAGACACGCCTGTTGCTGTTGCACTTGGGAAGTACCAAACAGTTGGTTAACTTCAGCTACATCAGATGTAAACAGCGTTTCTGTGTACTTTTGTGATTAAGCAGTCAGCTGAGAACACCTGCAACAAACAGAAGGCAGCTTCGTCAAAATATCCCTTAGGCTGAGTTTCTCCTTGTACAAAGCAAGGGTTTGTTAAATTCTGATTCTTTCACAGTTTGCTGTGTGGCAGTGTTTATTTCTGACATTGTACAGAGCTCCCGACCTTTTGTGCTCCTGCAGGCTTTGCAGATCCTGTCCAGCTTAGAAGCTGTGAAGTGCATTCCCATCTATAAAGCCTCCTAAGCGATCACTGTTGCCTTTCTCAGCGTCGTTTAGTACCATTTAGGTTCCTTCTGTGAAAAGACACACTTCATCTCATTTCTGTACTGTGCTATTGGCTGCTGTGATCACCATTTTAAATCAATTTGTTGAGGAGAGCTCATCTAGCTCCATTTTCCCGCATGAACTGAAGGAGTTCGCCTCCATAATTTTGTATGCGGAACGATAGAGGGAGACATGAAAGCCATTAAAATAACGTACCCTGAAATTACTACTGATGATTCTATAGAAAAAGAAATTGCACGACTCGTCCTAACGGAAAGGACTTCTTTCTGTTTTCTTCTTCAAGGTGCAGAACGTGTCATTACATTGAAAATGGAAATTCCTGGATCCATGCCACCTCTCATTCAAGAAATGCTGGAGAACTCTGAAGGACACGAACCACTGACACCAACCTCAAATGGAAATACTGCAGAACACAGTCCGAGTATCTCACCTAGTTCAGTGGATAACAGCAGTGTCAGTCAATCCCCTATGGTGCAATAAGACATTTTCCAGCTACTTCAGACATTCCTAACACCTTATGTACAGGGATGAAAAGCAAGAAAAAACATTTTTACTGCTGCTTACTTTCTGGACTTAATATATATCTATATATGTACATGTATATAGATAAGAACTCAACAAGGACCAAGAAATTTTCATATGTATCGATATATACTCCTTGCTGTTTAAACTCTTAAAATAGAAAATGCAAACTTTTGAAACTCTAAATCAGCCATTTCATGCAAAAAAAAAAATAGTTAAGCTTCTGTTTTCTCTTCTGAACATTCAAGACTGCATGGTGACAAGACAGATCTCAAACTCTAAATTCTGGTTGCATTTCTGATGACTTTGTACATACAGATGTATGGCTGTACTTTCTGTACTGGATGTTTGGTGCTTTCCTTTTGTCTCTCGTACCTAGAACGATCAAGACACCAACCAGATGAAACGGACTACTATACACATCCAGAAAAGGAAATGTAAAGGACCATCAGATCAGTTAATATGAAAGCTACTCTTCGATGCCCTCAGTTTGCATCTCCTTCCTTGTAAAAAGTACACAAAACTCCCTGCACTCGCAGAAAAGACATCGGTGTCGGCATTAACTGCCCAGTCAGTTACTCAGATGTCATTGGTTCCACTGTTAAATGTCACTTTAAAATTTAAAAAGTGGTTTATTACCTGGCTGGTGACCTAGCTACATGGTTAATTACTACATTTCTACAGTAATGATAGCCTCCAAGGCAGAAACACTTCTCAGTGTTACCATGTTTTTGTTTACTTCTTCACAAGCCATTAGGGAAACTTCATGGGGTGATAACCAGCAGACTCATTTACGGCTTTCGAATGGGTGAGTCCAGGGTATTTCCTTAAGAGTCGACCGCCAGGAACGAGCTGGGCTATGCGGCCTTCCAGGTGCTAGGGAAGTACAGACAGGACTTCCAGAAACACAAGGAGAGAATCTGCCTTCTTGGCCTTGTTAAATCACCATGAAGCAGAGTGAAAACTGTGGTAGAATGGTTAACAGATAAAGTGTCAGTTTCTTAGGTTTCATTTAAAGCACTAGTGGATTTTTTTTTATATATTCTAGCAAGTCTGTGATGTACTTTCACTGGCTCTGTTTGTACATTGAGATTGTTTAACAATGCTTTCTATGTTCATATACTGTTTACCTTTTTCCATGGAGTCTCCTGGCAAAGAATAAAATATATTTATTTTAAAAAAAAACCCTGTGTGGAAGTACTCCCTCCAGCCCAAAGGTTACACGCACAAGACAGAGAGTTTTCCATTTTTTAATGTTTAAACTTCATTTCAAAAAGCAGGTTTGCTGATTGCAACCATGACAATTAAAATGTGCTTTAGCACCGCTGTCTAGAACATCTCTACAAGCCAGTCAGACAAATACATGACATTTCAATGAGTAAAAAAGAGCATAAAACTGTAGGTGTAAGAACAAAATGTTAAAATGCCTACACACAATAATAAAAACCATCAATTACATTATCACATAAAATAAGTCAAATGTACAAAAGTTTGCGACAGAAGGGACCAAAAGGACAACACAAGATAGTCGTTGGAAAACAGTTGTGTGCTCTTTGGGCACTTAATTAAACATATCAAAATCATCATCTTCATCAGACTCTGCAAAATATTTTACTTCTTTTCTAGCCCGGCCTGTCCGGGGCTTCGGGGCAGTTTCCGAGGCAAAGCCTGACTGGAAGATTTCCACATCAGAATCCTGGTCGAAAGCGGCCTTCTTGGGTTTCTTTGGAAAAGAAAAGACAGATCCTTTGTGAAGCTCCATGCGTTTTGCATCTTGACATTCAGAGCTGAAGCAACTCTCTTAACAACTAATATATAACCACACCTAAAGCCCAGTTACTACAATGGCACGCTGCTGTAAGAACATGCGTCTTTCACTGGAAGTGCTCCGTTATGTTATTCTTACAAGTGGAAAGGAGCACAGAGAGAACTGACCTTGCTTGGTGTTGATTTAGGTGTCTTCTTCCCAGGGTTGTATTCACCTTCATTTTCTGAGCCAGATGCTTTCCTTTTCTTTGCGCCTCTCCCTTTTCCTAGATGAGAGAACGTAATTTCAGTAAAGTTCAGCAAACTGGAGAAACAAAACAACCAACCAGTGACATTACTACATTTTATCACGTCTACGTGTAAAGTCAAAATTCAGTTTACAGTTCAAGCTTCTTCACAACAGCCATAAAATACAACACAGTTATTTTCTCAGTTCTATATCTCTCTTTTATACTTCTTCCGGAGTTACCATTCGCGCTAGCAATCCATACTGTCAGTTCAAGACAGGGCCAAACTTTGTTAACACAACTTCCTTCAGATTTGTGAAGCACTGCAAGACCTCAGTAACTTTTTGTGCTGATAACACAGCATTAATGCACCTTCACAGCTTAGGAATTTACTGTTAACGGCAGCTATCAGCACATTCCTTCCCTTTACAGTGTTCCAATGAAGTCACTCTTGATGCTGCAGTGCCTCTGTCACTTTCTTCTTACAACTGGGATAGCAATGAACTGGTTCAAAGAACCAGAAAACCCGACTTAATAGAACTACCAACTGTCAGAATTTTACTGCCTTGTATAAAGATGAGCTCACAGAATGAAAACAAGCAGTATCCAACAGAACAGATGAGCAATTAAAAGGGGTTTGGAGGCATTAAACGCATTCCCAACAGCTAAAATCATATAAAAAGTACGCAGCATTGACTGTCAAGAAACACCAGTGAACTATTTCTGGCAAAGAAAAAGCTCAGGGCTGTGTAATCTACTGGTGATTCATTTACTACTGAATTAATATGGTTGTTCTTTTAGAGACTATTTCTGCTTCTCTTGAAACATAATCACGAACCTGTGTTACAGAGAGCACAGACACTGTGTGATGCTAAGCTTCACCACACCTAAATTACTACCTTTGGGTGCTGCAGTCTTCTTTGGAATGCCAAATTCTGAATCCGAGTCAGAATTTACAGTTTCCATCTTCTTGGCCTTGGGAGCCCTTTTAGGTTTAGGTGGTGCATCTACTTTTGCTGTTAGAAGTTAGATACTGAATATGTTAAATTCACATATTGGTTAGAAATACTAAAATTTTACTAGATTACAGCATAAATGGCAGATGTTAAAATGAAATGAGCCTCCTACACTTGAAAACATACATCAACTTTTATGTTAGAACTGTGAGGAATAAACAGGAGGTTTCCTTCGTCACACTTTAATTAAGGTGTATCAGTTCATTCAGTATGTTCCAGTGTCTTTAATTAAATGTTCTTTCATCTTTTTGAACACAAAACAAGTTACTGTTATCTAAAGCAGCAAAAGAAGTTCTCCAAGTTGGCTATTTAAAACATGCTCAGATACATTACATTACAGAACAGCTTGCTACTTATACCATTTCTGCCTCTACAGTGGTACAACCTTTGCCACAACTGCAGAACAACCCTCCCCATGGTTACTGCAGGACTCTGAGGCACAATGCATCTGTGTTGTTTTCTGTTAATCCAATGAAAAAGAACCTCAGAAAGCAGAAAGAACAGGAAGGAGACGTATCTGTGGAATCCTTAATGAGTTTCAATTACTGCTACACAACTTATCTTGCCATCTTTAAAAGACAGTTACTGGTATGTACATAGGTTGCTCCAGAAGCAATGCCTCCTATTTGTTTCCATGGAAATGATAACAAATACAAAGAGCTCAATAACACTGTTTGATAGTGTTTTCAATTCAGTGACCAGCATTAGCTATACATTTTCATTGGTGATGAACAAGAGCCTGCACGCTGTGCTGGTAAGAATCTGCATCAGCAGAGGTGATCCACTGTCACTGTCACCACTGCTGGAATGCACCCCCCCCCCGCCTCACTGTGCTCAGTTTGGTCTCTATAAACATTCAACAAGTGTCAATGAATGTCAATGGGTGTAATTTTTCCAGCACAGAAGAATTCATTTCCACCACTTTGTGTCACCTGCACTTCCACGTGGGACACCATTCTGTCACATTGCCCCTCTGCTGTCATTTCTTGCATTACAATTAAATGTAATGGAATAATGTGGGGAAGGTTCAACTTCTACTGCCATACTACCACCATCCGCCTCTGATATCGTGGGCCAACATAACAGAACAAGGGGCATTACTTTTGGAGCAGCCCTCATGCAGTCACAGCATGGAGGACAAGAAGTAATGTCCTCTACATGTTGAAACCAGCCTTTTACAAAACCCTCTGCTACACTACAGACGTACGTGTTATCAGTCAGCCCTGAATACCTCAAGACACGTGTGAAAAGCTCCAGATAGCAGGAATCCACACCCTGTTTGAGTACTCAAGCTTTGATCTGAGGTACTGCTAAGGGAATGTCTTCAGACAACAGATGAGCATCTCTTTTTTGTTATGTTGCCTTTAACTGCTCCCTGCTGGAGAATCACCGTTCTGCTTTTTGTGATTAACAATACCTGCTGAGTAGTCTGAATATCATGTCCTGACAATATAAAAAATAAGCCTTTCCTTGGCATCAAGGATAGGCTGTGGCAGCCTTTTACATAGATTTGGAGAGTGAAGAACTGATGCTTAGGTGGGAACCCAGGAACCGTATTTGAAAGCAACTTAAAACAGGTTTCTACAGATATCTCAACAAGTGGACAAAAGAGCTATATAAAAAGCAAGCCAAAAAGGCCTACCAATATGTCTGGAAAAAGAACACAGCAACTGAAAGCATCACCAAAGTAAGCAGGAAGATATTGCTAAGGCAGAGGGCAGTGTTACTCGAAGATACATGATTTTAGGTCCCACAATGGATTGAAAGCTTTCATACAGGAAATATCTGCATAAGAAACTTAGAAGACTAAGAGACAAGGGAGGGAAAGATTCTGAATGTTTCATCAATTTGAAGATGACAAGCTGTATGGGAACTGTTGAATCATGGCCTGAACCACTGATTGATCACCTGAGAGGAGCACTGAGTCAGCCACAGGAGCACAGGTGAAGGCAATGCATCTGTGTGACAGGAAGGGGGGGAGTCTGGCTTCACCTCTCCCAGACCCCATTTAAGGGCTGACCAGAACTGGGGAAGAATCTTTCTGGAGATTGCTCCTTTGGGGTTTCCTACTGTGAGCCTAGGACACAGATGAGCATTTTACTTTATTTTGATTATCTTTTTCCATCATGATGATCTTTCTAACTATACCATCTGTAGGATATCTTGACTACAATACTATTTGGCATTATTCATTCTGTTAACCGTACACAAGTGGAGACAATGGACATGATAATCTTAACAGAAGGGCTCAGTTTTATATCTAGATGACAATCAACATTAGGACCTGAGGTTTAGATGTGCTCTTACAGTGCTGTTTAAGTATATTTTGTCCCTATTAATATGAAATCTGCATACTAAACAGCAGCAAAATTGCTCCATTGACAAGTGTCACCCAGCATGCAGTGTTATGAGACATAACTATGTTCAGTTAGCCCTTGATCCTCAAATTCTTCATTAACTGATGTTAGAAAATAGGCAGGCTTCTCACTTCCAAACAAGGAATTGGGGAGAAGGAAAAAACCTGCGAATGAAAGAGTGGCATGACACTGTCACAAACGCTAGACTCATTTGGAACAGAGCCTGTCACCACAAGACAACTCCTGGGAAACCTGCCTGCACTAACCCTAGTGAGGTTTTGAAACACTGACTTAGATTATACAATCAATGCCTGCACAACTGGAAGCATCACTGACAGCAGCTAGACCATGATCAGCACACCAAAGCTCTCCTCTAGGTATTATGATGTAAAATGGAGGTCTGCGTTGAGGACAGTGTACACAGGCTCACAAGAAGGCCACATTTTTGTCAGAAAGAGTTACTACATCCACAGTTCTCTCTTGTATTTAAAACAGAAGTTTATCGTTAAAGACTTAAAACAATAATAAAAATAATCTTCATTCACTGTATTATGGAATTTACTATTGATGATTAAAAAGTCTTCAGGTGTTTGGGAATCAGGCAGATGTTCATTGATTCAATTAGAGTAGTGCAATGCCAATGAGACAAAGATTAGGAATGTGGTAGCAAAGAGGGGAGGGTGAAAAGATGTTGCAAATCCATGGCACCTAATTCATAATACAAGATAGTTCTTTCCTTGTTATTAATTAAGTAAACTAATTATAGTATCTGGCTGCCTTCTTGCAGATTTCCTGGAGGTATCTTTCTTTGATATTAATGTTCTAAGTTCAGCTGTAAGTTGGTCCAAGAGACCACTGTATTACAGACAAAAAAAAAAAAAAGGCTTTTGGAGGAGAGAATATTAAGAAGCAAGAAAAAAATGAAGTTATTTGAAAGAAATAATTGTAGCAAGGCAAAGATTAGAAAGCAGAAAAAACTTCTGGTCTATAGTCTAAGAACTCTATTTTTCAACCTATGTAGAAAAAAATTATTTTCAGCATTAATTATGGCAAGCATTTGGTATAATCATTAAAGCACATTCAGAAACAGGCTCAGAGCTCCCCTTTAGAAGTATGTATGCCAAGATTCTCCAAGGTACACTGTGCTAAAAAAAACCTTATTTCTACAAATATCTGTGCACAACTAATGAAACAAGTACAGATAATACAACTAATGAAACAAGTACAAATAATGAACCTTTTCTTGGAATTGTCCTGAATGGTTTAAGAGCATGCAAATTACCAGTTCTAAAAGCCTGACTAACAAATGAAACTTCTACCTCTGAAGCATGAGGGTAGTCTTCCATTCTCTGTATCAAAAAACACTAGTACAATTATGCCAAGTGGATGGTCTGCTTAGGACCTAAGTACTTCTTGGAGATTCTTCCTTTGCATTGTTCTCCTTACTTCTAAAGTTAATATGTTAAATGCACTATGGAAGACTACCTTTAACCAAAGGATGTCATGTCTCATTTATTCCCTGAGGGTTAAAGCCTTCCATTAGTTTAACTAATCAAAGGCTGAACTCCATACATGGTATGTATTGATGTTATGGTACAAAGAAAGAAATTAATATCATTAAGAAGCTGGAAGAAATTCATACCCTCTCCTGCAACGCCACTGAATTTGAAATAAATGAATGTGATTCCCACTTTTAAGATTTGAAGAGATGATGTAAAGGTGGAAGTGAAGAACTTTAAAAAAGGCTTGATTTACAGGGTAATCCTACACTTACCTTTTTTAGCAGCTACTGTTTTACTTAGAATTTTCTCTGTTTGTTTTGGGGCGAAAGGTGATGAGAAAACAGGAGTAGAATCTTCCTCATCACTGTCCAGTTTTGTTGTATCTATAACAACAGAGTATGTTCAAAATAAGATTTCTTCACTGCATATTTTAAATCATCCTTATCAGTTACAGTCAAGATCTTATCAGATATACTCTTCTGATACCTTCAGAAAGATAGATGGTACACCCATAGCCTACAGTACAAGCAGTGCTCCTCTAAGGATTGGAACTTATTATTCCCTTTCCCCTGTATAAATCTCAGTATCATTATTCTAAAAACTACTGCAGTAAGTTTCTATTTATGACATAAAACCCCATATGTATATTCTGTAACAACTGCTAACAGTGAATAGATCAGTGAAAAGAAGCTCACCATCATCTGTCTTCTGAGAGTAAGATGGGAATGAGAAAATGTTCCCAAAATCTTGATTTTTCTTCTCTTGAGACATTTTTCTACTTCCAGACACAAGAAGAAATTGCATAAATTGCATTAACTACATAGTGAAATACGTAGCCATTACAGCATCCATAAGAGACTAAATTATTGTTTCAGCATGGTAACGTACACCTAGCATTTCAGCAGACAAATCCTTAATAAAGTCACTATCCTTGTCACACATCGTAACCATTAAAAATTAACAGCTTTTTTATCAGTAGTTCTGTATACCAGGTTGGTACAAGCATTCCCTGCTGAAGTCAACTGCAATGATAAGAAAATACACACTTTCATTCCTCTCCAGAAGGAAGAGGAATATTATTTTATGTTACATGTAGCTTAATAATTAATCAATACTCTGTCAGTTCCATTTAGAGACTTCTGTATTCAAAAAAATTAAGAAATACATACTGCTGAGTTTTAGTACTTACTCTGGAGATGGCTTTGATTTGACTGGGGAGAAGTCATATTCATCTTTTTCTAAACTGTCCGAGGGAACGAACTCATCCTCTCTGTCATTTATAACTGGAGAGGCTTTTACTTTAAGCTCATCCAAATCATTAGTATTGTTGGTATCATCGTCATCATCTGCATCATCTTCTTCTTCTGAGAAGTCAAATGTATACTTGGGCCTCTCAGCTAAAAGAAAAATACATATTTATGTATTTCAATATAGTTATGTTACCACATAAATAAATTAAAGAGGAAATCACTCAGCAATTCTTGCCTCAGATTACACAAGACAAAAGGCTTGAGAAGAGGAAAAGAGGGGGGAAAAAAAACACTTATTTGAGTCTGGAAGAATGGAGGTACATAATTTAAACTGCTATCAAATATCAGAAGCAGTGTGGCCAGCAGGAGCAGGGAGGAGACTGTCCCCCTGTAATCAGCTCTGGTGGGGCCACATCTTGAGCACCACGTTTAGTTTTGGGTTCTTCAATGCATGAAAGAATACAGGCCCTGGAGCCTGCCCAAGAGGAGGGTAACAAAGCTGTGAGGAAACTGGAGCACAAGTCTTATTGCTGAGAGAACTGGGATTGTTCAGTATGGAGAAGAGGAGGCTCAGGAGTGACCTGATCAGTCTTTACAAATGAATGAAAGGAGGCTGTGGTGAGGTGGGGGTTGGCCTCCTCTTCTAGGTAACTTGAGATTAGATGAGAGGGAATGGCTTCATGTTGCACCAGAGAGGGCTCAGTTTGGATATTAGGAAAAACCTCTTCTCCAAAAGTGTGGTCAGCACTGGCATAGGCTGCCTGGGAGTGGTTGAGCCACCATCCCTGGAGGTGTTCCAGAAATGTGCAGATGTGGTACAAAGGAACATGGTTTAGAGGGCAATGTTGGTCACAGATGGATGATTGGACTAGCTGATCTTCGAGATCATTTCCAGCTTCTATGACTCTATGATCTGATGCCATTTGTGGCTTGCTTCATAATGGCATTATGAAGGTGTTACTGCCTAATTACGTTTTAACAAATAAGAATCCTTCACTTATATTTCAAGTTTTCTTGACGATATCATTTGAACAGTCTTTCTAATTGAGTGCTTGAAAAGTTTATCAACAGATTTCCAGAAAAATCTTGTGTGTTTCTTAGACAAACAAGTATATCTGTATTTTTCAAGCCTTCAGTCTCTGATGCTTTTGCCTATTATAGACTACTTTGATTTTTTTTCAGTTATATTTTTTAGTAGCCAGTTAGGTCTTTGGGCCTTGCTGGACAATATAATGGCATGGAAGTTATTTCTTTGTAATGGTATTCATTTTTCTGTGTTGTATACTTGTATAATTCAAAAAGTTTGTGAATAACTTCTAGCATTTTGGATAAAGCAAAAGATTTTTGGATCAAGTAACAAAATCTTTCACAGCAACTCTTGATCCTGCTAGTGAGAGGTTTTTCATAAACATCACAGAGAGGAGAATGCAATGCAAGTTATCTGCAGAAGTTAACATTCTTAAGGAGGGCTGTGGTCAAAGAAAAACATAAGTTAGCACTTCAAACTTTCTGCCACAGCGCACATTTCACAAAAGCTTTAGTACCTGCAGCTCTCCGAAGCAGAGAGTCTCTTGGAATAATCACAGGCTCACTCTCTTCTAAATCACTTTCAGACTTGGATTCGTCATCTGACCATGGGTTTCGTTTCTTCACTTTTTTTGCACTGGATTTTGTAGATGATGGTGTTCTTCTTACTCTAGTACCTGTAACAAGTTAAAGCATCTATAACAGTCAAGGATTACAAAAAAAAACACCTTCTGCCCTTCTATGCAACATAAACAATTAGAACTTAGCATTATTTATCTAAAAAACTTTTCTTTAAACATTATAAGTTTTGTTAGAAATCAGTAAGTTTGCCACACCATAACATGCATACTTTTAAAAAGTCATCATGACTCAATATGCCAATTGGAAAATAGGTTTGTTTAATCAATCCATACTGTACACTGAGACTAAAGATCTCTGCCTGGCCCTTCAGTGGCAGAGAACACGTTATGTATTTTCATTTGTACATAATTAATCTAATTTTGTAAAAAATAATCTATCTTTTCTACGCATATTCAACAATTTAGACCCCTCCCCCTCAAAACCATATGTAGAAAAATAGAAATAGATTCAGCACCTCAAGAGAAGCGGAATAATTAACAGAAATTTCAGTAAGTTACTAAACTAGAAAACCATGACAGAAATGCCAACATGTTTAACTTGAGCACTGGCTACCTCTGCTTCTAATCTCTATGTATGCTGTAAGCAATACTGAAGTGCTTCAAAGTATTTTCACACATCTCTTTAAGGAAGAAAATCAGATGAAATACTTATTGTTGTTGTACATTTTCCTTCTCATCATGTGTTAAAAATACACTTAATACAAAATCCGTACTCATTTAGCTTAATGATGACTGTGTAAAGATATCTCACCAGGCTCCTTCTTCTCTCTCTTGGGTTTAGGGGTTTTAGTTGCTGAGGCTGCTGTATTCACCGAGTCATCCCCACCACCCTCAGCTTGCACACCACCGAATTCTTCATCAAATTCCATTTTTATTGCTACAGAATCGGTATCACCCTAAAAATATTAATAAGTTGGTCAAAATAAAATTATACCTTCATATTTCAAGAAAAAAATGCAATACAATTTTTAGAAGAGGATAAATGAAAGTAGACTAGTACATTGACAATTTTAGTAGTATTGGAAGGAAAAAAAAAAAAACTTTCCAGCAATAAATAGTCATAATAGGCTTTCAAACATAAAACATATCCAGCATTAATTTTTTTTATGCATTAAGTCAGAAAAACATCATAAATACAGTACTAATAGGGTCTAGTGATTTGGATTTATGTTATCAGCACATAAAAATACAGCAGTTAAATAATCTAGCTACAGCAACAGTTTGGTTTACCTTTTTCTTTTTCAGCAATTTCCTACTGGCATCAGCTTTCATGGCAGATGTAATCTGTGGAACTATTCTTCTACCAAATGGTGATGGCATGGTCTCTTCCAACTGAAGTTTCTTCATCTTGGGTTTACCAACTTTACCTTTTATTGGTTTGCCAACCATACCAGCCAGGACATCTTCTCTTTCCTGTGCTTCTACTTTCTAACAAACAACCAGGAGTGGGAGGGAAACATATTCTTTTACAGTAAGGGCAAAGTGGAACATGGTGTTTAATCAATACTTATTTCTTAACATGGAACACAGACTGCCCTTAATTGTCAGCTGATTAATGTACACATTTTACTAATGGAAAATCAATCACTTAATCTTGGTAAGTTCCTCCTTATCTCACGCAGTTAAAAACTACATTTTTTTTCAAGCCTAAACAAATACAAACTTCTGGATACTTTGGCATATCTTCCTTTCATCGAGTTTCTCTTCCTCCAGGTACTAATGTAACTTTTCAGTCCTTCAGCATTTATAGCAAGCAGCTACCTTTTAGAGTAAGCTTTATAAGGTACATTTTCCAGTCCTTTCATCAGTTTTTTATTATAGAACTTGAGCCTTCAGGATAGAATACTTCCAACTGCAGTTGCACCATGAATGTGCAGAGAAATAAACATCTTATTTGTATTATCCTGTGTTACTTCCCTGAAAATGGCTGGCATAATCTTTTGAACACTGAAAGTTGAGGCTCAGCAAGCTAGCCACCAATATGCATTAACCTTTTTACAGATATACTAATGAGGCAAGGTAAAATCCCTTTGTCTATCACTTCTGGTCTATATACTTTGTTCCTAGATTTGTAGCTTTGCATTTGACAATACTTGCTGTTTCACAACAAGTTTGATCACCTTGCTAGTTACTACTCTCAGTTTTTGTGTCATCTGAAAACAAATTTGTTCCTGGTAATTTTCCTTTCACTGACTTGTAAAAAGCATTGTACTGTACGAATGTAAGAAACAAACCCTGAGGATCACAAATAGTTAGTCAACTACCAAAAGCAGATTTCCTACTTCTCCCAATAGTTGGAGACCCATATGGTTTAAATCCATTTTTTCTTTTTTTATTTTTTTTGGCTTGTTTTTAAGATATATGTTTAGAAAGATTTGTAAAACATACTTCAAGCTCTTCAACAAAAGCTGCTAAGTCTTCTTTCCAGAGATCTGAAGGAGATTTTCTTTTAAGGTCGTTTAGTTCTCTCTCCTACAATGTGAAAGTAGCATATAAAACGTAAGTTTCTAAGTTACAAGTTTGCTGAATCGTCGGTTACAAGTGACTTAGTAAATACTACCTAAACTGAACATTCGTATGTAGACACATCAGTAATTATTAAATCAGTTCAGACTAAGCCACTCACAGTGTACCAACCTTTGAATCTCTGTGCTTAATTAGCTCTTCCACTTTCTCTTTTGTAAGTGACCATAGAGACATGTTTAAGATATAGTTAAAATCAGGGCCAGAAGTTGATCCAGAAGCAGAGGAAGCATCATCATTTGGGTTTTGTGGGTCCTCCTCTTCTGCTGCCTAAGGTGAAATATTCCGAATTAGACATATCAATAATCTTAGCTCTTTAAATGAACAGTAGCAATTCCCCAAAATACCTTGATGGAATAGTAAGGTGTTTCTTCATGGATTCAGTGACAGCAGTATTTTTCTTGTCTTTTACAAAAAGACATGTTCCTGTCACTTTCTATGGTTGGATCACTTAATCACTGATTTAAGAACACAAAGCTGAACCTAACGTTAGCAGTAAGCATTGTATCCTGTTGGCTACAGAAACTGGTATAAGAACCCTCACACAGGATGGAGATCTTTGCCCTTCAGACATGCATGTACACCTGTTTCTAAAAGCTAGCAGTTTTGTACAGCAGTATACAAACTGCTATAAAAACCCTGAATGTATGTACAACTCATTCTCAACCTTTGTGTTATCTAGCTGTCATCTTAGAATTATCAGTGTGGAATTACCACCATTATGCAACAATATTTGTATATAAGTTTGTATTTGTAAGAATGGAAGCCAATAAAAAGCAGTCATGAATAATCTTTTAAAAGTGTTGTGTCATCAGTTCATTAGACTACTAGAAAACAAACATCTGGATAACTGAATATCACTGAATATCATGTATAACAATTGCATCAAATGTATCCAGAGATTTCTGATCATTACCTTTTCCTGTGCTTCTTTCCAAGCTTTTACTGGATCAGATTCATAGCCCCTCTGAACCAACATCTGAATCAAATCCCTTTTTGATCTATTCTCTACAATACGAGAAAAAAAAAAAGGAAAAAATCAACATCATGAAAGTCAATGTCTTACATGCAAGTACATTTTACTATATTTAAATCACTTGCAGATTTTCCCCCAATTCTAACTTTTATTTTGGAGATTGTTTACTCACCTATGGTAATTTTTCCTTGTATCTTCTCTAGAATGAAACGAGCTTGGTTGTTCAGCTTTGTAGATTCAGCACCCAACATTCCCACAAGCCACTCCTTACGTAAACTGTAGTAATGTAATCGCAAATCAAAGAACTCCTTCAGAATGTCTTGCACAGTTTCATACTTCTTTAAACATCCCATATGATCAAATAGCACCTATAAAATACATAATATATTGCTTGAACGAGATTTCATAACTCCAGATTTTTAATCTTTGTGTATGAGTTTATTTCTACTGCTCTTACACACACGCTACACAAAGAATAGCATTTTGAAGATTGAGAGCTCAAACCTTACTCTGGGCCTATACAACACATTGCTAGACAGATTATATTTTTATCACAAGTAAGCTTAACATAAGATTTATGGTTATATTTTCAAGCAGGAAAACCAGTATATGGAGAGGATTCCAGAATTCAGCTGAAATTCTGATTTTATCTAAATACTAAAGCACAAGTTCAGAAGCACCTAATGATTCACAAAAAAATTGTGTAACAATCGAAGAGTAAGAATTTTTTAGTCTCTAAATTGAGATGTGAAAACTTCAACTTTAAACATCTCAGAAATCAATCCTTCAATTTCAAGTACAAAGAAATAAATAATTTCTACATCACAGGTGAAATCAATCCTGCCTGACTTCTGACAAATCCAGTTCACACTAGTCACCCTAGGCACCTCTATAGTCAGCTGAAAGAAATAAATCCCCCTCTAGGGGGGATTCATCTGCCTAAAGCATCTCTTTGGCAGGTGGATGCATAAAGGACTCACACAGGCATCACACTTTCTAAGATGTTTACACCAGGACAGATTGATTCCTACACAAATACAGCCCTACAGAGCAATTCTTACAACAGTTCATACGATTATTCAGATCTGTGAAAAGTACTATCACCTTGATTTGGCACATCTGTTTTTCCAAAATAATCTATACAATGGATTGAGCAAGGCCATTTTTATAACCCAGTTCCAGGACTTTCAATTAATTCAAACTAATTTTCAAATAACTTTGGATTTATACAATAATTGCAACATATTCACGTGTGTATTTTTGCTTTGTGATAATGTCTGAAAGTAGTACCTGCCATAAAAAGACTAGGATTCTAGACAGTTCCAGTGAAGTTTCAAAACTCAAGTAGCCCAACATGGTCAAAAAAGGAAGATTTGCATTATCTCCAAGATGAATGAATTCAAACAGTTCACAATTACTTTTGGCAGCAGCAAATATGGAGAGAGATTTGTTCAGTCATGCCACAATCACTACAAAAACATTCAAGTTTACAACAAGCAACTGTAAATATTTTGATAGCCAAACATAAAAAAGTTACCATAGAATTACAAGTAAGACTTGTTTGAAGCTTAAAGACTTTGTGCAATCCAGCAGCTTCTGCCTGTGCAAGTTTTTCTTCTGTCATCTTCACAACAAATTTCACAGTTGTATCAGTGTGGTATTCCTTATAGTCAGAAATTAATGCTGGAGTTTTTTCAGTTCCATTCAACATGGGTTCTAGAACTTGTTCTTTGTACACCTATTAAGAAAAAGACAACGAGGAACAGAAAAACTTATACAAACGTCTTAAAATTCCTAATTCTTTAAACCAAGCTAACAACTAAGCTAAGATTTCAACTTTGTGCAACTTTGCGTAATACAACTGAAACCAGGGATAATTTACAGAAGGAATACAGCCTCCAAAATAGAGACCGGGATTAGAAAAAACTAAGAGCCATTCTACAAGGCCAGGAAAGTGTACTTTAAAAAAAAACAAAAACAACAACAACAACAAAAGGGATTATGAATTAACTCAGCAGAAGAAGCAGGTATTCTATGTAGTATGGTCAACAGGTAGCACAAGAAGAACCACCTTCTACAAAGGCACAGAAAAGAATGAAATCATGTATCCTTCCACGTACATATAATGATCAGAAGTGGACTAAAAGGATAAAACTGGTTAATATGGAGCATTTTTATTTATTTATTTATTTATTTTTCCTGTGACTTACCTGGGTCCATGTCCTCACAGGTAGCTCTGTAATTTCTACAGTGTTCCTGTCCACCACAAATATTTCACCACTGACTACATACTGGTTTTGACCAAGTTCTTGAATGGTTCCTCTGAAGTTTTTGTAGTTTGGGAGCTGAAATTGCAATAAAAACCAGTGGAATGATAAGAAATTTTGTGGTAAGACACAGAAGAATTTTTTCTCCCCATGCACCATACAGATATCACTCTGTACTGTGCTAATCTGTCAACCAGCCTCTCAGGCCTGTGAAAATCCTTTATCATAGCAAAAACATTACCAAAAAAAAACCAACAAGATACACACATGCAAGTGATGGAAGCAATTACCTTTTTATTTATAGAGTAGATACATAATCAAGAAGATGCTGCTGAACCCAGGAAGATGCTGTTTCCCTTTGTTTGGTTTACTGCTTATCAGATTCTTTCTGTTTGTTTCTAATTTATTTTATTTGTTTGTTGTTTTCTTTTAGTTTTGTTTTTCTTCTTAAATTTATTTATTTATTTACTTATTTTCAGAAAACAGCAAGTGCAGCTAAGGCATGGCAGAAAGTGGATTAATACCCCTGTCTCATTATAAATTAACATCAGCACTGAAAGAAACTGAGAAGTTGCATTACCTCCCCTAGTCATTTTCTTATTCATGTGCTGTTTGGCAAAGATAGTGGAACCCATCCAGTTTAAAAATTAACTAAGAGGGTGACAGATTTTTAATTACTGTTATTATTTATTTTAACTGAATTGATTCCCTTATCCAGTGTACCATGCAGCCACAAACACATACCAGCATACAGAAAGGAGCTAGACGGAGGCAGAACTGCCTCTTTCAATCACAGTGAAGCTTCAATTGACTGTGAGACTACACAGAAGGCCTAGGAGTCCTAAAGGAAGGGCAATGGATTGCATTAATTAAAAAAATTCTAGCTATTGTTCCCAAGAATTTGCCAAAGACAATTCTCTAAGTCAAAAAAATTGACATTGCACTTTCAGAGGCAATGAAACGTGATCTAAGTAGATATGTTTCTGCTCCTATGACTTAAGCAACATAAAAGTAGCAATATCTATTTATCCATTAGTTGTAAAGGTTAAATAAATCACCTAAGCTGTTGATTACAGAGGTTCTGAGTTCACACAAGTATTCTTATTGTGCAAAGTTTTTTTTTGAAGTATACAACACGTCCAAGAACTTCCAGTAAAATTTTAAATAAAGGAGCAGAAGCTACATAACAGATCAGCAGCTGTTGATTTTTGAACAGTGACAATACCATCTTCCATGCTTACAGATATAGTGAAGAGTATAATTCAGCTAAGACAGTGGCAATTTTATATTTGACTGAAGATAAGTAGTTGCACCTCAAAAAAAAAAAAAAAAAAAGGGGGGAAAAATTTTTTGTTTTANAAAAAAAAAAAAAAAAAGGAGTGGCACAATTTTCTGCTTTACTCCCATGCAAAATAACTACCTTTAGGACTTGAAACTTTGAAGTCTTACAGTCAATAGAGTATAGAAAAGTCCTCTGAAATAACTGGAAATATACAAATTGCACTGTTTTTTCTTCAAGATGAACTTCTCTAGTCACTTCCCAACAGTCAATTACGGCTCCTATGCAAAATTACCAGGACAATTCAACCCAGACACTTCAACAATGAAGCACTCATAGAGTTATATGACTACATTTCCTAAGTACAAAATTATGTTTGATTAGTGAATGTATAAAATGCTAGTATTTTACCATAGGATGTGGATCTAAGCCATCCAGCATTCGTCTGACATTGTTTACAATCTCTCTGGTATCATAGTTTGGAAGTTTGCAAGCCCATCCTGTCCCAATTCCTTCAGCTCCATTTACTAAAACCATAGGAATGATGGGAATATACCATTCAGGCTCTACACGTTGGTTGTCATCATAAAGGAACTTCAGCAAGTTGTCATCCACTGATGGAAAAAGAAGCCTGGCTAAAGGGCTTTAAAAAAGACAAAAAAAGCCTGTTTAACTGGAATCCCAGTAGTTACGTGTATAAATGCTTTAACACTCAATGTGTCCAAATATGACTTATTTTTCTCATGTCTTCTTTTCTTTGTCACTATGAAGCTGAAATAACAATGTACACACCTCCTGAGAAAACAAAGTTCTTCCCAATGGAATAGCATACTAACAACAGATGATGTCTGCTTCCTTCCCAATTATACATGTACACAATAAGCTAATAACTGATAACACATAGTGTCTACAGAAACACCATTCTCTGAAGCATTCAGGATTCATACGCTTCAGTGTAGGTCACTTAAATTCTGAAAATACTTTAGAGGCTTTAGTGGTCATTTATGTTGCTCATTTAGGATACTGTCCTCAGTGAACACATTTTCCAGAACCTCATAAAAAGAAGAATGTACAGAACTAAGTTGCTACACAAAAAACATATGTGAGAAAGTTAACAAAACCCACTAGTACATATAGTTCCTTATTTTCTGTTAACTGTAAGCTTTATAAGAATTTTTAGGCTAAACTGAAATTAAGAAATAAAAGAAATGATGTAAAAAATTCTAGAAATTACAGTAAGGAATACATTTTCAAGCTACACATTAAATTGAATACATTTACAGGCCCAACAGCCTGACATTGGTGCCAGGAAAGGTTATGGAGCAGGTCATCTAGATGGAGATCACTGGAGGATCATGCCCAGCTAGTATGGATTCATGAGAGGCAAGTACTGCCTGAGCAACGTCATCTCCTTCTATGACCAAGTGACCCATCTGGTGGATGAGGCAAAGGCTGCTGACATAGTCTGTCATAGTCTTCAGCAAAGCATTTAGCACTGTCTCCCACAATATTCTCCAGCAGAAGCTGGCTGCCCACAGCTTGGACAGGTACACTCTTTGCTGGGAAAAGAACTGGCTGGGTGGCATCCTGGCTTCTATCAGAAACAGTGTTGCCAGCAGAAGCAGGGAAGTAATCGTCCCCCTGTACTCAGCACTTGAATATTGTGTTCAGTTTTGGGCCCCTCATTACTACTCTGGAGCATGTTCAGAGGAGGGAAACAAAGCTGGTGAGGCATCTGGAGGCCAAGTCTTCTGAGGAGTGGCTGAGGGAACTGGGATCATTTAATCTTGAGGAGTTTCAGGGGAGACCTTATCACTCTCTACAACTACCTGAAGGGAGGCTGTGGAGAGCTGGGGCATGGCCTCCTCTCTGATGTAACTAGCAATAAGACTAGAAGGAATGGCCTCAAGTTGCAAGGGGAAATTCAGGTTGGATGGTAGGAAAAATTACTTCTCTAAAAGAGTGGTTAGGCACTGGAACAGGCTGCCAAGGGAGGTCGTGGAGTCACCATCCCTGGAGGTGTTCAAGAAACATTTAGACACTGTACTGAGGGATATGGTTTAGTGGGAAATATTGGTGATAGATGGATGGTTGGACTGGATGACCTTGGAGGTCTTTTCCAACCTTGGTGATTCTATGACACTATGAATTTCAAGGTATTAGCTGTGGTAAATGAGCATTGTTATATTAGGCCATTATTGTTCAATATTATTAATAATTTAGTTTTATATGAATAAACTTATCAGAAAGGAAAAGAATCACTCTCAACTTTGAAACCTATCTTAAGATGAAGGACTTAATACCAGGTGGCAATACATTTTGCTTTGTGTAACTCAGAAGATTTCACATTGAACAGAGAAACTGAATATTAGTAACTGACCTAAATCTACAACATTTTCAGGTTTCATCCTTATGATCTGAAGTTTAATTCCTTAAAAGCTACATTTTCTACAGGAGTTCTATATGTAGAAAATCTATGCAGTAAAATTGAGATGAAAAACCACACTTACAAACATAAGGCAGTATTTGAGTACTAACAGCTATCAAAATATACTAATCCTCTCCCACCTCTTTTCATATATAAAAAAATCACATATAAACAGTGTTGTGAAAAGATTACTTTGACAGTAAAGCTTTCTAAAGGCACACGTTTACCTTAGCATAGTGAAAATATAGCGAGGACTGGCAGCATCCTTTCCACCATGAAGCCTGGTACCAAACTGACCAATAGGTTGTAGAAGGTTAACATTGTTACTTCCAACAAAGTTCTGAGCCAAGTTGACAATAGTCATCATTAATGCTTGCTGCAAGAAAATACACATTTATAGAAATAAACATAAGAAGTAAACTCTTTCCTAATCAGTCAGTAATATAGATTTTTAATGCCCAGGAATTCTATGACTCACCTGACTTCAATTTCAAAGAAATCAGTTAGAGAAAGGAATATAGTAAACCTCTTATTAGAACTACAGGCAAAGCATAATGCTTCCTTCTTCATAGCCGTATTGCCTCCCTGAGTTAACAGTACTTATAGTCTATACTTAGGGAAACCCACAGTTCTCTCAGTTTTTTTTTTTTAATCACTTCTCTGGAGAAATGAAAGGGGCAAAAACTGACTGCACCTACTTTCTCTTCCACAAACTACTATTCACTGCATTTAAAGGAAAAAATGAAGGGATGGAGAGGGAATGAATATGGCAACTCATGTTAATATTCCAGATAAACACAAACAAACAAGAGATAGAAGTAATCTTTGTTCCAACACTATCAGGTTTTTGAGAACAATGCCTCCTTACTTTAAAAGGACTCTATCTCTCGTTCACCACAAAACATTTCCATAGTACATAGTTACAACAATTGAGAATCTAGAAGAAACCTACTATGTAATTATTTGCCTACCATTTCTCCATAACCCATAAGCTGCGTGCTAATACTACTGTGCAAAAGGACTTGGAAGGAATGGAAATATGTTTTTCTTTTAAACTATATACTGCTTGGCTCAAACTTTTTAAAATCAAATCTGTAATTAGTAGACTGAGTCAAAAGATTCGGAATTTTAATACAGTAAACAGTTTAAATAAGCTACAAATTCTCACAACTTTTCTACTCTTCATACTCACCTCTCCATGGTGATAAGCTGACATTTCAGCAACAGACCCAGCCAGCTGAGCAACCTTTACTTCACGTTTATCATTTCGCTTAAAGCAAGTGAACAAAACTTTGCGCTGCCCTGGTTTTAAACCTAGTAAGGAGAAGATCCCGTTTTCAACACATAAAAAGCACAGGTTTTGAAGAAGAAAACAACCAAACAACAACAACAAAAACCTCGTTTTTGCTTTATTCTCATTTTTAATCTCTTGAAAGAAGCTTAAATATTAAAGGGAAATAAATGAGTACTGTAATTTAACAAAATAACAAATTCTTTCCAATTATTTTATAATAATAGAAATAATAATATAAATGAATATTTTAACAATCAGAAAAAGTTACCTGAAGAGTGGAAACTTAACCCTTTAAGCCAATAACACACAATACTATTCTAATAACAACTTTATCCTAAATGTACCTCTACAAGTCAAGAGTTGTTTCTTTCCAATGTAGTGAGCAAAATCATTTTCCTAAGAATCAACACAAATCCAGCATTGACAAATATATTTGTAGCTTATGCTTATTTTAAAGCACTCTAAAATTTAATTTTTTCTGTTAAAACAAAAATACATGCTACTTCTTTCCCTTCTAGATCTTTTAAAGTTTTAAGAAAGAAGCCATTCTCTTTGATCTGATTTTTACCATTTCAGTAAACTTGAACCACACCATCTTTGTGGAGGGGACATATAATTTTTCTGTATATTATCTGTAACTGATAACCAAAACATGCTTATTCATCTATTCATTGTTTTAACTCACATACACTACTAAAATGCACTAAAATATTGCTACACGTTACCATTACTAACCTCCATCAAACATATGAGTAAAAACTGAAAAAAAAACCCCATGACTTCAATCTCCATTTCATTTAGATACATAAAATCTTTTATTTTTTTTATAATGGGTCCGCATCATATTCTCTAGCAAATATATAATGAAAGTGACAGAGGATTTCCTTCACACAGGAGAATCACCAAGAAATAAGAAAGCAGTAGCTGAAAACTGTAAAGAGATGGCCAAAATGTTCTTTTACTGTATTTATTACACCCAAAGGTGACAGTGAAACAAACAGCAATTACATATATAATGTTCAACGTCATATATATATATATATCTATACGCATATACACATCTCTGTAATATAAAATAATACATGTATTCCTTATATATATAAAGGTTCCCTTCTAGTTTTCTTAAATTTCTGTACAGCTAAATGCTCTTGCAGCATTAGATATTTTGGTGTGAGCCTGTACCATCAAGAAGGCTGAATACCTCTGCTACAAAAAGTGTAATTGGAGATAAATGCTTTTGTTTTGCCTTATGAAAGCTTAAGGCCTTTTTTACCATATCTTAGTAAGCATATGTATACTGACAATAATATAGGCAGAAATTTCTGATCATGCTGTCTGCAGATAGCTTTACAAATGAAGCATACTCTGCGCAGTAAAAGCTGCTTCTTTTCCTACTCATGCTATTGCAAAGGAAGAGTTAGTAAATCTGATTTAGAGAGCCATAGGATGATTACAGGAAGGATCAGTAACCTCTAAAAGAGTGTTTGTGCTACATGATGGAAGAAAACATTTCAACCCTTCATATTTATCTACATTCAGATGACAACTTGAATTGTAATTATTATAAGCACTTAAAAGACTTGCTTTTTCTGACTGTTCAACTAGAAGCAAAACACTTGTCATGTCCAGGGAAGAGTTCTGGTTAATCTACAAGGCTGCAAAGCATCAGTTTAAACTTCTTCAGAGATGAAACACTGCAACTCCTTAGCATATGAATGATAACAAACAAAAATATAGACGACTTCTATTCTCTATCTCAATATATCGGCTTCTGAATCAAATTCACGAGTTTAAAAAACAATAAAAGGGAATGTTCCAACAAATCAAAATAAATTGTCATCTTACCATCAACAAGGGAGGGAATAGATCTTTCATTGTCTGAATTTGAGAAAAGGATCAACTCCTTGTTAATGAAGTCATTGTAAGTCAAATGTTTTGTCGCTGTACCATATAAAAATTGCTGAAAAAACACATACATTATTCGTTCAGTACAAACAAACACATTACATTTAATTCTCATCTACTAGATTTGTTGCTATTATTTAGGACTCACCTCAGGAAGGCCATGTAGCCGACGCTGACGCCTGTCCTCCATGAAGTTTGTTAACCATTCTTTTCGATCATCAATCTTCTTCTTACTGAAGGCCTGAAAAAAATTCCAGTTTCAGTACATTATAAGCATAGAGATGTCTGTATAAACATTCGTTACTTCAGTCATAATTTTATATGTACTGCACACTATCTGATCAAGTATTCAATATTTAAATAGATTAGATAAACCATTACATTTAAGTAGCTAATGGCCTAATTGGAACATTGCTGCAAAAGCTTTTTCTAACATCACACTCATTTGAATCCATATTACTTTGAAAATCTGTATGCATTTAGAAAAACCTTATCATTCTTATTCCTTTCTTCACAGCAGAATTGTCCTTTCATATAAAAGTTTAAAGGTGCTGAAATCTTTCTGTAAACAATTTTAAGGTTGGGCTCATTATTTAGTTTATCATCAAGAAAATTATGCAAAGGTACTAGAAAAGATACTCTATTCCTCTTGTCCTTTCCATTTGCTCTGTCAGCTACAGAATGCCAGTAATCTGTAGCTGTTCCTGAGTGGCTGGGCCAAATCCTCATAGGAAACTGACAGCTTAACAAAATTGAGCTTTTACAAAGACTAAATGAACATTTAGGCTAGCTGACTGAGACCTTAATCTTTATGAATACAAAGCATCACTTTAAAACAACTTATCACTATAAAATGACACAGGAATGTTCTGAAAGACTGTTCTGGTACAGAAGTAGAGTTCCCATCCAGTGAGTCTCTTCTCCAAAAGAAATAAGAGAAGAATGCATAAAAACTGAATATGTAATTTTAACTACTTTGGGAAAATTCTGTCAGTTGTTGAGGTGCTGTTTTTTTTATTATGGAGTACAATATAGAGATGTCATCATGTCATGATTTCAACCACTCTCCTGCATAAGAGAACAGACATCAATGCTACCTTTTTCAAAGGACTCTGAAGCACTGCAGAAGTTCTCAATGAGTTATTTCAATTTCCTTGGAGATCATAGTATTTTGCAATAAACAGATCTTAGAAACTTACTCTCTGAGAAAGGGATGAAGTAATATAATGTATAAACATGTATATATAATGAAAGTATACATAATATATAATAAAAGTGAAACCTTACTGGACCTGGCACTCACCAATGCAGAGGAGAACAATAGAGAGGTTAAGACTGAAGGCAGTTTGTGCTGCAGTGATCATGCCCTGGTGGAGTTTGTGATCTGGAAGAATGCAGGCCTGGCAAGGAGTCAGGACTCTGAACTTCAGGAAAGCAAACTTTTAGCTGCTCAAGGAACTGCTGGATGGGATCTCCTGGGAAACTGTTCTTAAGGGCATAGGAACAGAACAGAGCTGGTAGCTCTTTAAGGACACCCTTCAGTGAGTGCAAGAGCTCAGTATCCCTCGGCAGAAGAAATTGAGCAGAGGAGGTGGGTGAATGGCATGGCTGAGCAAGGATCTGCAGCTTAAACTGAAGGAAAAGAGAGATGTACATGAAGTGGAAGCAGGGTTGTGTAGCCTGGGAAGAATACAGGGATGTTGGCAACATGTGCAGAGATAAGATCAGGAAAGCCAAGGCACAGATGAAGCTGAACTTTTTTTTTTTTGGTGAAAAATAACAAGGGGTTCTACAGGTACATAGGCAGGAAGAGACAGACCAAGGAGTGTATTCCCCATCTGATTAACAAGGATGGAGAACTGGCTTCCTCAGACATGGAAAAAGCCGAGGTGCTTAGTAAGTGCTCTGCCTTGGTCTTCACTGGTGGCCAGGCTCCTTATGTCTGCCAGGACCCTGATCCTCTAGGTGTGGGTGAGAGGAGCAGATTCCATCCCACCATAACAGTGGAACAAGTCTGAGACCTCCTCATGAAACTGAATGTATGTCAGTCCACAGGGCCGGATGATATGCATCCATTTGCAGAAACAGAACTCAGATTTTTAATCAGGTTGTCCGAAGTCTCTTCAGGAATGGAGTTAAGGGAACTTCTAGTGAAAGTTCAGTGGAGGCTCACAAAGATGATTAAGGGCCTGGAGCATCTCCTGTATGAGGAAATGCTGAAAGACCTGGGACTGTTCAGCCTGTAGAAGAGAAGACTGAGAGGGGATCTTAGCAATACCTATAAATGTCTAAAGGATGGCTGCAATGTGGATGGGGCCAGACTCTTTTCAGTGGTGCCCAGCAAGGGGACAATGGACGCAAACTGTAACACAGAAAATCCCATACAAACATGAGACAAAAAAATCTTAAACTTTGAGAGCATCAGAGCACTGGAACAGGCTGCCCTGTGAAACTGTGGAGTCTCCTTCTGTAGAGATACTCAAAACCTGCCTGGGTGCTTTCCTCTGCAGTTCTCTGTAGGGAGCCTGCTTTAGCAGGGGGTTAGATTAGATGATCTCCGGAGGTCCCTTCCAACCCCTACAGTTCTGTGATTCTGTAGCAGATACGCAAACATACAGATTACTTCCTATCTAGATGAACACACTTTTCTGAGACAGGTAACTACATGCATGAATTATATTTCAGTGCATCAGTGACAGAAGTGACAGGTACAAATAACCTTTGACACATCAGTTTTTTCCTTCAACAGGGCAGGTACCTACTGTTTAACTCATGTTTTCTGTTAGTAAAAACAAATTTTACTGGATCCACAATACAAGGAAAATGTTGTTACCTAACTTTCATTATATATATAAATATTTGTATTCAGAAATAAGATATATATTTTCCCAATTTTAATTGCTTTCCTACTCCTTTTTCTTTTTAGTATCATCCAAAACTAAAGTAGAAAATTAAAGTACATGAAAGGTGAAAATAGCTTCATTCCAGACACTCCCATCATTTGTCGTTACTCAAGTTCTGTGAAACACAATTTCCTGGTGTACTGAGTCTATCTGTTGTGCCTACAACATCTGAAAACAACTTCATAAAAGATTTCAGATTCAAAAGTGTAAGATACATATGTGAACAAACACGTTCCACACTGATATATCTCCAAAGAATAGATCATCATTTGATCTTATTTACTCAGAAACAAAAATGAGATCACTAAGCAGCTGTGAGACATCATTTGTTTGAGCTCTATTGCATTTCTTGGAGTACTCTTTTATGTGTTCTGGCTCTAAAAGCAGCTTTGAATGTAGTGTCCCTTGATATCTACACCACATGAAAGTGATCGAAGGTAGCATTAATTCTGTAGCATGGAAAAAGGCTCTCATTCCAAAATCTGAAATATTTTCCAAAATTTTTTTTGCTCTTGCAACAGTATTTTTTTTTTTCAGTTATGTCAAGAAAAACTGATAGTACTTCTTCATGTGCCATTTTCAGTGAACACTGGAGAATAAAATATATCATAGAGAATTACTTTTATAAGTTCTCACCAGTGTAATGGCAGCATCATCTTCAGGACCAGCATATCGAAATAAGATACGATGTCTTTCCATGTCAGCAAAATATTCTTTTGCTTCTTTAGCAGTGCTGGTACCCAAACCTGTACAATAAAAATAAGCCATTACTCCACACTCAGAATTTAAGGTTTAACATTCCGCCCTGTGTATACTTAACACTTTATCCCTTAAATAATATAATTACAGAAGATATTGTCAATAATACAGATACAAATAAAACTTCATAACATTCATTTACTATGTATTTTCGGATCCACGAGGTTAACTTATTTATTTTAGACAAACCTTTGTAATATTTTATCTTCCACGCTTTATGATTTTCCATATGTTTCTTCCACTCGTCAAATTCAGGAATACTATAGAATGAAAGTTCTTGCTTATTTTTGCTTGCCTTTAAAAAAAAAATCAAAACAAAACAAAACAAAAAAACACGAATCAACTTTTCTGTTGCACTGTGAACAAAAAATAAAATTTCATTAACAGAACCCATACCTTTACAATAGGAGTGATGAATTCCTCAAGAAAACCATGTTTCAACAGTGATGGCCAATTGTGATGAATAAAATTGATCAACAAGCCTTTTATGTGAGATCCATCCTGATCCTAAATCAGACATGAAAATATGAAGCAATCTCGTAAAATGTCAGATCCCATAAAGCCACAGCCACCACAAGACCAAAACGAGAGTGCCAATGAATGAAAGATTCTAGTTCCAAGGACAAATACATCACACTAGCCAGGATGTATCAAAACAATATTTGCTGACAGAAAACACAGAAGGAAATAGTTAGGTTTAATTTGGATTCTGAACTAAACCTTGGTATAAAATGGCCATTTATGAACAGCATGGTCCCTTAGCTAACAATTAGCTCTTCCAAACCACGTGCACAGCTATGACTCATAGAGTTCCTTGCTCATGACGTTTTATCTGAGAACTAGACAGCTCTCCTGAATCAAGACAGATCTGAATCTGTGGAAAAAAAAACAAGCCTGGCCCACACTTCTCATTAGAGATAAAATATTTGATAGTTTGACCACTTCAGGAAAACAAAACAAAACAAAAACAAAACAGAAACAACACAAATAAAGCTTTCATAATTATCTAAAGCCTAGGATAACTGGACTTTAACAATTCAGAACAACAGGCACACACTTCAAGAGAATATACAAAATAACTGTTTTCATTCTTATCACTCACAGGCTACCTAGCATCATAACTTCATCTACTGTTCAATTTTGTATGTACTTTCAACATACTTTTGATTGATCAAAAGCATTCTCGTTTATACCTGTTTTCTATCATTACATTACTTATTTGTATTTGGCTTCTCTGCTACAGTGCAGCAAAGTTCAGCTGTTTATTTGGACTAACAAAAACAACATATAGATAAACTATTCCCTAAAAGAAATCTCATACATTAGGGATTTCCTAAGAATACATCTATATTATCATAAGACAGTCTTAGGCTATAACACACAAAAATGTAGCCTACAAGACTGCAGCAAAACACATTTTAAGAAGCCCTCTATATTAAAATTTGTGAATTTCAGACTAACCTGATCTGTCATTATCATAATTTTTCCATATCTCAGACTTTTTAGAGATTCTGGATCTTCATAGCTTTTCTTGTATTGCAGTCCAACTATTTTGATGATGTTGTTGATTTCTGCATTTTCCATAATCTGTATGAAAAAGTAGCCTTTGTGGTTAATATAAATTCAGAAACATCCCAATCTTTTTAACATGGGCTTTATACCTACTTTACCGAAGTACCCCTACCTCGAAATCATAACCTCTTCATCCCTAAGTCCTTGCAGACCTCACACATACAAATACTTATTCTATATATGTACATCCCTGAGACTATATCACTACTTTTCTCCTCCACAGTTCCACCAGTTTGGGTTCAGTAGGCAGAGAGAAAAGTGGATATTAACAAAAAGTCATCTCACAAAACTGCCTTCTCTTTCCATAATTTCTTTAGGAATCTGCAACAAAACTCTTAATAAGAATAAAATATGGAGGGCAACAGAATCAAATGGTTAATAGTGCTTCTGCTTGATGTTGGGAGTCAATGAAATCACTTGTTGTATGGGAACTGTTGAATCATGGCCTGAACTACTGATTGATCACCTGAGGGGAGCACTGAGTCAGCTGCAGAAGCACAGGTGAAGGCAATGCATCTGTGTGACTGAAAGGGGTCGAGTCTGGCTCTACCTGTCCCTGAATCCATTTAATGGCTGACCACTACTGGGGAAGGATCCCTTGCTGAAGATCATTTCCATGTGGAGTTCCAGGCAACCTTCAACCTTCAGTGATAGGTGAGCCCTTCTTAATTTATCAGGTGTCTTTATACCATCTGGATAATCTGTCCCAAAATATACTGTCCATCTTTGTTACATTGTGTGGGTACTGTTCATTCAGGGTATTCACCCTAGACTTGTCAATTAAGAGAATATAATTATTGTGGGTTTTTTTAAGTTTTCATGTAAAGTGTTAGTCATAGCAGAATTATCCTGCATTTGTGATCCCCCCCCAAAAAAAAATAGTTTATCATCTCAATATTCACTTAATATTTTCAGCTCAGGATTTTATTACAGGCTTCAAAGTAGCTGGTCCTTTACAAAATCCTAGCCACAAAATTTCATGAAAAAATTAAAATGAAAATACGACGATGTAACCTTAGAAATAAGAATCACAGTAAATCCACTTACTAAAATGAATTGATAAGACCACTCACCTGTTTGTGAGAAGCTTCTCGAACATTGAGAATTTTACCCCTGAGTGGGAATACTCCGTATCTGTCTCGACCAATAACAGCTAAGCCAGAGACAGCTAAAGATTTGGCAGAGTCTCCTTCTGTTAGTATTAGTGTGCAGTCCAAGGAATGCTTGCCACCTGTAGTTCAGGAAGAAGTAGAAGAAAAGCAGAAAACTTAAGTGTTTCAGTACAAATAATGGAAATACAACTGAACCACTCACAAACAGTATTCCTACACTGCACATCAGACAATTTATACAAAATTACTTTCTATTTTAAGGATGACTTCCCATACTGCTAGAATTATACTACAGGAAGGAGTATCTCTGCCCTTAGCAATACACTACAGATCACTCTGGGACAAGGAGCAAACTGAAACGCAATGGTGTGTCTTATGTAGTGGTCTCAGAAAATCTGCACACGCAAAAAAATACAGTAACAACAAACAACAAAACAGCAACACTTAGAACCAGTTTGTTGCTGTACCTTTACTACTTACTATCTGAAAAACACTCACAAACATGTATTATCTGTATCTGAGATATATATGGGAGTTATTTCACCTTCTGCATTTCCCATTCCCTCACACTATGTTTGCAGAGGTAAATTCAAATTACTTTATTATATTATTATTATTTTCTTAATCCTGCAGAGGTTAAAGCCAGGAAACTGTAAATTAAAAACTTCAGAGTTCGGCAGGAAAGCTTATCATTAGTGCAATTCTGAGTCTCTAGAGCTTTTTTTAAAAAAAAAACTCACCTCTTCCAATTATACAGAACTTACATTCATGATCTATGGTCACCTAAATCAGACGTATGTCTTAAATTAATCTAAATTAAGCAGGTATTTACACTATGTCAAAAGATATAGTTATGATGCCATCAACAAAGTGGAATTGAAACAGAATATCTAAATGAGCTTTTTTTTCCTAAATGAATTGCAAATGACAAATGTGATTATTGTTCAGGTGAACCATGTTCTGGGATTACATGACCATTAGTGATTACTTTCATGGAAGCACAATGTGCCCTTCTGGCATTTCTCTGGACACCTTAAAAAAAAACAAACAAAACTCAGGAGAAAAATAAAGCTTTCAGCCACATGGAGTCAATAAATTCATTGAGAAAAGTTCTTAAGAACAGAGCAACTGACACACACTCTGTCACGCTGAAGGAGTCAGTCCTCTGTAACATCCCTGACCTTTCCTTTCTCAACAAGTCCAGCTTTTTAAGGAGCTTAGATCTTCTACAAAAGAAGAAAAACTTCCTAAAGATTTTCAAAAGCAAACAAGTGACCCATATGGTATCTTCTATCTTTAAAAAGAAAGGACTAAAGAATTTTTTACTACTTCTAGCATGATAATCCTCTTCTGCCAGTGTATGTAGTCTAGGTGTCTTCAGCAAAGCCTTTAGCACTGTCTCCCACAGTATTCTCCAGCAGAAGCTGGCTGCCCACAACTTGGACAGGTACACTCTTTGCTGGGAAAAGAACTGGGTGATCAGGCCTGGAGAGTGGTGGTGAATGGAGTTAAATCCAGCTGGTGACCAGTCATGAGTGCTGTTCCCCGGGGTTGGTACCAGGGCCTGTCCTCTTCACAATTATTATTGATGATGTAGATGAAGGCAATGAGTGCACCCTCAGCAAGTTTGCTGATTACACCAAGTTGGCAGGAAGTCTTGATCTGCCTGGCGGTAAGAAGGCCCTACAGAGCAACATGGACAGGCTGTATTGCTGGGCTGAGGCCAATGGGATGAAGCTCAACAAGACCAAGTGCCGGGACCTACTTGGGCCACAACAACCCCAGGCAACACTACAGGCTTGGGGTTGGAAGGCTGTGTAGAGGAAACGGACCTGGGGGTACTGGCTGATGCTCAGCTAGATATGAGCCAGCAGAGTGTCCCAGTGGCCAAAAAGGCCAATGGCATTTTGGCTTCTATCAGAACTAGTGTTGCCAGCAGGAGCAGCGAAGTAATCATCCCCCTGTACTCAGCACTGGTAAGGGCACATCTTCAGTTTTGGGCTTCTCACTGCAAGAAAGACATTGAGGCCCTGGAGCATGTTCACAGAAGGGCAGGAAAGCTGCTGAGGCATCTGGAACATGGGCCTTATGAGGGGTGGCTGAGGGAGCTGGGGTTGTTCAGTCTGGAGAAGGGGAGACTCAGCAGAGACCTTATTGCTCTCTATCCCTACCTGAAGGGAGACTGTAGTGAGCTGGGGGTCAGCCTCTTCACTCAGTGAAGAATGTGACAGGATGAGAAGGAATAGCCTCAAGTTGCGGCAGGGAGATTCAGACTGGATGTTAGGAAATACTTCTCAGAAAGAGTGGTCAGGTGCTGGAATGGGCTGCCCAGGGAGGTGATGGAGTCACTCACCCTGGAGGTATTCAAGGAATATTTAGATGTTGTGTTGAGGAGCATGGTTTAATGAGAATGATCAGTGACAGGTGGATGGTTGGACTGGATGATATTGGAGGTCTTTTCCAACCTTGGTGATTCTATAATTCAATGTGTCAGAAAGTCAGGCCAAGTGTGAGTATGACAACACACCTTACTTAGAAACTGAATGACTCTGTCTTCTTGTGCATCCACTCCTGGATGTGAAATGCCTTCACTATGAGAAATCTAATACGTTCTAGGTCTTCAATAAACCAATACCTTGTTAAGATTTCCTAAGACACAAAGTTCCTGCTCCCCACCTAAGAACAACTAAGCCGCAGAGAAATATCTGAGTAAAAGGTATCCACATTTTTGGTGTCTTCATTGTTTTTTGTTTTTGAAACCATAACCAGAAAAATTGGGCTCTTCCATTATGTAAGTAGGTTGCTATTTTTGTTCAGCTACGCTAATTCTCTAAAAGAAAAAAAGATGGCATTGCTAATATGCTTCAATTCTAGTAATAGGAAGTTTGTAAAACTAGTTCAAGAACTATGAAGATATTTTTTATTAAAAATATGCATACAGATAAGAAAAATTTAGGTTTAAAACAATGATGTCTGTGTAAAAAATCTGTGAAAAACAAAAGATAGTAAAAATAAGTGCTCTTACCTGCATCATTAGCATCGTCCAGTTTTGGAATGCCCTTGATTTTACTGTGTTTCACAGATGAGCACTTTTTGTTGAGCTGAGTCTGTGCCTTAAATTTGACCCAATTCAAAATACTCTCTATGATACCACAGTTAGAGGCCTACAAGCAACAGATTAGAACTGGGGATGAGAAAAGTAAACTTTACATGGTAGATTTTTATCTCTCAGTTTTAAGCCAATCCTTTACATTTAAAAACTGAAACATAAAAAAACTGAAACATAAAAAAGCCAAAGTATAAACACATGCTTTACTGTCTAGCACATCAATCACACAAAACCAAAGCACAACACTCTCTCAGTTTCTTTCCTCACCCTTGTATAACTGATGGTAAGGAAGGAAGAAAAGTGTACTAAGACCTAATAAGTTGTCCTATGTTGTGTGGTTGATGTGCTGAAACATTTTAGGTACTATGCATCTGCTTCCTGGAGATTGCAAAGAAGTAATATTGTAGTATGTATTATGGCCATTTAAGGTTTCATTGGAAATTCAAAAAATGGTTGGAAGACACAAAAGCATTTAAGAATAAGGCACTTCACCAACTATTAACAACCATTTGAGAAAGGTGTAGGAAATACACCTGCAGCAAAGAGAGAATATAGCACACTTACTAAGTAAAAACTGCTTTAAGTTTGATTTTACATCAAAAGAAAAGGAGCAAAATAATACAAGCATTGGCTTTTCACTGCCCCCCACAATATAAAACTCATCAGTTAAAGACTCTTCTGCAAATTTAACACCTCTGGAGATCAGTGTTCAAACGTCCAGGAATACCAGAAACACTGTAAACTAAACACACTGATAGAAACAGAACATATCAAAATCATGGAGAATAAATGAAATAGTTTTGTAAGAATGTCACTAGTAACAAAGAATTAGAGGAATACAATACAGAACAGTGAGTTAAGTTTAAATGTCCAGAGTACTAGCAGGAACATCATTCTCCTTACTAAAAAAGAAAAAATTATTTTATCAAAATAAATATCAGAATATGCAAAATGTTGGCTCTTCAGTTGAAACCCACTTTTAAAATTGGGCAACAGCCAAAATATAGTCACTGCTTCCACTACTAAGGCCTGAGAATTAACAAAATTTCCTCCATCTATTTTCATAGTATGCTAACATCACTGGAGTACCATAATACACTAATTATGTATGAAGATCTAGTATGGCAACTCTTGTTTCACTGCAAAAAAAAGAAAAACAACAACAAAAAACCTTTACTTACTGCTTTAAAAAATTTTTCAGATAGCTGGCACTTGGACCCAAAACTTTTAGGCTGCAATGTCATGTTTTCCTTTGTCTGGGAATCGAAAGATGGGTTTTCAATCAAGCAATTAACAAAAACCCATATATGATTCTTCACCTGTTGAAAACATAGAAACCGATTTATTTAACAAAATTATCATCTTCATCTCTACCAATATATTTGTATATGCAACATTTTGTACAAAGTTACTTGCCTGAAATGGTTTCACTGAAACTCCAGCTTTATTCTTCTTTTTCACTACTTCTATCAGTTTGCCCACAACCTGATCCACCACGTAATCAACATGCCTACCACCCTTAATGAGGAAAGAAAAAAAACCACACTGAATGTTTAACAGATTTTAACCTTATTAACAAAATTCCTGTAGTTATAAAGTTGGAAACCAATGCACACTGTTAGATAATGAAGGAAATCTTGTTGTTATATTTCTCTTTTATGTCATTCAATCTTCATCACAGTGAGAATGGATGTGAGGTAGAACAGAAGAAGTAGTAGACTTTTCATCACCGTACAGAGGTGGGCTGCAAATGTAGCTGCTTACAGCTCATAACTGTATATACAACCTTAGGAGTATGCATGGCAGATCTGAATATGACCCTGTAACACTGAGATGGTACCTGCAACACCACATGGCTGTTCATGGGTACCTTTCTGGCAGACACATAACTAACACTGAATGGAAAATGTTACACATTCTTTCAGCAAATTGAACTCTCCAATTCTGTAAAGTCTTGATTCATAAAAAAAGTTCAGAAGCTCACTCTCAGATATAAAGCACCCATTTATATTCCTTCCTAAAAGTCACCTCAACCTTTTAATAACTTTATTTACAGAAATCCTTGAATAAATGTCATTACCATTTTTTGCTAGCCTGGAGATGGCAAAGAGGGAAAATACAGAGTGAGATGCACATAACAAGATCTAGAAAACTAAAGAAGAGCAAGATAACCTTAAAAAGATGAGCTGTCCCACTTAAAACTCATCAGAACCTAGTTCTACCTAATGTAGCAACAAGAAATAGAGAGCAAGCTGATAACTCCAAGTTGACAAACCAAGACAGCAGGAAGCCAGAGGGCAGTAACTTGTAGCTACATAACCATGTTTTCACCTGTCCTGTAGCAACTGAGGAGTTCAATTACATTTCCAGCTATTGCAAGGAAAGTTGTTACTATTGATATAATTCATTCCAACTAGGAAAGAGCTAAGCATTTGAACAAGTAAGATTATGTTACACTCCACACTTTCAAATCATGCATTTCCAGAAGGTGCTCTCAGGCTTCTGTCATACTCTCTAGCTACAGTTCTCCTTGGATGTAGACTTTAAAACAGCTATAAAAACAACCCAGAACATACTGTTAGAAGACAAAACCATTTTGTGATGAAGGCACTTGGAAATTTTGAGATGAAAAAAGGTCTACTCCACATCTGACTAATGATTTATGTGGATGAAAGAAGCCTAACAATTATGGGGTACACTTTATAATTCAGAAGCAATCTGAATCACAACTACTAGCAAAGATGGAAACAGTAGAAATTTTATCAACTAAAGAAACAATCACAGGAAAATTGTACGTTACCTAAATAAACAAAGCCAATCTATCTTCCATAGGATCTAGAAATCAACTTTTTTTAGCATAAAGACAATGAAACAGTACATTTACTGAGTGATACGATCTGACATTAATAAACGCACACAGAAAATCCTACTAAGTGTGACAAATGCATCTTAGGATTCACTTCATACATTGAGAAAAAGTAATTATTTTGTATTAAATGAGATTAGAGCCCATGAAGAATGATCATAAACAAAACATTCCAGACACTGATAATGACGAAGGAGGCAGGGTCCAATCATCCCAGTAAGTCTGTGCCAGCTACCACATTCTAGCATATTCCAATGTAATTGAGTACAATGACAACCTAATCCAGCTACAGCACGTTTACAAAGAGAACAGAGAAGAAAGGAAAATGGTATGACTAATTTTGGTGACAGTACATTGCTAGACTGGTTCAGCTGATAAGGCTACAGTCTCAGTTCTCAAAAAATAATAATAAAACAAAAAAAGCTAAGAGTTTTCAGAAGTGGAAAAACAAGTCATTAGAAAAAGCACCTAACATATACAGGTTCGGAATGTATTTTGCTGTCTTGTTAGTTCAGCTTCTCTTCTTTCAAGTGCAATAAATATATTTGGAATTTCCTCTTGATATTTTTAAAAGGAGATAAATATTTGCAGGAACTATTTGTAGAGTAAAAAAAAACTTATCAGCACTTACTTTCTTTCACCTTTTGATAAAAGAGAGAAGGTATATGAGGAGATCAGAGCTCTCAGCCAAACCTCTTTCAGAACTAGCATACATGGTGATTGAATTGAACCAGACTGGCTGCTGACAGTTCAGAGAAACCAAATTATTGAATGATCTGAAATTTGCACTATCAGGACAAAAGAATCTTATGCCACTGTTCAGTAAAACTAGCAGGAGATTTAAAGCAGATTAACAGGAATGGCTGCAAGTAGATTGTCAGACAGTGAATTTGAATAGAATCTAAAGGGAGAAAACAATATCAGCATGAGGCAACTTTTCCCAGAGAAGTTTGATTGAGGACAGGACCTCAAATCCTTTCACACAAACAGAAGTGTTCATATAATCTCCCCGAATGAAAACTTTTCAGATTAAAAGAAACACTGTAAATCATTGGAAATGCAGAAAAATCTTTCACTGAAACACGCAATAAAAAGGGGAATGGAGAAGGATGGCTTCATTCTTGCTTAGATTAGTTTTCTTTGGCTTTTCTTTGTATTCTGCAGTGTTACCAAGACCACTGTTCTAAAACTGTCATTAATAACACAGCTCAATCCCCACCAATTTATTCAGAAGACCACCTTAGCTTAACACTGATTATTGCCTTATAAAAATATAGAATAATTAAAGGTTCTTGTTCAGACTAATCAGTATTATGGCAAAAAAAAAGGAAGTACATCTATGGAGACAATGATTCTGAGATAACAAATTAAAAAAAAAAATTCCAACCTTTAAAACTATTTTTAAAAAAGAACTGAAGAGAAAGAAAGCTTTCTAAAGGCAATGAAGAAGCATAAACCAATAAGAAAAAGAAAAAGCAACAGACAAAAAGAGTAAAAGAAAGAACAAACAACAAGCAAGCGAAAAATGAAAGCTAGGATTTAGAATTTTAAGACACAGGAGGCATCTGAAAAGAAGGAAAAAGACAAAGTGGCTGGACTGACAGGAGAGATAGGAGCTGTGTTCTCACCTTCATGTAGAAAGATAAGATGACAATAAAAAGAGTGGCTCAAGGTAGTTAATATTATTAAGCATAAACAAATGGGTACTTTCAACTTCAAAGAAACCATATACAGTTTCTGTCAGTTTTCAAAGCCACCTATTAAACAGCAATACACACCACCACTGTGACTCAGAAGCAGCACACAAAAATATTTTTTTGACTGTCAATGACACTTCAGAACATTTCTTTGAAAAAACAAAAAAGGGCTTTATTCATGTATGGATGACAGTTACAGCCACCACAGGAAAATATTGTAAGATGCATTTCAAAAACATTCCACATTTGAACGGCAATTTTAAAAGACAATGCTTTTACTTATCATACTGCTAAAAACTTATGCTTGCATTAATATATCTTATTTCAGTGTAACACTGTACATACAAGTGGATTAGAACAGCCTACTTTTAGCACTTCAAATATTTCAGCAAAACTACCAGCTGACATATCAAAAACTGGTTACTTACCAGTAGTTCTTGTTCTTAGAAGGTATTAGCTTTTATTAGTTCCCCATTCCTGTGTCCATTCTTAAGTGTGTAGCATTGAGTGAGGGATGTTCAGAGCTCAAAGCTGGGAACCTTTCAACAATTTCACCAGTAGGTGGCACATTTACCCACTATAGAAGCATAACAGCCTATAACTGCCCCAACTGTCAGTAAATTTTAATACTACACAGAATAAAAGAAAAATAGCCTCTAAAACTAGAGGGTTGTTAATGATTATTATGGCTATGTATTATGAAAAAGAGAACTGTAACTGCAAAATCTTTTTTCTCCCCAGAAAGTAGCCATTATGGTAGAATTTGTTTTAAAAATTTAAGATGAAAGCAACCAGAATCTTGAAACATAATCTGTCTCCCGTATACATCCTACTAATACTGTCATCAACTGCCTCAATTAACTCTGAGGTAAGCTATATTTAAACTGAATAAACAGATAAACTTTTCATACAACAAACAAATTCAGAAGCTAACTATAAATTTGAAGTTCTTACTGAATCAGCTATATAAATAAATCCTATTTTATTTTGCATTATATCATTTCTTTTTCATTAATATATATTAAATTTTGCTATTATATTTATTTTATTAGAATAATTCTGAAATAAATTTGAATGCCAAGCTCTATAATGGTCCTGAATTTCTTTCTGAACTCTGGTAAATTTAACAGGTTGGGCTGCTCCCTGCATCTAATATCTGACACTGCATTCGTATCAGCTGATTTTTTTTTCTGCTAAAATGATAACTGGTATTACAATCAGTGGTGCTGTCATATTAAAAATATCATTAGGTTGATAAGTTAATAACTGAAGCTTTGTTACAATTTCTGCTAAAGCTGCGAAATTGAGAACTTGGGTTTATGCACAAGTCTCACAGACGTGGGTCACTAAAAGGTTATCTGAAAAACCAGGATAGCTACAAGCCTCAGAGTCTGAAGTCAAGTTCTGCTGCAAAATTGTGAATAGGCAGGAGGACCTGATCAAGGTAACAAATTCACAATAACAAAGCAATGGAGTTGTGCCTCACCATACTGCCTGACTTCCTACCCATCCCTCAAAAAAAAAAAATCCCCGTCAGCCTAAAAAACTTGTTTGGAATTTAAAGCAAGTTTAAAAAAACGTTGAAGGGAATTTACCACTGGGTGAAACTTATCCAGAAACAGAAATGAAAAGCTTTCAGCAAACAGTGAAAAATAACCAAAAAACAGCTGAAATGAGCTCCTCACCTGTTAGCAGATAAGGGAACAGGCAGTTGACGCAGTTAGTTACTAGCCATTATGTCTCATCAGTGGGTAGTTGCACATCAATTGCTGGTGAGGTGGTTCACCGGCCCGAACATTCCACATCCAGTGACACACATAAGGCATGAATTGGGAGAGTGGGAAAAACTAGAAATTACAACACTTACCTTTGAAGAATACACAGTACTTTTTCTATGAATTTTCTTAACAAATGATAATAATGTGCACGTATAACCGCATCATGGATGAAAATTGATCCAAAGAAGTCAAATTCACTACACTTTGAGTATGTGTATGCAATATATTTACTTTGCAGTCAGTAGTATTCATTTTTCCCAATATATTTTCTTAATCTGATACCAAACATTAGAAGTTTCTCCACATAGCCAGCATCTTCATAAAGGTATGATATACATCATTAAGATCATGCTATTTTATTCTTCTTTATGTTGCATAAATAGGCCTGAATTAGAACTAAATTTTAACCTTTTAATTACCAGACATGTTTGCTATCCCTTGTTTTGAGTAGTATCAGATAAGCATTTAATTAAAATGTACGTTTTAAAAGTAAGTATTCTTCACTGAAACGATCTATCACTCCTAGCACTGAACGCTACTTCACCTACACTGAAAATGACAGTGAAGGAAATTACATAGTAAAAATTATATACCACCTAAACACTGACTACACATAACCTACCACCAAAATGAATACTAATATTTCTGGGCACCAGCCTAGACTAGGGACCCTATTTATTGCAACCACTGGGGCTTATGAAACACTACCATTAGAATTTTCTTATTGGACTTTCTCAGAGGAGATTTGAGCAAGTACGTGTCAATACAATTTATTACCATCCTAATCTTCCTGGGAAACTCATGGTTAAGGTTCTTTAAAAAGTCTCACAGATCTGTACAATTGCTTGACTATTGTAGGTCAGACACTCATTTGGCTTTCAGCAAAACCATATAGTGATTCTGTTCACAAAATAGTGAACAGAAAAATCAGCAGACGTTCTTTCACCTTGGTGAATTCCAGATGTCTTAGCTTGGGCCATATCAAATTGGCACAAATGAGTTATGCTAATGAATTTCAGGTGGTGGCCTTGGTGCCTGACCACCCCAATACCTGAGTAGTAGAAAGACTGTACTTCATTATGTTGAGCAGATTATTTGCTTGTCATAACCGAAGATTTGCTACGGTAACACCTGCTACTTCAGTAGTTGCTAATAAGAACAGAGAAACATAGATCCTTTATGTAGAAACAAAGATGAACACAATAAACCTCAACACTTCAGGCCAGTTTTATACATCATAAAGAAATAAACTGAATGTCGTTTTTTATGACTATCAAAAGCCTTTTTTTTTTCCTCTACAAAACTTGCTACCAGCTTCAAAGGGCTTTGTACATATTCTTTTTTAACCTTAATTTCAAGAATTATTTTACTACTATGTGTTAAAAAGGAAGGAATAAAGTATTTGGACTAAACAACAGTCACAGTTTCATTCAATTTATCATTAAACAGTAACATTTATGTTCACATAAGACATCAGTACAATAATGATTTTAAGAACTAGTGCATATTCAGAAATACTGTTATGATTGTATTTTGCATTCAATTGCTTTGCCAGATCCTCTCATGCAAAGGATTATCTCACCTATTTTAGTAACCCAGATTTTTTTTTTTTAAATGTCTGACTAGGCATATATTTTTATCATTATCATTTTTATTACTTAATGTAACTACAACTACTCACCTTAGTGGTAGCTATACTATTTACAAAGCTGATTTGCTGAAATCCTTTTTCACTTAAAGTTAGGCACACATCCCATCGTTCATTCACAACTTCATGAATAACTTTAAGTGCAACTCCAGTTTCATCCAGCTTGTCCTTTACGTAAAGATCTACGTAACTGCGAAATCCATTTACCTACAAGTAAATATCAATAAAAATAATAATTACTATTATTCACATTAAATAATCAGTCCACTTAAAAGAATTTGAAAGAAGCTCTTACAGGTAACTTCTTCCCATTCAACATAACTTTGACTCCTTTGCATGACCCAGCCAAATCATATGCTCTTCTTGTCATGAGGGACACAATATCTTTGTCAAGTTTTTCCATTTTAAATTTAGAAAGATCTGGTTGGAATGTAATGCATGTGTAGTCATCACCTTCAAAATGCTTAATCTTGGGTTCAGAAGTCTTCATCATATTGTTCATCCAAGTCTTTGGAAACAAAAGATTTTAGATATTAGTTTAAATACAAGATGTTAACCTCCTCCTTTGTTCTACTTTCCTGCTATGCTAGGGTTGCAACAGCTACACAACTAGAATTTCACAGATGTCTTTTAGAAGTTTCCCCTGGTAAAATGTTAGGCATAAAATTAATTGCTTAACCAAGATCTGCACAAGTACTGGTGACAGCAGATTTGTGGCTTCTGTGAATATATATGGATCATTCACATAGATAGACAGGGTTCAAATGTAAATAGAGCCCACCACAAAACTAACTAAAAAACAAGTGAACTAGCTACATGGTCTTTACTGCCATCTACTACACACTTTTGTATAGAGGCTTATTAGTCCCTGTAAAAAGACTCACTGGTCTCTGACACAGAAACTTTTTGACTCTGCTTTTATTAAATTGCATTTAAGCAGTTAGTATAAAATACTACATTTTTAAAGGGACAGATAAAACATTGGAATGTATTTTTTTTGTCACTAACATGACAGCACAACTGGAGATTGTCCAGGGAAAAAGACAAAGAAGCCATTAACTGCAAAAGATTCCAGAGCTGAAAAACATTGGAATTGTCCAAAGTTTTTCAAATGCTTATAAAGTAGCCAGCTCAAAGTTAGATACAGTAAATCAGGTTACATGCAACACTTGGACCTCATGCTGAGAATTATAATAATGAGCAATCAGTTCACATGCAGTATTTCTGTACCAAAGTACATCTACGCAGATGTAATTAATGGCCTATACATTAAAAATTCTTTTTTCCTGATACTATATAAAATGATCTAAGTTGTTCTAATGTTTAAACAGCTAAGTAGATTTTTTTTTTCTGACAAATCATATAATAATTACAAGATGTTTCAATTAAATGTTCTTCTTCACCTTCATGTGGATAAACATCAGTTTTAACAGCAGAAGTTTTCCACTTTTAGTTACCTAATACCTCCAATTAAAATAAATCTTAGAGAAAACAAAATGATCAGTAAAAAAAGAAAATGAAAACAAAACAACATACTAAATTTTAGTATGCAAACATACCAAATTAACTCACTGAACCAACCTGGCCTACATCGCCTATATGTCCTTTACATATCAATGTTGCATGATTCACTTTATGAAATATAAAAAAAGTGTTACATTTAAATCTTACAACTACAGAAAAGAGAAAAAAAACCCTGAGACTATTTCTGTACCTGCTTAAAGCTGTGTTTGTATTCCTTGCAAGCAGTTTCAACTGTAAACTTTGTACTAAATATGTTACAAAGTTTTGCGCCATAGCCATTACGACCACCTGAAAAAATAAAATACAGTATGTTCCCATAGCAGAACTTATCATACACAGAAAGTATGTGAATGAAGTAAAACCATCCTATTAAAATAAAAATTGGGCCACATGTCAACAGCTATCAAAGGTTGCCAGAGTTACAGTTTCACACTACCTACTAGTAGGTAATTTAGTAGAACTGCTTCTGAGTCAATAAGGAGCCCTTTGCTCTCCCCTTGTGTTGATCCAGAAGTTGCCTGCTGAAAGGCAAGTAACCTCAACACCTCAAGACACCTGAAAACTAATTCACATTCAGAGACAACTTATTCCACTACCACACACTAGCACCGACAGAAGAGAAACAGAAGGAATGGAATTTCCAAGGTAAAGAAGTTAGGTCACCTCTTCTTGGCAACAATTCACAGTCAAACCCCATTAATTGACTGAAATCTTACTTTATTTCCCTGGAAATTCAGGGGAATTTCTAATACACTATATTAATCTTTAAATAAAATCAATTCATTGCTGCACATCTTCTGAAAAGAAATTTCTGAAGTCATCACAATATGGGCTAAACCCATCAGGAAGGATAAAACAGAACTCTTGTTTATGATCTAAATTATGGTTTCTTTGTAATTAGGATAAGAAATAGCAGGCTAGTTTATTGAAATTATTCTTTTCTCCATTTCAACAGCATAAACATTTTAATGCTTGCATATGGTATAATTAAAATGGATTTTTTTTTAACTGAGTAATAATTATTTACATTAAATATGCAAATGTAAGATTTTATTTAAACACTGTTATTAAAAAAATACTTTTGCTTAAAGTCGCTTTATTCTAACATAGAATCCTGGTAACGGTGACTAACTGATCATCCATTGTGAAAAAGAGTAGAAAAAGTAAAAGGAGAAAGCACACTGATGAGCAAACTCATTTCACTGGATAAAATAAAGCAAGTTAAACAGTCTTGCCTGTAACTTTTTTCTCATCATCATCGTAGTTGCTAGATGTTAACAGCTGCCCAAAGATTAAAGCAGGAACATATACTTTTTCTACTTTGTGTTCCACAACTGGTATACCCTTCCCATTGTTCCATATGCTGATAATGTTTGATTCCCTACAAAATAGTAAAGAAAGATATTAAGCCAATTAATGTAATCCTGAAAAAAGACTCCTGCATACATTTTACATGCTTCAATAACTGCATAAATTACAATACAACATCATATTCTTACTATCTCTATTCACAACTCTAACAATTTTAATTATAAAAAAAACAATTCTTTGTGCTTAGTGTATGTCTGAGGAGAAGTGTAACTGCCCACACGACAGTACTTTATAACATTAATATAATCCCCCCCAAATTTGTTTAAACAGTATTCACTATCATCCAACAGAATCTCCAACAGTATACTCTGAGGTTGGAGATACAACTTTAGAGATTTCACGGAAGTCCACCCAGACAAAATCAACTTATGTTCCATTTAAAACTTACTCCCCACTAATGATAAACACTGTAATACACCGTATGCATCAATGACAAAAATTCCTCAAAATCTGCCATTATTAACACTTGTAGTGTTCTTGCATTATATCAGAGAGTTCAAAATCATGATAGATCACAGGTATTCCATTAACATTTCCTTCAAAATCAATTAGGTCTACAGAAACAGATACAGCACTGAAAACTTGAAGAACAATCACTCCTCAGCAAATTTATCCCACAGATTATGTGTGGAAATTAGGTCTACAAAATATTAATTATTCATTTAAACATAACTGCAAAGGTACTACCAAGGGAACCCAATCACTAGGTATTTAACCATGGTACTTCTAATTAGGAAGTATCTCTTCATTTCTAGTATTCAATTAGGAAAAACAGTAGTAATTACATATTTGCCATCTGCAGTGTCAGTGAGATACAGCTAACTTAAACATAACCTTATCCTCATGCTAAAGGAATTTACATACAGGTTCAGGGGGTACAAAGTTATGTTACAGAATCTTAAGGTTGGTATTTATGACTTACATATAACCTTGCTTGTTACAGTTATGAACTGGCAAGCTTTCATATAACCATGAATTTTATAATCTTCTAAGTTTCATTCAGTCAAACAGTAGGTTTGTGGTTTTGGAAAACAAATTACTATAAATTTATAATGGTCGCAATTACTGCTAACCACTCATAATCTTAAAAACCTTTTAATTTTTAAAATATAAAGCTAGTGGAAAAAAATCAAAAAATATTATTTTTGCTTTAAAAATATCCATTTTCATTTAGGAAAATCATTTGTACAAGTTTAAGCTACAGTAGCCCTGCCAGGGAAAGTAAATGAAAGCATCCTTTTACTTACGGATCAATGGATATTTTAATACACGTCATATTCTTGTCTCTCTGCTTATTGTCAGCAGCATTTACTATGAAAAAAAGTAACAAATCAACACATTCCACCAGAAGTTACAAGAGTCTGTGCATATCTTTATCTTCGTATACTTTCTACTTTATTATTATCATCAGCAAATAAGGTCACATTTCTATAAGAAGGTATTTTTCTTTTTTTCTTAATTACTAATTCCATTTCTAGCACTTAAACTACCTCAGAAATAAATATAATGTGTATTTTGTGAGCTTGTTCTTCTACTACTCTTAAACTACTAAGTACTTCATCTTTTGCTGCACTTCTTTGGATGTTTATCACACATACTATGCCACATATATTAAAAATTCTAGGAAATGGCATGCATGATCAGATGCACCATTTTAACAGTAAAATCTAATCCTGCTCAAGTCACATCCATTAAGAAGTGTTTTGATAGCAGAAAGTTTTCTCTGATGTTCCGTGAGAGTACTCTCATTCTATATAATTTAGGACCAAAACGATAACTGGAGGTTAATATTTGATTACAACTGAACTAAACTGTACTCCAATGTATATTAACTACAAACGAAGAAATCAGAAAACATTAAAATTATGTTCAACACTTATCACTCACAAAACAGACCGAAATAAAACCCTCTAACAGCAAGGGACATGAAGAAGAACCCAGTAAACATAAGGTATCTTAATAGGCTGTATAGACTTTTATATATTATCAGATACTTTGAAGTGTTTTTCCTAAAATCATTACAAGCAGTTTCATTTAAAAGCATGTACAGCCATAGTCCACCCTTCATCAAGTTATTACACTGACCTTAGCTCTCAAACCATATGCTGTACAGCATGCACCAGTGCTACATAAAGAAGCAGTAAGCCGTACAGTACAACAGTTTTCCTTTTGAGTGGGACAAGATGAAAGTGTGAAAAGTCTGCAAATTCCATTTGAGGCAGAATGAAAAATATGTGATGAAAGTTTTCAGTCTCACATTAGGGAATGAGTGAAAGACCAACCAACATAAATCCTTCTTTTCCAACTGGCCAAGATACTGCCTCTAAAACAGCAGTACTGTAAACCATAGTTTTAGAGGTGTGTATATGTTCTGAACGCAGTGAAGGTCACGATAAAATTTCCACTGACTTCAGTAGCCTCTAAGTTCATGACGTTTGCCTGCCAATCCTTACAACTTAACTTCATAAAAACTCATTAGTCAAAAGAATAAAGTCAATTAACCTAAAATAACAGTTCAGCAGATAACACTGTTCAAACGTAGCATTACTCTACCACTGGTCAGGCTTTAATGTGTATTAGCCACAAGGAGAGTATCAAAAGCTAGGAAGCCATAGTGAGACTTGGGAGAGAATGTGTTAAACATCATTTATTCAGGCTTCAGTCAGCATGCTTTTTAATGACAGTGTGGTACGTATCCATTTTAAAACTGTATGAAACCTAGAAAGAATCTATGTAAGAATCACCACTGGTGGAAATCATTTTAACGATTTATGAGACAATAATTTAAGTTAACTTGGATAACTTTCAGTTGTCTTTCAGAAAAATGGTCTTCTTTCAAATGTGCCTGAACAACCTAGTAGATTAAAAAATCTTGTAACAATATTGATCATAAAGAATGGACTAATTTGGACATTTAGTTACAAACAGTAATATTTTCTTGCAGGTTCAGCTGAAAACACTCCCTATTCTAAACTGTTCTATAGTGCAAGCACGTATTCCATGCATTGAATTCTCTTAAGTCTGTGATTTAAACCTAGATACAAATTAAAACACTCTGAGAGTTCTCAGGATAATGTGTGCTTTATAAAGCTAAAACATCATTATACATACCAAGAATTTCATCAAAGATCTTGTATAAGCCGGGGACAAAGGTAACCTCTCTGCAATTCATTCCAACATCTTCATCATAAACCCACATTAACTGCATGTAAAAAAGTAGAAGATAAAAATATATGTTGTCCTAGTCTCAAAACTAAAATATTCATACTTTACATTTCAGCAAATAAAATCAGTATTTTCTACTCTGTCGTTGTGCTATAATTTTAGCTGATACAAAAGTAATAAGCTAGACTTTGCAGAAGGATGAAAAAAAGGCCAGGGAATGCATTAATAAATAAATACCAGGATTTGCAACTCTTCCTACAACACCTTATCTTTGTAAGTCATGCTTGGACTCAGTTAAGCTTACAGACACATTCACATTCTTCCCACTTCCCTTTTAACTATAAGTTAAAGGGACAGTACTTCCCCTTCTCAGAACCCCTCCATTTGGCAACTACATCAGAACATTACGACACACAGAAAGAATTCTTGACTAAAACTAGAAACAGAAAGGATAAACCTAAGACACACAGCTCTACAAGGTTCAAGGCATGTAACGTAAGCCCCTAAATAATGCACTGCTATCTTATGCAGAATTCACATGTGACACAAAGGTTACTTACATGTCAGTCTTATTTTTCTGACATTTATGATTCACAAACATTATACTTCTTTTTCTTATTCAAATATCTTTTTTTTTTTTTTGGACATATTCTAAATTGCACCATACCATCATCCAATTCAAGCTTTTAACAGACTTGGAGCACCAATAAAGCTATGACATTTTAGAATGAAAATGGTAATAAGCAACTAGAAATCTAGTGTGCTTTTCAAAATTTTCTATAAAATCACATTTCCACTTGAAATCCCATTTATCAACATATTATATTAACAAAACAGAAAAAGAATAAATCCTGTAGATTTCAACAAAAACTCATGCTAAATACAAACACTGAAAAACTGTTAAGCATATATACGTACAAAAACTGTGGATTCTAGGATTCATTAATTGAAGAAATACTAGAAGTTAGTGATAAAATGGGCATTGGTAACAAACCCACGTGTCCTCTAACAGCCATACATTTCTGACCTTAACTATGATTTATCCTGAATAAATAATACTTGAATCTAGATGCAGTATTTAGCTTTATTCTGAATTTCATAATCAAATTTATTTCCTGATTTTTATCCATTGAATTTAGTCCTCAGACATATTTTTCACATAAAATGGTTATATGGTAATTCTGCCACTTTATCTGGAGTTCACACAACTAAAATTATTCACAAAGTAGTATTGTGCTCTTTAATTTTCCTCATAATTTTCATGTACCGTACAGCCATTGTGACTCTTCCTTTTTCAGGGGAGCTGATAGGTGTAATCTAAATGGTAATGTAACAAATGAGATTTACCTACTAGAAACGTTATTCCAAATGCTTTTAAAAATTGAAATGTATTGATCTAATTCACCTATATCCCACATAAACACTTGCAGCAGTCTATATGTAGCAATGCAAACATGAGCAATTAACTGGAGAATAAGCACAGACAGACATCATGACTGCCGAACTGGTACAACAGTTTACTATTCAGAATGTATGAAGGACCTTCAGAATCAGAAAGTAGAAGGTAGCGAATAACACAAACTCTCTAATGTACCTTCTCTGGCTTTCACATTTGATAACTGCTTTTAAGAAATACACGTTCAAGCTTGCAAAAAAGAGACATCTAAGGAAGGTACTTCATGAAGGGTACTTCGTTTGATGGAAATGGAAATGTAAATGTTTTCTATTTTGTTTTGTTCTTAAATATATCATACAACATACAACTGAATAGTCAAGGATGGTTTCTGAGGGCTTGCTTCTCTCAACCATGGACAATGGGAGGAAACATATCTCACAAATGCAGGAAATGATTTTATCCAAACAGAGCTGTATCAGTTAAATTAAGGGTTACACCAAAAATACATCTGTGTGTTTATCACCACTCCATAGCCACTAAGTAATCCGAGTTCCTCTGGTGACCTAAACATACATTGCTGCTGTGTTCAAATCCTTTAATTTAGAAATATTAGCAGTCATAGCTTATAAAACTTGCCGTCAAAATTCTCCCAACAACTTTTCTTTCCTCCTTCACTATCTTGTTTATAGGGTGAAGTGAAATGAGAAGCAGAGCTTCTTGTAACAGATAGTCTGTTTCTTTCCCACTGTCCTCACCACCTACTGTTTGCTACTTGGCTCTAAGCTTCTCTTTGCATGGTGGAATGAATGGTCTTGCTGCTTATCCCTTGACTGATGAGTCCAATTCAGCTCATAAAAGCCCCCCAGAAAAATCTCCATTCTGCTGGATTAGTTTTCTGTCAGGTTGGCAATCAGCTCAAGAAGTTATATGCTTCCAGTTTGAAGCACGATAATTTGGCCTGCCCACTAAATATAGATTCTCTCTTCAGCTTTCCTGCAACTCTCTTTTCCATTTTTTTATAGCACTTAATACTAAGGACTCAGGTCGCCGCAAGGCGCCTAAGCCCGGCTTAACTATAACACTGTCCTTTTATTCCAACGAGCAAGTGTTTCTGCAGAGGTTCAGGGAACTGCAGCATTTTTACTGTAGAGGTTGGTGTTAGCACTAAATCTCATGCGAACCCATATTAAGACACATTACAATAGTTTATGGTTATGATAATAAGCAAATTAATTTGAATAAAAGCTGAGGTACTTTTTTTCTAAATCACTCCAATTTTTACCAAAAGACTATAAAATATTTCTTTCAATTCAACAAGTTATTATCCTTCATTCTATCTCCAAGCATCTTATTGGAAAGGCATCAACACTAATAGAAAAAAACGCGTATGTTCAAGAAACTGCCATACAGCTAAAGCCTCAATTAACTTCTTTAAACATTACACTAAAATGAAAAAACAAAGAAAGAGAGGGTGATCACACAATTTTGTTCAATTCACGATGTGCAGAAGTGATCTTAGCATTAGAAGTGATCTGGTATTCTCATACCTCATTCATTTCACATTTCTCTATATCAAAACCAACCTATGCTGAGTTCTTCACTGAACTCCCCAACATTTACAAGACAACATCTAACTCAAGTTCTGAAAGAGTCATTTGCAAATAATAGGTATACAAGTCTTGTGTATACATTCTGTTGCAATCAGGCAGAAAACTTCAAGGAATTTAAAGCGCTCATATATATGTATATATATATATTATACACACATAAAGACTAACATATTTGGAAATCTTATAATTGGACAAACAGTGCTTGTAACATCTTCTTGTGAGACTTGATGCTGGATGGACTGAAGAATACTTTCACAGTCTTCTGATAACAACAGTTGCTGTAGCCCTTTCTTAATCTCTTGAACACTGTGATATCAGCTTTCAAGGTCAAGATGATACTAGTGACATATCTGACTGCAAACTGGTAACACTACAACTAGCACTGTACCCAAAGAAAAAAATATATACATATCTCTCTGACAGATATTCTGATTTTTTTTCATACACTCTGAAGATCTTTTTAGTGGATGCAAATGCACTACACCAAAGAGAGCGCTTTTTGTATCAAGAGAACAAAGGATCAGAATCCTACAAATTTAATGAAGGAGTTCTGCCCAAAAATCTCTCTCAGAGAGATCTCTCAGAGATTTTTACTTACTTCTGATTGTTGTGAGCAGATGAAGAACAAAAAATAGCAGGTGATTCCCATAGCTATAAAATTATTTTGTATGGCATTTCCTATGTTGGAGGTAATTTAGTTTTCATGAAGAGAAACAGCATGTACCTGTGGATTTAAGTAGACCAAGACTGGGAGCTAGCTCTGCTCCTGTCCTTTCTACATTCTGAAATTTCTCACAGAAGCAACTGTTTGATTAGAAGACAATTATTACGTGGCCAATCTAGACTACTCTCATTCACAGCATGGTGGAAAATCTGCCACTACTGTTTTGGATCTCCTCAGATCTACCTTTTATGATTTGACTGAATTTAAAACATTTTCTCATCATGCATTTTTATCAAGTGAAACAAGCACTGCTTTAAAAAGTCATCTCCTGACCTCTTCCAAGGACGCCAGCAACAATCAGAGGGCTGGAGCACCTCTCCTATGAACAACAACAGAGAGAACTGGGATTGCTTCGTCTACAGAAAAGAAGTCTCTGCAGAGACCTTACTGCAGCTTTTCAATACTTACAGAGAGAAACTTTTCACAAGGACAAGTAGTTATCAAACAAGGGGCAATGACTTTACGCTAAAAGAGGGTGAACTTAGATTGGACATAAGGAAGAAATTACTCACTATGAGGGTGGCAAGACTATGGAATAAGGTGCCCAGAGAAGTTGTGGATGCTTCCTCCCTGGAAGTGTTCATGGTTGTGCTGGCTGAGGCTTTGGACAAGCTGATCTAGTGAAAGATGTCCCTGCCCTTGGGAGGGGGATTGGATTAGATATCTTCCAAGTCCCTTTCAACCCAAACGTTCTACATTTCTTATACATACAGACAAACACAATTATAGTTTTTAGCATGAAAACTTTGAATGAATATTTTTAGTAGTAGCAACAGCAATTTCCTCATTAATATAAAAAAAAAGGTATGAAGACAATTAACTTGATGAAACTTACCTGAGTTAAAGGTTCAACCGATCCAATGTAGGTGTCTGGACGGAGGAGGATATGTTCAAGCTGAGTCTTTTTCTGATAAACTCTCTCAACAGACATCTTCTTTGAAGTGTCATTTTTATTAACACTTTCTGATTCTTCCTTTTTTGAAGCATTTATTTGACTATCAAATAATGTCTAAAAAAAAAAGACAACAATCAACCTGATTAATTCAACTTGTCACACAAAGAAGTAACAAATCCTGACAGAGATTTAAATTACAATCAAAGCTTATCATTAAATTTAAATGTTACATCTTTGCATGTATTAAGATCAAGATATCCTCTCAAGAGAAATATTTTAATAGATTGCATGACAGTTTCTTAACAAATTGATATATCTTCTAATTTTAGTTACTTACTAACACTGTATTAAAAAAGATATTCAGCTTCTTCAGATTAGACATTTTTAATATCCTTTTTCTGCTTTAGGATTTTTCCATACTACTAGATACTGTTTGGAACAATGACAATAAAATTACTTCTTTACATGTTGTTTAGACAACTTGTTCCATGAAACTTAAGAACACTAACAACGCCTTCCCTATGGCTTCTCTCTTCTCACCTGCTACAATTTACATTACCTATCTAAATGAAGTAATTAAACCCAATCCAATCCCAACTTAGAATGAGTTATGAAATAAACGAAGGACTATAAGAACAAAAAACCATTCTGGTTACTGCCAGAATGCAAACTGAATTCCAGCCTAATGTGGCTGAGTTAATGGCAAATATATTGAGTGAAAGACCAAGAAACGTTACAGAAAACAAATCCACTTTTTGGAGGAGGGCACAGGGGTTTAAAGTCTTGGTGCATCTTTCAACAGTTTTTTTTGTGGTTTTTTTTTCCTGATATAATGCCTCTTCCCACTGAAATAAAACCGCACCAAAAGAAAAAGTTAAAATCAGAGTAATCAAAGGTAGAAAAGCCCTGCTCTCAGACAGTAAGAACGTATCTACTGGGAGCAGATATGACATTTTAAACTACACACTGTTACTTGTAAATTGGAATTATCTTAAAAACATCAGTCAAATTTGAAATTACACGATGTATCTGCCTGGCTAGGATACAGAACACAAAAAATCCTGACACCTCCTGCCTAAGACTTCAAATAGCCTCCTCCTTCTAGCCAACTTTGAGGCAGGTATATATATATGTATAAGCAGTAAAATGTCAACGAAGGCTACTTGTCACTTCAGTAAATATTACGCTCCCATTTAGCTGTTCCTATTAAGTCTCTCTATAAAGTAGATACAGGCCAAACTCCAAGCCTGGATTAACCAGCCACCATGTAAGCTTCACAGGTGACAGAGTGTATCGTCAGTTCTTTTTCAACCTATCCATGTTGCAGCCTTGGATAGCAATGAAAGCAAAGGGTAAAAAAAAACATATATGCATACAGGAACAAGGAGCACAAGAAGCAAAGTATTCTGAACTCACCCTAACAACTTAAGGAGTCAGAGGCCAAATAAATGCCAATCTGTAACATACAACTAACAAGGACAATTCTCCCTGTACTACTCCAATTAGTACTTTCCAGCTTCTATTATTTAAGCTTGGATGATTTTTTTCCTCTTAGCAAGCATAAGAATAAAGCATTTAATTCTACTCAGAACAGTGGAAATTGTTAGTCCCAGACTGAACCTGAACAGGGCAAATGAGAACTGTGTATTCTCTCCCCAGTCCATTAAATGCCAGCATCCAAATTTACAATGGGACAGAACCCAGGGGACTCCATAATCCTGCACCAGGATTACATGTAGCAGAGTTGGAACCATAACACTGACTCTCACAACTATTCTTATGGAGCACATCATGAACCAGAACACATCACTAGACAGGAAAGTTGTCTATTTTGCAAAATCACATGTATGTGTGATTGAAGTGCTTTGGTATCCAAGTCAGTTTAGTCTCTGCACTGTCACTTGGTGCTGAACTACAACAACACTCCTCCATCATAACCACCATAGAAATATTCACTCTGGATCAGCTAAGCAAGTAGAAAAGAAATAGGATTTCACAAACAGATTCATTTAACTGACATATGGAAGATGAGAAATAAGAATTGTTACAACAGAAGCATTTCAAACAGACACAATGTGATTCTTATCCTATTAAAGTAGCTCCATGAGGCTTCCAACTAACTTCACTCTGTTTTTTTATATCTTTTGGACATTACTGGCTTTACTTTATGATCATCTTCAATTTAATCTTTCAGACTTCTGAGAAAAGATGTCATAATTCATAGGAGTCATCCTTAGCTCACTTACAGGTTCCTTAGCCATGCTAGCTCTGCTTTACTAGGTTAGGTAGTTCTAAAGGGGCTGGTAATTAGCAAGAAAAAGAAAGCAATGTATTGCTTTTATTCCTTCAGTCAACATTAACAAGCCCTATGATCCTCAAAGACCACATAGGAATGTTTCTCAGATGCAACAGAATTAAGAGTTGAAGAAAGGGAAGTAGGAAACTGCAAATCATAGAGAGAAAAAGACTCATAGATGTGAAGACTGCCAGGATCTTGTTCAAAAGGAGCTCGTCTGTATGCTTCCAATTTTTAGGCTTCAAGAGTTGCATGCTTTTTGTTTATTATTATTATTATTACTATTGTTTTTTGTTTGTTTGGTTGGTTTATTTTTTTAAGTAGGCAAAGTGCATGATAGACAGTTACCACATTCCACTTTTGCAGTTGCCATGTAAATCAGTATTGCATTCTTACGATGTTTTGAGACAGCTTTCCAAAATGTATTTGTATTACATTTGCAGTACGTCCATCTGAGGACTTGAGTCCTAACCTCACATCACAGCTCAGTAACATGTGAACAACACAGAAAGCACCCAAATCCTACTCTAGCAAAAATCAGATCACAGTTTGCCTATTTCCAATAGCCCTACTTGTTCCACATGTTTGCGAAAGCCAGTAGATTCAAATACATCAATTTGATAATGAATAAATGATAGGTTATGGATATAATGGAAAATTATTAAAGAAAAGAATAATTGGTAAGAAATTCCTACAAGCCCTGGATTTCAATACAAAACTAGAAAATGTGTTTCTAATTTCCAGTGAAAGTCTTACAGACAACTTGCAGAAGTCTAATAGGCAACATGGCTGACTTATCAGTTAAGAAGGGTACACAGTGAGTACCACAAATATTTCTGTTGAGATGATACTATCTGGTCATTGACACATTGACAGAGGACACAGGTCACACCTAACCAAACTCTACTGCCTAATACGGGCTACTGCAGCAGTGCAGTATGGGGAATTTCCATTAATTGAGTAGTAGCAAGGAGCTTCTTTTACTCTACTCCCCATAACAGCTATACGTATCATATTTTATAACACACTAGGAACTGGTTATGTATGATTCAGTAGGAGAGAAAAAGAAAGAAAAAAAACAGATTTTTTTTTCTTCCTGCTGATTATATTAAAAAACAACACTTTTTCAGTGTGCTTCATTTAAATACAAGTTATATTTCAGTTACATTTTCAGCGAGCAGGACAGATTTGATCTGTATACTCCTACAAGTATACTCACTTCATAAATATTGAAAACTTTAACTTGCACACTACTGAAACACAAACATGCAAACAAAAGCCAAAAAGCATTCAACTAAATAAAATAGTATTATTACGCAGGGATGCAAGTATCAGAAGTCTGCACACTGCGTACTTCCAGACCAAGCCTTTTAGTCCGTGCTGTATACCCTGAAAAAGAAGATGAACTCAGAATCCCTGAATCTGCCTTGAATGGGCATTTTTAAAATAGAAATGCTGTTTGGATGTTTGACATGCTCTCCCCTACAAAGTCTTGATCACCCACTCAGCGATGAAGATCAGTGATGAAGATGAGTGCATGAAGGGAAAGGCTGCATATGCAGCCTACCTGGACTTTCACAAAACCTTTGACTCTGTCTCTCACAGTATTCTGGAGAAGCTGGCAGCCCATGGCTTGGACAGATACCCTCTTCGGTTGGTAAAAAAAATGGCTGGACAGCCAGACCCAGAGAGTGGGTGTGAATGAGAGAACTGGAATTATTCAGTCTGCAGAATGCTCAGGGGACACCTTATTTGGATTTGGAGTGGGCTGACCAGCAAAATTATGGAGTCACCACCTCCAGCGGTTTTCAAGAAAAGAGGAGATGTGGCAGTGACAGAAACTGTTTAGCAGGCATGGTGGTGCATGTTGATGGTTGGACTAGATGATCTTATGGGTCTTTTCTAACATTAATGATTCTAAGAGTCTATGATCCACAGACACATATCTCCTACAGCCTTTTCTCACTGCTTTCCTTAGAAATATATATAAATAAATAATAACTAAAAAATCAAGAAAGTGCTAAACTGTAGCATAGTAAGCTGGCAATATTTTCTGTATGTTTTGGAATTATCTTAGAAAAACCTCTGCATTCTATCCAGTCTGGGGAATATTCATATTATTGGAGCTCCAGTAACACTTTCCAAAACAGCATCAGCTACTGTTTCAGGACAACACCCCCAAAAAGAATTAAACAAGTGTCACAAGGGGCTCAAGTCTTCAGCTTTCTGAATTTTAAAACTAGCTGCTTAATTGTGAAAATGTATGTATACACACACTAATTTATACATTACTCAATTTTCAGGGTCTGTTTCCCTGTCTTAATGTGGCCAATTTTCCACTAGTTTTTTTGTTGTTTTTTTTTAAAGTGCTCGACTTTTCCATCATTCTTTTACATACAAGACACCACAGATTCTTGAGTCTTCCAGCTGCTCTCCAGGTTGGTCATGAACATATACACCCATGTGCATGAAAGCCAGCAAGGTGACCATTCTGAATTACTTTGGAATGCAATAACTGATTACCCTGTGCCTCCTTTATAGACTTGTAGACTCCAGTTAAACCTCAGATGTAGTTAGCATTTAAGGATTAAACACAGGATAGTGGTAACTCTACAAGAAAACATAACAGTCTTTGTAGCACTTCCTGGTCATCTGACACCAGACAAGTGTTACAAAAATCATGTTTTATTATGATGAATGCTTTTTCCAGTAGGATTTCAATGCTGGCACTGTTTCTCATTTAGTGTTGGTTTAGGTATGAATTTTTCTAGTAGTATTCAAAAGCCACAGTCATTCTTTCCTTCTGTGACCTCGATTCAGAATTCAAGCAGCCTTTAATAGGCTACAGTTTGGCTACAGAACTTTCACAGTCCACCATCAACCTCAGAGCTCAGGTTTGGCTTTTGCATCTTCTTTCTTTGCTTTTTGCTTTTTTTTCCCCCCTCTCTCAGTCCCCTTCGTTGAAATTTTTACATATAACAGAACTTGAATGATGTCACAGATTTTTATTGCCTTTTTTGATGAAAACTGGGTTGTGTGGTCTTCCTTTGTGTTTAAAAATTGTGTTCGTCCATAACATTCCACTCTGGGCAAAAAAAGAAATGACATTAGACTGAGAATTAAAAATTACAGCATTTACTGCATGAAAGAATTGCCTTATCATGGTAATCTCAGCATAGTAACAGACACTTAAGTAGGAAAACTCAAGAATGGTATATAATACAGAGTTGGAAATTTCAAAATAGGAGAAAAGGCAAAGTAAAAGCTAGTATCCCCCCTGTGCTACTTCAAGAGGTTTTCTGAATGTTACATTTCATAGACAGAACACATCACCCTATAACAAAAAAATCTCTCTATTTTTCCCACAACACAGTATTCCTTGGTTTGTTCTGGGTTTTTTTCCACGTCTTTAGCACAGCTCAGCTTCATGTGAGACCAAGTGTTTCAAATATTCTTCCTTCTCTTCTTTCTTCTGTTTTTATTTATTTATTTTCTTCAATGAGGTGGCAAAAAGGATACTTGATCTAGACCAGTAGAGATGAACAAAAAAGAGACATCACTATGTGAATCTGTCTCCACTCAGGTTTGGCTACTCCGCTTTAGCTTCCCAAAACAACTACGTGCACTTGCAAGGATTCTTGTCCTATAAGGGAAACGCAGCCTTGAGACGTAACACTTTACAAAAGTACATGGCACATGTCCCACATTCCCTTAAACAAAGGGGAGAATAAGTTAGCAGGACATGACAGTAAATTTTCAGTATAATTAAGCAGTAAAACCTAGGGAGGTTAATTAAGTAATGGAATCCAGGGATGTAGACTTTCTGCCACTTACAGTAGGAAAAAAACAAACAAAACTATAAAACAAAAACCAAAACCAAACAACCAGTTCCTCTAAAGAAGATATGCCATACCTCAAAAAAAGTTATAAGTGCAATATGGTAATTATTAGGTAGCTCTATGGATAACATACACTCGAATGTAGTGTGGTGCTATATACTAGATTTAAATGGCCTCTTCTTGTCTTAGGAAAACACATGATTAATACATCGGTGCCCAAATATTTAGCAATCCTCCAAAAGAAAATTCTGACTGAGAATACCTCCCACCATGAAAACAAAAGGAGTGAGTTTCAAAAGAAACCATTCCCCTGCTGTGTTTAACAAATGCTCTGGCTTTCCTCCCAGGATGAAAATACAGAAGTAACAGTTCACTGTTACCAGAGCAAATCTGCATAAAACATGGCATATCATTAGCAGCATTAACTAAATCTCTCTATCGCATCCTCCCCAAAGGTAACAAAGGAAAGAGCACGCATTAACCTCACCCAGAACTAGTCTTGTTTACTTTGAATTCCTAATTTATTTATCTCCTGCTCTTCACAATTTGTTCGTCTCTGAAAGCACCACATTACATCACTGTTTGTTCTAATAATCTGTTTAGAGTAACTTGTAACAGATTTCCCCGTTACAGAAAAGCACAAGTTTATTGTTGCCAAAAATGGTAACTCCTTCCTTCCTTCTCTTCTCTCTTGTTTCTTCATATAGTGGAACCAAAACTGGCCTAAAAACAAACCAGCTCAAGGAGCAAACAGAACCTCCCCCCTTCCCACTTTGCATCAACTAGAAGCAAGCAGTTGTCTGATGGACCATTTTCCTGAACAAGTCTGCTGGAGAATCAGACAAGTACTGATGCAAGGAAAAAAGCAGAATGTTAAGAATGGGAGGATAAGATAAAAGGAGAAAAGAAAACATGCTTTACAGTGGGTATCATTTGATTGTTTAGCTGCAATAATGAAACTGCATTCTTAGAATTACATAGCTCCTTCTTCCTATTAAATAGTGAGACCAAATGAAAGTATAAAAATTCTAAAATAGCAATAATTAATGTCCAATATACTAGTACATCAGATTTCAATAAAAATAAAGGATTTCTTCCACAAGATTTGATAAGTGAAATAGAGGACGTATCTGAAGAAAAAAAAAAAGCTCACTATAATCACATCTGATCAGTAAACATCTATTTTTTTAAATATGATTTAATTTCTATTAAGTTACTACAGCAACAGTTCAGTTTTATTTGGCACAAGTACATTCAAATCCTTATCTTTAATACTTCCCTTTTGAAAAGCAAATGTCTAGCACCAACCAAAGTGTGACAACAATCTAACTGTATTTTACTATTTTTCAGAAGGATATGAAATTTTCCCATAGACAAGTTCTATTCCACTACTAAAATCTGACACTGTGCACATAGGGTCTAAAAGCATTATATCTACAGATGGCTTAGTAACATATTAATCTTGCAAGAATCTGTTTTTCCAACTAAAATTCAGAGTTGAGAATCAGGACCAGTGTTTTTCCTTAAGGAAAGGTTTAACATGAAGCAATTATTTTTAGACAAGACCACGTTCCTACAGATGCTCTGAACTATCATGCTTGGAACCACTGAATAAAGTAATTGTGCCTTCAGTTGTAAAGCAGCACACTAAAATTCCTTCAAACTTTAAGCAAAAATAAACAAATAAATAAATAAAAATAAAGAAAAGCAAATCTTTCTAGTACAGTTAACTTTGGAAGTTAACTATAGTTTACTTGTAAACTGATTTTCAAAGTTGCATGAACCACACACACAAGCTTGACCCTGCATACTCACTAAAATCTTGACTGCTGACATCAACAAGCCTCCATTTGTTTAACTCAACACAGAGAAGGCTCATTCCATGAGAAGGGTCTATGTCCTTAAAATTTAGCACACACGTTTCCAAGCTGCTTTAATGCAAGTAGACCGAGAACTATTTTTTCAGTGTTGCAGCTTCCCATAGAATATCTTTACAGTGCATGGTTCAGACACCTGCTTGGTCCACTGTTCTATCAGTGAATTCAAACACACAAATACACCTAATTGCTTTATATCTATTACTATGAATTACTATCAAGCTCATTCTAAATTTCTCAACTGTACTTCTGTTGCACATTGTTCCACTGAGAGAGTTCTCACCTAGACGCCCTTGTGCCACAAGGCTTGAGTAAGCCCAACAAACATCAAATTTGGAGGCTTTAGCCCATCAGCTTATTCTGAAGTAATGGAATTGCTGGTACAATTCAGCAGTTTGAGTGCTTTGAAAGTATTCTAGACTCTACAGCTGCTTTCCAGTATCTCCAGTGAAGCGCAGACTACCAGTTTCTCATAGGTGAAGATCCTCTGTTTAGCGGCCAACTCTGAATTATAACTGCTCCAACAGAAACATTAGATAACAAGTAACTGTTTTGCAGGAGCTTGATTCTTTTGACTTATTTCCTATAAGCTTCTCCTGTATTATCTTATCTTACATCTCCTGTGATTCTGTCATGACAAAAAATGCTGTTTGTTGCCGTCTCTCTGAAGATTCCGTCACAGAGAAAGTTGTGGGTTTTTGGTATCTCACTAAGGCAGACATTTATTCAGTTTTTCATGCATCTGTTCTTCTCCCAACTGTTCAATGTCTTAGATGAAGAATACGAAGCGTCAGTGTAGCCATGCCCACTCATTCTTAAAAAAAGTGCCAGAAATCAGTATCTCTTAAGGACAGCTTAGTGTCTCATTCACAGTACCTCACAAACCAGGGGAAAAAAAGCATATATAGTAGATTAAACAATTGATTTCTCTTTTGAAACTTTTTTTTCCGTAAACCTTTCAAACACCTTCTAATGCAGGTAGCCCTTAAACTAGCTGTGCTAACATTCTTCTTCTTGCTTGCTTAAAAAGAAAACCAATTACCTAGATGTGTACTCTAACAAATACCCAGATTTATCACTTTAACAAAATAAAAAAAAAAATCAAAAGTAGGGCTTTAATTTGCTTTCATTGGTGAAGTATATTTATATGTAAATTGGAATTGCATTAAGACGCAAGCAGTATTTTAAAATAGCTTTATTAAATGAAACCAGATGAATTGATAGCACAGAAGAAGTTTAATAACATGCACTTCAGAAGGTAATTTTAAAAGGACTCATTCCATAGGAGTGGAAGTATTTATGATCATAATTAAGCTTTAAAACCAGCAGATCTGATCCTCACGTGTGAGGGAATCATGGTGAAATCTTTCATTTTTCACATCAGCCCTTTATATATTTAACTACCTAAAGTGAATGGCAAGAAAATGTCTTCTGAACAAAATGATAACATAAAGATCAAGTCTGTCACTTTACTTCAGAGCAATTACTCTCTTTTATGTTTCTAAGAACACTTTCATCAGTTACTAAATTTTAAATTATATTTTAAATTTTAGTATTTATTTTTAGAAGTTCCACAAAATCATTTTAAATGATTGACCTAAAATTCACTTTATTTAAATTTCAGACGTGAGCACTAAAACACACTCTTCCAAAGTTTCATTACATGTATTGAGAGGATACTGCAAAGTCTCCAAATATACAATTTTCATCAGAGGATTCTTCAAACATTTAACCATGTTTACAGGTATGTATTTTTGTGCGTAACATTCCAACTGAAAAATAAATGTGTATTTGAAGATTGCTTCAGATGTGGGCACATATTGTTACGCATGAGGTAGAAATCTACTTCTGGAAAATGAAAACTATGTTTTTTGCAAATCTAAACTGTCTACCTTAGAATACTTCTATGGTCTGTTATTCAAAAAGTGGCTATTTGTTTTCAAATTAAGTGATTAAAGAAAGATAAGGTCCCTTCAAAAGAAGATTGGCATTGTTTTCTTGTCTGTTGGAATCCACTGCTCTATCCTATTGCATACATATTCTCTTTGGTTACAGGAAAGTTGCAGTAAACCAAAAGTTATTTTCAATGTAACTCTCAAACTGTTGAGAAGTACAAATAGCTGAACTCAGATTATTTAAAAATCTGGTATCTTTTCACTTTGCAATATACAGCTAAGGTATTTACTCAAACCAAGTATGAACCAGTTTATTCCAAACAGGTGTATATATCATTTCCATTCCACTCTATTTAAGGAGCACACAGATCTACGATATAAACTTTTTTTGGAAAAATAAAATTGACATTAAAGCTCAGTACATATTCTGTTTAAGCCAGTGTTTCCTGAAAATGAAAACTATCACCTTCATGAAGGACTGTAAAATGGAAGTAGCTGAAGTCTTCAACTATTTTCAAGTGTTTTGCTTTTCCTTTATACGGTTCATGAAGCTTTTGGGGTCAAGGAGAGAGCTCTGAAAACATTCCCACAAATAACTATTTTACTTGTTTGAAACCACTTCAGTAGCTCTGTGTGCATTACCACTGTATCAGAGCAAACACACACCCCATAGGTGTGTGATTTCACTTTCATTATACAGGACATATTTTAAAAAGTACTATTATTATACCATTATGACAGCTCAATTTCATCAGTTTCTAAACAACAGAAAGGTTGAAGATCACAGAATGTCAGGGATTAGATGGGACTTTGAAAGATCATCTAGTCCAATCCCCTGCCAGTGCAGGAACGTGTCCAGGTGGGTTTTGAATGCCTCCAGAGAAGGAGACCCCACAAAATCCCTGGGCAACCTGTTCCAGTGTTCTACCCTCCTTACTGTGAAGAAGTTTTTTCTCATATTTAAGTGGAACATCCTATGTTCCAGCTTGTACCCATTGCCCTTTTGCTTATCACTGGATGTCACTGAGAAGAGCCTGGTTCCATCCTCCTGACACTCACCCTTTACATATTTATAAACATTAATTAAGCCATTGTTATTAAAGCAAGCCTTTCTAGCATTAAAAAATACCATTATGTATTACCAACAGAAATTCCTTTACTTACAAATCCATGCATTTGTAACTAATTCACAACACATTTCTGAGTCACCTTTGGAAACCATCCACAAAAAATAATTACTACAAATCTGCTGGTGGAAACTGCACCTTTTGCCAACTATTCCAGTTAGAACAGTGAAGAGTTGCAAGTTGACTCAAGTCAGCAGGAAGACCAAAAAAAAAAAAAATACCCTCCTCAAAAACTAGCTAGTACAATTGGTAAGTCTGAGGTTATCCTGATGATACACTGTTTCCCTAATAAACACACACACCTTTGAATGGACACACTGTCTCCTGTCCCCACCATAGTGCCTGCTTACCAGCCTACCACTACAAGTTATATTTCTCAAAGCACTGCTACTATGCTAAGGTTAGCTTCTAGGTAGCTATAAATTGGATGACTTGCCATTTGTTTCCATAATCACGTAATTCATTTTGCTTCTAGAAGTAAAAGTAGATAACACCTTGCACTTGCGGGACATTCCTGGTATGAAATTCACTCCAAGGTAAATTCTGTAACTTAAAAGAATATCCTTTTTCATAAACACATGTAATTCTTACCTAAGGAGTAGAAACTAAGAACACGAATACTGTTTAAACCCAACTAAAGCTGAAATCATACAGACAATTCTTTGAAGATGTGAGAACCAGACTTCCTACTTTGAAACATAAACATCACATCAATTTTTAAACATGTTCCCCCATTTTAGAACTAGATTTATTTCTGTTACAGTTCAATTGTTTAACTCACACGGTCTTAAAAAGAAATCACTAGCAACAGAAATACATTACTCAGAAAATAAGCATCCCAATGGTTTTACCACAGTAGTAAGTGCAAAAGACATAGGGTAAGCATACTAAAATCAGAAGTTTGAAACCGTCCCAAACTGTCCCTAACTCTGTACACCTCACTCTCAATGCCAGCGTATCATATCTACTCATGAACTGGCACCTGCCTCATTTTTTCCCTGCACACTAAGCCAATTGCTAATCACTGCCCCATTCAACTCAAGTGCCACAACATCGCTCCTCTGTGTTCCAGCGATCTGCAGAAGACAGTGAGCAGGTCTGGCTTTAGGAACTGACTCAGGGGCCCTATCCTCAGCACTTAAAACGCGCATAAGAGAAAGTCCTACTGTTTTCCCAACACTCAACACTGGGTTTTAACTGAAATCTATTTCTCTGCCGTTACTCTGATATAACAAAAGTACTTCTATCTTTACTGCTTTTTAGAGAATGAAAACTGATCACTTTCAGTTGTAGGAAACAGTTGACTCACCATAATTTCATCATCTATTACATTTAGGAACACGTTTTGTAAAATAAATAAATAAATAAGCCTACTCAGTGATTTTCACACTTCATTCTGCACTTTCCTATGAGCTGTAACACTTTCAATTACTTGGTCCAACCTACACCACAAAAATCTTAATTCTGAAGAGCCATCCAAGACAGCAGTTGATAAACATCACACGGTATTGCAGAATGGAAAGTAGAATAACTTCAGCCTCTTTACATAGGCTGTTCCCATATCTAAACTGCTTAATTTCAAGTGACACACCCAGAAACTTGTACATTTCTTATATACCTTTTCATACTGCCAGCTTTTATAATGAAAAAGGATTAACATTAAATGCAATAATTAGAGCCACAGAAGTAGTCCACAAACAGAATACATGGGATTTTTTTTCATCTCAGCAATGATACTCATATTCTTCTCCAACAATTCAAAGACACAGGAAAACACAACAGAAAAACTAGTTTGTTATTATCCTCTTAAACAAGAGAGTTTAAAGCTCCTAACTCGGTAAAGTATATGGGTCTGATTAAAGGCACCTCGCCATCTACCAAGATGGACCATCTTTTTAAACATTAAATAAGGTATCCTAGTTTGAGCTCCACACTGAGCAGGGAAGTTAGTGACCACACGAACAAGATCCGTGCAGGTCACCCTTGCTCCTCCTTCCCGAGGTCTCCCCAAAACCGGAGAGCATCCTCGATTACTACGGACCACGACAGAGCTCCTCTGCACCGCACATCAGGAGCGATACTCTCCAAAGACTTCAAAACTTCTTGAGACGGAAACTGAGACTAGGGCTGGCAAACCATCCGCACCCTCACAAATCTTATTCTGTTCAATGCGTGAAAAGCTGTCAGAGAAAGGTACAAAACAAAACGAAGAAACAAAACACCTTCTTGGCCCTGTTACGGTTATAACTTCTGGAAGACAACAAAGTTAAACTCCAACTGCTGCTCCTCCTGTCCCCGCTGCCCCGGCCCGGACCCCGCACCGAGAGGTTCCCTTTCACCCGTCAGTTCCTCCCCCGTTTCAAATCCAGCCCCGCTTTCAACGCACAAAAACAACGGCATGGAAGCGTCAACTCCACAACTTACCACCCAGGTCAGTCCCCCGCTGCCACCACCACCGCCGCCGCCGCCACCACCGCCACCGCCGCCGCCGCCACCTCCTCCTCCTCCTCCGGACTTTGCCATTTTCCGCCCGTTTCTCCTCAGCCGAGGCGATGGCGCAGGGAGGCAGCCGAGAGCTCCGGCCCCGACCCCGCGCGCCCTTCGCGCTTCGCCGCGGCCCGCTCCTAGTTCATGCCAGGAGCGCGGCCCAGGCGAAGCAAAACAACGAAGGAGCGCGGNCCGCCTCCCGACGCCGCCGGCCTGGGCCGCGTCCGCGCGCCCACCTGGCAATCACGGGCGGGAGGCGGGGCTGCCACGGGGCCGCCGGCCAATGGGAAAGGAGAGAGGGAGCAGCTGCGGCCGCGTGAGACGTCACTGCGGGTGGCAACGGGGAGGAAGGCGAGCCACCGCCAGGGGGCGCTGCCGCGCGCCGCGGGGGATGGGCGGTGCAGAACTCGCCGTGGGGCGGCAGGCAGGCGATGGCAGGCTGTGCCTCAGCCTGAGATGAGCGTCCTCAGGTAGAGCGGTGAGGGCTGTCGGCTCACAACTGCCAGTTTGCCCTGCTTCTAAGGTAGGTGCTGCCGTGAAGAACAAGCTTCTCTTCGGCCGGGCGCTGGGAAGGGAAGGAGTCAGCGAGGACGTTGCTCCCGGCCCCATCGAGGCTCCGAGTCTGCTCATCCATGCGGGTTTTAAACCACTGCCCTCTTCTGGGCTGCACTCTGAGGTGTTCCCCTCCCCTAACTTTTACTATCCTGTTCTTACGGTTGCTTTTGCTCAGCACTCTCTCAGCCTCTTGGTCAGTGTTACACTGCCTTACCCTAAGGATCACATAACCTCACAAAGTGAAAATTCTCCCCGACGTCTGATTTGACAAGCTTAAAAAATGTTTAACAACATACACTTACTCAATTAGCAATTTTTGTTCTGTTGTATGAAGGACAAAGACCTCCCCAGCCCAGGCGCTTCCACTTCTGCAGCTATTTCCAAAGCAAAACTGCAAAAAGAGGGGATCATAATGACACTGCATCCAAGTTAGTAGAAAAACTGGTTTCTGAAAAGAAAAATTTAAATAAGATTGTAAAAGAAAAACCTTCACATTTTTACAAAGTGTTTTTCCAAAGTAGTAAAAGGACTGGAAACCACGCAGCTCCCTTTGAGAAGGCAGCTGTAATGTTCCAATGCACCTCAAAGGAAGGATGAGAACTTCTAGTAAATATTGTTTATTTGGCATAATTTTACTCAGTGTCTAAGGAAATTGTTAAACCAATATTTAAATGCTGCTCAAGGTTACAGAAAATAATAGAAGGGACACAGAGTGACATACTCCAGCCCAGTTTTACTGTAGCTGCACGAATCTCAGAGTTGTAGGCTGTAGCTTCCTCTACTTTTGGCAAGATAAGAACAAATGCTTTTTGCAGAAGAAGAAACTGGCAGTTGCAGGGCTCTGCCCAGTTCTTCAGAGTCCTGGGCTCGCTGATAAGAATTATTCAACTCTCAAATTTATATGTAGGTCAGGTATAATGAACTAGGGCAGCTACATGTGAATATCAGGGGGAACCAGAGAAAACAGCTTAAGTGCATCTGGTTCCAAGCTTTTTGCACTGGTACAGAACCACTAACACACACAGAAGAAATAGAAGTCATGTACTATGTTCTCATTAGCTTCAGCTTTTATTAAATAGGCTGTTCTTAGCCTGGCAAGTGTTTTTTTGTTTTTGTTTTTTTGTTTTTTTTTCTCCTTTTGCATTCATTTATCTTGAGCCAAGAAGTAGATAGTGATCTGTCTTGAAGAGTCAGTAANCCCACCCAAAGCGCCTCTCCGCCGGCCGCGCTCCCGCTGGAGGCCGGCAGGCAGCGGGTGAGCCCGGCCGGGCCTGCGGTTCCGCTACTTTAAAGGGACGGCCGCTCGCCTCGCCCCAGGCGAGGCCCCTCAGCCACAAAGGCCCCGGAGCGCGGACCGAGCGCAAAATCGCCCCGCTCCCCTCCCCCGCCTTCACACCGCGCACGCCCAGCCCTCGTTCTCTTCCTCTTTCCTCCCCGTCCCGCTGCCGGGGCCGNCCTAAGGATCACATAACCTCACAAAGTGAAAATTCTCCCCGACGTCTGATTTGACAAGCTTAAAAAATGTTTAACAACATACACTTACTCAATTAGCAATTTTTGTTCTGTTGTATGAAGGACAAAGACCTCCCCAGCCCAGGCGCTTCCACTTCTGCAGCTATTTCCAAAGCAAAACTGCAAAAAGAGGGGATCATAATGACACTGCATCCAAGTTAGTAGAAAAACTGGTTTCTGAAAAGAAAAATTTAAATAAGATTGTAAAAGAAAAACCTTCACATTTTTACAAAGTGTTTTTCCAAAGTAGTAAAAGGACTGGAAACCACGCAGCTCCCTTTGAGAAGGCAGCTGTAATGTTCCAATGCACCTCAAAGGAAGGATGAGAACTTCTAGTAAATATTGTTTATTTGGCATAATTTTACTCAGTGTCTAAGGAAATTGTTAAACCAATATTTAAATGCTGCTCAAGGTTACAGAAAATAATAGCATCTGCCTAGAAGGGACACAGAGTGACATACTCCAGCCCGGTTTTACTGTAGCTGCACGAATCTCAGAGTTGTAGGCTGTAGCTTCCTCTACTTTTGGCAAGATAAGAACAAATGCTTTTTGCAGAAGAAGAAACTGGCAGTTGCAGGGCTCTGCCCAGTTCTTCAGAGTCCTGGGCTCGCTGATAAGAATTATTCAACTCTCAAATTTATATGTAGGTCAGGTATAATGAACTAGGGCAGCTACATGTGAATATCAGGGGGAACCAGAGAAAACAGCTTAAGTGCATCTGGTTCCAAGCTTTTTGCACTGGTACAGAACCACTAACACACACAGAAGAAATAGAAGTCATGTACTATGTTCTCATTAGCTTCAGCTGTTTATTAAATAGGCTGTTCTTAGCCTGGCAAGTGTTTTTTTCTTTTTGTTTTTTTGTTTTTTTTCTCCTTTTGCATTCATTTATCTTGAGCCAAGAAGTAGATAGTGATCTGTCTTGAAGAGTCAGTAATATATGCACTACAGAAAGACAGACTGAGTTTCTTTCTTCTTGGCACTTGGTTTTACAGAAGTGCATGGTCAGACATGTTCAGTCTATATGCCATGCTGGCATAAAGAAAGGAAGAAAGGCTGAAGTTCCTCCAAGCATTATCTGCAGTCATCTTTGACATTATTTTGTCCAAGTTGCTTTTCATTTAATTCTCATCATAAACTGTGATACCTGCGAGACTGTAGACATATGTCAGTATGTTTTTGGCTTATTGTTTATAGTGGATTTATCCAGAATATGTGCGTATGTTCTGTGGTGGCATTCCTAGTTGTGTAGGAGCATTGTCACAGAGTCCTAAGAGACTACAAGGAGCTGCCTCCATAGAATTAAGTGAAGTAAGACTAGACAGTTCATCGTGTTCCAAGTGACTTCTGCTAAAAGACAGAATTGAAATGTAAGCCTGAGTTGAATTTAAGCACCATAACATTCCGGCAGCAGTGGGATTTCTTTTCTGGATACTACCTAACCCACTCACATCCTATCACTTTGTGTGAAATATTTCACACCTACTGAGTGCCATTTTAAATTAATAATCCCCTTAAAATGATAAACAGATATTTCCTCTTTCTATTCATTGCTCATCTTCCCTGTGGAGACTGTAACATGAATACAGGTATCCCACAGATTTTTGCAACAACTGTCAACTTAAACCACTTTTACTACTGGCTTCAGTATTTGTTTTTTGCAAACAAAGTATTTATTGAAACTTTGTGTATAATGACTTAATGCACAGATTTCTCCCTTCCCCCGTTTCCATTCTTTTCACTCAAGTCTAAACTGCAGTAATTATTTTAGCTCTAAGACAGCCATATGTATGATCTATAAATATTTCTATTACAAATCATTTTCTGCTTCTATTCAAATATACTTGCTGTTGAATAAAAACTTCTGTTTCTCTGCAGCTTTTCTGGCACAAGACTTCAAGGGCATAGAACTTGCCTATGTGTGAAACTATGTACACTTATCCACTCTGAGAACACATACTCGCATACAATAACTTACCTAAGTAAGTGTTCACAGCTGTTTTCTGCATAGTACACAGAAAAAAAAATAATGTTCTAAAAATTTATGTCCCTAAGTCAAAACCCATGAAACTATACATGTTGTGTTGTATATAGTTGTAATAAGGTATAAACAAACAGTACATACTGTAATATCAAATACATTGACAATAATTTCCATATTCTACTGCATTCTAGAATGTCACTGTTATTCATTTACACTTGCTGAATAACTGATCATCTCTGAGTAGGACTGTGCTGGTACCCTTTGACAGTAATCAACATACTCATACTTGACTCTGAATCTCAGACCATAGTTCCAGGACAGTTAAGAATTAAGTCTACCTATTGCTTGATCATCTAACAATATAAAATTTGTCGAGGCTTCTGTTTTCATCTTCATCCTCCAAGATGAATGTGCCACTTTGGGGCAAATTTCCATGGAGTTTGGACTGTTCAAACACTTATTTACCCTCCGGTTACTTCCCTATAACTTACCTTTTAACTAGTGCACCTTTGTCAAGGTGTGGAAAACTTCCTGGAGGGGAAGGCTGTGAGCCGATGAGGTCTTGTATTTCTGGACCTAGCAGAAGGCCCACATGAGGTTGCAGGAATGCTTCAGTGTTAAATTCCCAGGGGACCACACAGCTGGGATGACTGCAGTGATCCACCCAACTTTCACCTGGTCCTGTATCATCTTCCCTGCTGCAGGATAGCAAGCTCAAATCTTAAATGTTAAGAAGATACATATCTGTGACTAGAAATGCATTAGTTTCAAAGTTACATCTCTTGGCTAGGGCATCTAGTTTTGTTCCTAGCAGTTCACCCAATACTCTTCGGGCAAGAAAATATGCACAATAAGACTATCCTTGCCCCTCCAAAGTTCCCATAAACCATGTTGTACCAGCCTCGCAGCCAGCAGAAATGCATGGTGTATCCAGGGTGGATATCAAGGCTTCTCATCTTCCTGATAGAGTCAAGATGGCTTACTCTTAGGGTGACAAGAAGGTGGCAGAGTTGTTACAATAAAAGGCATGTGTTGGCATACTGAATTTGTGGAGAGAGAAGTGATGACTGTTTTAGCCAACAGAAGAGCTCTCTGTTCTGGGAAACATCTAAAGAGATAGAACTTTGCTCTCCTGAGCTAAAATTCTGTGCCCTCTGATACATCATCTCCAGTTTGCTACACAATTAACAATTATTGAGGGAAAACAGAAAGGCCAACTTTTCATGCATGGCTTTACTTTATCACCAGTTTTTGACCAGAATTAACATCTATGTCAAGATGTGCATTTCCTTCTTCAAAATTGAGTTGGGTGGTTCCAAGAAGAAGGTATCAGGGCAGACCAGAGAGAGACAAATGGCACAGCCTTAAGAGCCACAGAGATAGAGCATGTCATAAGGATGTGGCAGCTGCACTCATGTAGGTCATAACAAGGCCAAACAAACAAAGAACAACGACAACAAAAAAGGAGGTGGACACAAGTTTCTGAATATTTATTGAAGTCAAGATCTGAGGGAAAGATCAATAAAATCTGTTGAGTGAATATCCCATGAACATCCAATGAAAAAAGACTACAGTCCAAGGGATTTGCTAATGGTATGCTTCTGATAACCACAAAGCAATAGATCTAACAGAGGAAGTTTTCTACAAGAATACTGTATTTATGAATATGCTTTTCCAGCTGACTAAAGTAGTTTATTTTCCCCATCAACCTTCTTGCTGAAAATTCCACTTGCTCAGAGGTATTGTTTCAGATCGCTTGTGTTAGTTGACAATTCTAAGGGTTTTGAGAATAAATTCTTTATCAATCTCCGAGAAAGTGATTACAGAAATTTGATACATACTTGAATAATAATTACAAAAAAAAAAAAAGAAAAAAAGCTAGACAGTACTGGAGACTAAGCCACCTGCTTAAACTGCAGCAACACCTGAACTTACAAACTTGTAGCAGTTACTTTTCTCATATAGTTATGCAAGTCTCTCAAGCTGCCTAATTTGTAATAGAGCTCAGCACCAGCAGTTCCTATTTATTTCAATAGAAGTTGTGTCATTCAACAAGACTTTAACAGCTATGTTACAAAATGGTTAATGCTAGCGGCTCCACTTTTCAGTTTCCATTGGAAATTCATAGTAAACAAAGATAATCAGAAATGCATTTAAAAGATTTTCTTATTCCTTAGATCCTTTAAGATTCTAGTATTTCTGTCTTAAATGTTTTTCCTCAAGATATCATGCAACTGTCCTTAGTTATTTGTTTCTATGGTGCTTTTTCTCCTCAGCATTTAATTCTTATTTTTTTAGGAAAAAAGGAAATAAAAATACCAAATATGTTTTTATGTTTGGACCACAATCTCTTGCTCCCTTTTCACCCAACTAACAGGGCTTATCTTTTTTCCCCCACCTAATCTACATTGCTTTCATTAACTTCTTCATGCTCATTCTCTTGGTCTTCTTCAACTAAAGTAAGAACACATTACCTCAGTCTGCAGCTGAAGTAAACACATCCAGATCGGTCATTCCCAAATCCATCTTGCTCACTACCTGCTGCAGCCATTGTAGGTAGCAGTAGCAGAAGTTACTGTCTCAGCAGCTTTTAGTATCAGACAGCATAATGTGCTTGGCTTCTCAGGAATTATCTACACAGAGCTTTGCTACAGCACGTGTTAGAATTTGGGAATCTCAGTCTAGGGTCATCCTCAGCCCAACATGGTTACAAGAGCATCTCTTCTCTTCTGAGAGTCTATAAAAGCTGAATCCTGATCATATCACTTCCTAAATACAGGATTCCTGGGTGTCACCTATGAGAGGGAGGAAAATAAGTGACTTTGAATATATGTGATTAAATATATTAAATATTAAATATTTTTTCCCTAGTACTGTGTCTCGTAGTAAACTCTTGCCAAAATTGTTACCATGCTTTAGAATTCTAAGACTCACCTTTCTGAGTTAGTTGGTTTTTATTGAGCTTTGTTATTCCACATAAGTTCTTCTGGAATCTTTTATGTCAGAAAACCTTTGAAGAGTGGAAGTAGTTCTTTAAATTTATCTAGAAGCAGCGGGGTTTCTTATACAATTAGCTGCTGCTGCTCACGTAGTTTTATTTCAAGGCAGTAAATACTATGAATTTGTCAGATTTTCATGAAAAGGTTTTTTTCATGAAAAAGATGTACTATCCATAAGTTCTCAACACAGTATCAACTTCTGTTCATTCAGTATTTTTCTTCCTTTAACAGCTCTTTCAAAGTTAGCAAACACAATACATGCATCAATGTCTTTTCTAACATTTTTGGAAACCTTATTTGACTCTGAGTATCAGCATCTTATTATCTTGTAGCAAGTCCTAAAAAAATTAGCTCTTTACATGAAGACAGATATTCTTACAGGTTCTCTGTGTACCCGTACCTGTAGAGCCATACCGTATACTCAACTGAATATGACATTTTTTCTGCTGAGTTCCTTTCCTTCTTGTGAATCAGAATAGGGAAGCAAAGACGCTCCTAACTTCTTACCCTTAGTTTACTGAAAAAGCATTTGTTAGTTCCAAAGATACACATGTGAATTCCTCAGGTTTGTAGCTTTTTCTTTGTTTTCCTACTTACTTATTACTTCCGATCACTCCTCTCAGAAATGTACTGACCTGACTTCTCTGGGACATAAGCAATGATGATGGAGGAGCGTACTAACATAAGGACTGAAAAGGACAGTGAAATCACTTGAAGCCAAGGGACAGCTAAGTTCAAGAGATTATTTGGAGTATCGTTCTTTGTGATATTAAACACTCAAAATAAAGCATAAAACATTTTTTCATCTTTCTAGTCAGAACCACTGATCCCTTAAAGATATTTATATATTTTTAACTGTACTGGTGAAGCGCAGCATAGCAGTTACAGCGTCAGCGCTCTGAGCGCCATAAAGACGGGAGTACAGTTACAAGCAATAGAGGCAGGCATGTTAACCACCCCATGAGAATGCAGCACAAGCTA
>VXAB01014237.1:49256-64211 GCA_013399175.1 Odontophorus gujanensis | reverse complement strand
AGAACAAAGAAAGGAACTAATTTGCATCAAGCAGAAGAAGCCTGTTGTTAATTTAAAAATGATTTCTACAGCTTAGAATAATAAAAATAAAAAACATTAAAAAATGGATGTATCTTAAATCTTTTAGTGCTTCTCAGAAAAGCTGTCCCCTATTCTGGGCACTTTTCTCAGTAACCTAAATAGAAATGAGCAAATAGGAAAATGTCTCAGTGGAAAGTGTCACTAGCTTATGAGTAGTCCATTAAATTATTTTTCCTTATTAAATGTTATTAAGTCCTGCTATTTTTGTTAGTTTATGGGTATCATCAATTTTAATGACTACTGGTTTGTTTGTTTTTTTGCTGAGTTTGAGCATCTTTATCTCTTTTGTTTCCTTTTAGAAAAATAAGTGAAGAAATGAACTTAATTTTTGTCATAGTATGTTTATCACACAGTCACAATCCTCTATATATTAAAAGCAAATTAAGTTGTACTTTAAATTGGATAGAAACTTGTAGAAAAAAGACAGCTTTGCAGAATCTGAAGTAGGCTAACCATAAACAAAGCTAATAGCTTAACTACAAAACTTACAAAAAAAAAAAAAGCAAAGTGCAGAAATCTACATAAATCTAAACAAAGGAAAAAACAAACTGAAAAACGGTCCTCTTATTCAGACATGGAGTCACATTTATACTCCTACATATTTCACAACACCTATACACATAAACCTTTGACACATGAGGCCACTTGACCTTGGCTTGTTACCTCACCATTCTTAAGTGCCATTAATATAGAATGGGAGGTCTCAAACCTCTGCTCCAGTAGCTCCTTGCTTCTTGAAACTACTAACTTCAGAGAAGAAGCTCTACCAAACTAGTTAAGACTTTTTCTTCTTTTTAAGTTAAACTGCTTATAACAGGAGCAAACCAGAGGTTTGAACCCACAATGGGAACAGGAGATTTAAAATAAATGTCTGTACTTAATAAATGCTAGATTTTGACAAATACTAAGAAGGCACACCAATTTAACTGATAGCATACTTCCATTTTTAGCTTAAGCAACTAAGGTAAAGAGAGTGCAGACACAGATAAGAGGACAGAGATCCTGGTATCTGCTGGGCACAGTCTTTGCCCCCCTTGGTGTTCCTTTGTTTTGGCTTGTTTTGTTTTGAGCTGTAAGAATTCTGCAAATGGGTGTTCCCAGCTTCTGGCAGCCATATGTGCTGCCTACCATCTGTTTTCATTCCACTGTGCTATGGAGACAAACATACTTTATTTTTAGTGTTCTACATTTCCTGATGTTGCACACAATGTGGTTTAGACATAAGACATAATCCTTACAATGTGAAAAAACTGTGGAAAACTGATGAATAAAGGCAAGATCACACAGCATCTGATAGTTTTCATTACCTACATCTCAGTGTAGATGCATAATTTCTATCAAGATTGTTTGCTTGATTCTTGTATACCTGCACTTTTTCCCTACAGTGTCTGTAAAGGGCTTCCTTCCCATTGTAAAAATTCTCCTTCCACCCTCTCAGCAGGTTCCTCAGGTATAGAAAATCACTCCTAAAATTTCTGGCATTGCCAACTAGTGGTTGCTATTCTACACAGAGCATTCAGAGTTTAAACAGGATATGAAGAAATAAACATCTGTATGATCAGCTGCAGAGAGACAACAGTGCAGTAAAACATATTTGTTTAAAAGCTACATATGCCCTGATCAACATCATCCACAACTCAACTAGTATTGTAGCATTGCCAGCTTAATATCCACACCTGTAAAGTACATCACAGCACAGATTTCTCCACCTCGCATTACAGGATGCTGTAAATTATTAAGCAGCTATAAATGAAATAAAGCAAAATACCAGAGGGATTACCTCTGGTTTCAAAAACTAAAGTTTTAATAATATTTGAGTTGCAGTGAAATAAATATTAAAAGAAGAAATACGCACCTTTAGAACAGCTCATGCATGAAGAGACTAAAAATGTTCACTGTTTACACAATACCCCCAAAAGTCATCTACAGGAGTTTCACTATTTTTCTTCCTCAAATTATGTCTATTCAATCACATTTCTACTCAATAATTAATACCTAGAATAAGCATTTTTATTCATTGCATGTAATCTTACAAGTACAGAAAGTACTTGTTAATTAGATTAGTGAAGCTTTCTTTTAAGAAAAGCAAATATGTTAATAAGAACATGATCTACTCTACTGTTCTGAGTGGATGACTTTAATATAAGTTATCTGAAGTTATTACTCTTCCCCCAAAGGTTCTGACCAAAACTGTGAGAAAATTACTTTCATATTACTATTAAAATTATTCTGCCTTGTTTTCAAATTATCAAATCTGTTCAACTCCTTTACAGTCCCTGATAGTCCTCTATTTTAAGAAATAAAATAATGGAAATAACTTGTCATAATCATGAAGTAGAAAGGTGAGGGGTTTTTTTGTTTTGTTTTTTACTACTTTCTTCCACATAGCATACAGATTAGACTGTAGAACTTTGTTCCCCACTCAAATTCTCTGAGTTCTCTTCAGCACTTAGCTGAAACTAAAGCAGGAGTTCTGAACGGGAACAGGCGAATTCATTTGGCATTATGAGTCAAATGTAGATCAACATCCCTCCATACAGCTACCTGTCACTCAGTTGTTCTGTACTGATGAAGTAAGACTTCCTGTTTATTCCCTCATTAACTGTCAATTTGTATTCTGAGGAAAAGCATATAACCTATTGCACATCATATTGTCACTCCTGAGCTGTTGGAATCTACTATTTTAAGAAGTCTGTAGCATAACTTCAGTGCCTGTGTTCACTGTGCATCTGCAGTTTCTTAACAATACTCAAACAGTCTAAGGCATGCTTGATGTGCTGAAAGGTCAAACACTTATTTCAACACAAATGATTTTTGAGAATAGTTTCAAATTAATACAGAGGTTGAAAGGGTCAAATTAAAAAAAAAAAAAAGAAAAAAAGCTTTAAAATCACACTGACCCTACAAATATCATCCCTAATTTTCACTTATTTTAAAATAAGACTATAATATAAAATTTGAGCTATAGTTTTATAATAGAAATACTCTCAAATGTNTCACTCCTGAGCTGTTGGAATCTACTATTTTAAGAAGTCTGTAGCATAACTTCAGTGCCTGTGTTCACTGTGCATCTGCAGTTTCTTAACAATACTCAAACAGTCTAAGGCATGCTTGATGTGCTGAAAGGTCAAACACTTATTTCAACACAAATGATTTTTGAGAATAGTTTCAAATTAATACAGAGGTTGAAAGGGTCAAATTAAAAAAAAAAAAAAAGAAAAAAAGCTTTAAAATCACACTGACCCTACAAATATCATCCCTAATTTTCACTTATTTTAAAATAAGACTATAATATAAAATTTGAGCTATAGTTTTATAATAGAAATACTCTCAAATGTTCCAGCCATAGCCTTCCTCATATTCTCTGATAAAGGCTATCTAATCTGAACATTCACTCCATACTTTATTCACAACACTGCTACATCTGAAATCTCCTGGGTGGCAGTTTTATTATACCCAAATCAAAGAAATTAAAACATCGTATACAGTAACAGAAAATTGTACGCGCTTCTACATCATGTTTGGGAACAGTATTCAAAGCACCTCATTTTTTAATCTCGTCTTGATTTCAACCTATACATGACATAGAACTTTTTTTAAAGGTGCATAGATTTGAATTTATATTGTAAAAGAATATGTATAGCGAATAATCTTTTTCATAGAAAAAAATTCTGATGTTCTTATTCATTTCTAAGTCTCAATTTCATATCACAAGCCAGGACAAAATCTTAGGTACATAATGAACATTTATTTCAAAATTAGTCATACCTCCAAACATCTCTAGGTATTAAACATAAGTTTAATACTTAGATGTGTAACAAGATCATTTTAAGACTGCTTTCATATTTTTCTTGATTTCAGTTACTGATCATACAAAATCAATTTTTTCTTTCAAAATATTTAAGTTTTCTATTAGTTTTTAAAAATATTTAAAAATCATCACAATGTATGTAACATAATCCAGAAAATTGAACTCACGCTGTTTTTGCAAGTAGATAAAACAAAACAAAAAACCCAACAATCAGGAAGCCAACCACAACACTTCAAATTAAAATTGCTCTCTGCTCCTATGATCACATTTCGGTTTCTAAGAACTGCTCGCTTTTCTTCACAGTTTAAGGAAAGAGCGTTAATTTGATGGTTCAATCCCTTAATTTTTGAGTTTCAAAGCAAAGAAGGCTTTCATTGCAATGGTTACCTATTTAACAACCGTGCAGTTTCCATTTGGCAAATGGAAGGATTGAAACAGGAATAAGCTGTCTGCAGGGCAGTCAGGAACTGCCAACCAAAACTTTGTGTTGTTTTTGTGGTACGGTATCTTAAAGAGAACTTCTTTGGATTTCTTGATCTCAGGTTCTCAGAGGTCAGCAAGTTTTATAATTATCTCCAAGCAATTTTCTCCAGATCCTGTTAAGCTGTCTCTGAACAGCTGTGTGTGTTGCCATGCAGCTTCACCATCCCCTCCACTTAGAGTTGCTTCCAGTGTAACTTCTGTTGCACCACAAAAATCTGAATACGAGGAAAGATTTTTATCTATTGGAAGAAAAAGACAAACAAGTAAGGTTCTGCTCCAAACAGCATACAATGCTAGAACACATACTAGAAGGGTAATGTGTAATGAATGTTTAAGAATCTGAGTCACAACTGTACAAATTAATCTATCAGTAGCAGAGAAAAAACAGTTGCACAATTTTAGTTATTTTTCATGCTCAGAGGATGTAGCCAAGATTGAAGCCACCACATATACAAATGTTTATCCTTCCTTGTAAAACACAAAAACAGCATTTATTTGCTGCTTTTGCTAACCCTGTGTTGCAAGTAGTATTGTGAAGATTACTAAAACTTGCTTTTCTTCCACTTTCTCTACCAATTTCGATTAAACACGCCGTACTTTTTTGACCTTGCTATGAAAGACTGAGTTAGAAATGTCAACACGTTTACATTTTATTTTTAATATCTGCCCAGTGTTCTCCCCATATAAACTATGCATTTGCAATTACATTTTTGCAGCGTGATGTAATTTCACACTTACCTCCTACCAGAATAACTTCTGTTGTGGGAGAATAAAGTCTCCACTTGATTCTTCCACTATGAAACGTCTGACTGCTTGTCCTAATTGAAATGTTATCTATTTTTAGATAGACAGATTTGCACTCAAACTTCCAGCTGATGGAAGCAGAGGATGACCCCTCTTTTCTGGCTAAATAAACCTAAATAAAAATAAGACAGTCACATAAAAAATTGAGACAACACATATTTAATTAATCCCTGTAACAAGGTTTTTAAATCTTAAGAGATTATATTTTCATTCTTCATTAAGGTTCTGAACCTTTAAAACTGTTTGCACTAAAGTTTTTAATAAGATCTGTTTCTAAGTCATTAAGTCCATTCAACAGCTACAAAGTTGTACATATTCATAGCCCTTCACTGGAGAACAGTAATATATTTCAACATGCTCATTAAATCTCAGAAAGCAGACTTCTGGCTTTTATTTAAACCTGTTAAGTCCACACACTCAGTTCCATTTTTATTCAATTTGCAGATGTGGCTCCCAGCCACACACCATTTCTCCTACAACTTTACAGGTCTTGGTTAAGGCAGATCGTACCATACATATATCCTGCACTAACACCATTTGAGCTGTTTGAAATCTGCATTTGCCCCAGTGCTCTTCTGAACATCACACAGCTGCACAGTCAAGCTCACATGTCAACATTCACTGAAGAGTTGCAGTGAACCCTCAAAAGGGTTGGGAGTTGTTCATGTATAGACCTACTATAGAAAATGTAGGAAGAGTTATGCGCTTGCTCCATTTTTCATTACTGAAAAGCAAACTATTCCTTAAGATAGACACATGTTTGGCCAGAGACCCTTCAGGCCAGTAAAATGAGAGAGGTAACAGAAAAATAACACACTACAGTAGCTGACAGGAATGTTCAGTTCCACTATTGGTAACTGTTACTGGAAAAGTTTGCTAGTAAGTGACCCTTTTCTATCCTTTAGACACCAATCCTTATCTTCCCAGATTTAGAGCATATGATTCTTCTGCTGCTCAGCATCCTGACAGATGGGAAAGAGTCTGGGCAGGGTATACAATAATCTGGTTTATAGTTTTTTGTCTTATTGCTGGTGGAACCATAATGTTTAGGATGACAACTTCTTCTTTGGCTGTGCATCAAAGAGATATGATACACAATATAAAGCTGTTCCCCAAAGCCAAAAAAAGTGGGTTTTTTTGGAGAGAAGTACTGCTTTTCAACAAAGCAATATCACGTTTGTCCAAAAGCATAAGCAGGAAACAAGTTACTCTAGGAGGGATTCTAACTTTCTGAAAGGCAAGCTATTTGCCATTTTTTAAATCATCTGTCAATATTACCTGAAACTTACCAGTAATATTTACAAGTATCAGCTAAATTCTGTAGACACCAAGAGAGGTTTTGACACCAAATACAGGCAAGGATTTTCTACTTTATTGGCATTATCATATATTCTTTCATGGTAGATTTAACACTTTTAATAAATCCTTACCATCTTCCAATCTGTTTCAACCTTTCTCCAAATAGACTCTGCCTTCCAAACACCTGTTCCCCAGCCAGTTATTTTTTCATTATTATTGGAAATCCGTATATAACTATCTTCTACAACATTGTAGATGAGGTGGAAAAGTTTAGACGTCTTCTCTTTTTCAGAGGGAATAAAAATTACCTCTTTTCTGTCCTGAAAAAGGCAAAAAGACAAGCACATTCATTTCCCACAACATTTCAGTAAGATGATGCTACTTTTAATCAATGTACCATGATTTCCCTTCTCAGTTTTTATTCACATATTTACTTTTGGAAGTAAGTTATTAATCAAGTAACAAAACCTGCAAATTTAAGGAAAAGAGTAATGTTAGAAATAGAAAAAATATTGAGTATATTTCTATTTCTTGTACAATCAGCCAGTAAATGTTATTTTGAATAACAAATGCAGAGTCTGTGACAATCACACAGAGGTGCTTTTATATGTTAGTTTACAAATCAGTTTCAAAAAAGCTAAGGTGCAAACCTCGTAACTTCAAAGAATTTAAGATTTTTCACTGTTCTTACAAGTTTCAGCAAAATAAAAGATATATTTTCTGAACTGAAATAAACTTAGTTCCTCAAACTTAATGTTAGGAAATATGTTAATTTCACCTAGCCACTTTAGAATTGACAGTTGTTCTATGACAGGATGTAAAGCAATAGGGTAGGTCACTCCTTTCCATACTAGCTCAAGCTAAATATGGCTGAGGTTCTGAGAAACCATCTTATCATAAAAGAATTCAGGATAAATTCTTGCTTTCTGAAACAGTCAAAAAGATTGACAAGAAAACTCTTAAGGCTTATTATTTAAGAGTTTGTTCCATTCTCACAATCTTATCTGTTTCCACATAATTTTATTAAGAAAAATAATCAGTCAAAACCTGTTATTTGTCTTTAACCAACAGTACCTAACAATATAAGTACATACTTGTTAAAGTTTCCACAAAAGCTTCCACCTGCCCTAAAACACCCTAGTTCTGTCGCATCACAACTAATCAAAATGAAATAAATATTTATTTTAAGTGCAAAACTTAATACTTCATCACAACTCAGTTATTCACGAACATTTTTTTTGTATCGATGGACTATGACCAATCCTCAACTTCTTTGTGTACCACTTCTGAATTCAACTAAACTTGCCCCTAATGTTTTTCCAAGTTTCACTGTTTGAACAAAGTCTTTAGTTCACCTACCACTGACTCATGAAGCGCTATTCCTCTGCAGACCACAGTCACAGAACTTCTAATAAGCTACCTTTAGGATGGCCACCAGTGGAAAAGTTAAATACCTCGGAACCAGTTTCACCTCTGGCTATTCTCCAAGCCATTGAACCTGATGTCCTTCCACCAAATTCTCCAGGTTTAGGTGTTTTAGGAGAAATGAACTCCGCAAGTTCCACAATTGTTCTTTCCAAGAGCTCTTTTTTTCTGCTTTCTGACAAAGATTGTTGTTTCTGAAAATGCATATAAGAAAGAAATAAAAAGTTCAGAAAAAGAAGTGTGTTTAATACAGCGCCAGTGTGACACCAGCAGGAAAAAAGAATTTGAAATATAGACCAATTGTCAGAAACATTAATCTTAATCCACATGCGCAAATATAAACCAGTTATAACTGTATGGTTAAGTTTAAGTGCCTTTTTTTGTAAGCTTCCATGCACTAACTATGCAGATTTATTTTAGAATAAGGCTTGTGCTATGTTTATAATGTATTTGCTTGGATGATGAAATGCTTTCATAACATATTTTATAGTTATTCATATCTATTCTGTACCTTAGGAAGAAAACAAGCATAATTATTGAGTCAAACTTCTCTTCAATAAGGTGGTATGATTTGGTTGGCAGCAGTCTTGGTTTTGTGATTAAATCCAAACAAAAGATTCAGTTGGTCCATGAAAGAATTAACTCACAGTGACTGATTCTATCATAAATAAACTATCACATTCCTATTTTTGCAGATATCAGAAAACCAATTTAAAAAGCACTCTTCCAAGTAAATTAAGTAAAACTTAGAGGAAAAGAAAGATAATTTTATATCACAGCTGTTGGCCAGATCAGTAAAACTAGAAATATTTCTTTCATACACAATTGAAAAAACATCAATATGAGGCTGGATTTTAGTTTTCTGTGGTTTTCACATCAAATATACAGAGATGACAGATGAAGCCTTTTTCCTTAACTGTGAGTACACCTGCACAAGAATGGACAGTTATGTTCAAGACTGAGTATGTACTTTACACATGTACAATCACTGAAGTGGAAAATACAAGGCATGCACACTGAGCATGAGCACTGAAACTTGTGGTCAGTAACTACTGCAGTCATCTCAAAAGGCAGTCCTGAACCCAGAAATCATTGCTATTAGGGATAAGAAAAAATACTGTGGGTCCTTGTTCCAGAAAATAGTGTAGAACTGGATAAAAAAAAATGAAAGTAGATATGGAGGAATGATGAGACAACTCCAGTTGCTGAGATTCCATCTGCCAACCAGCAATCATAAGAAAACTAAAGAATGATGAGCAATGAGTCCAGCACTTCTTTGTGAAATACTAGGTCTTCCACAACCTGAGGCCCACCTACATACCTGGGTATCCATACGCAGTACTACAGAGCTCACTCCAGCTCAAGAGGAAGTTTGATATTGCTTACCCTAAGTTATCAATTCCACTCTACAATTTTCTTCAGACACTTTGTGGGAAGCCCAATGCCAGGGGTTACTACCACTGATACCAATGATTCCACAGTAAGAGCTGGATGCTGCTGCTTTATGGCTGTTCTAACAGTTTCTGGAAATTGCTGACAAAGTACATTGCTTTTACACAAACAGGGTGTTTCCAAAGACAAGCCACATATGACACAAGAAATGCAGGAGTCTCCAAAAAGCAAAGAGTACAAGTATACTAATTGCTGTCGCTGCTCCTTCCTCCTATTCCTCCTAAGACTTCTGCATATAACTGCTTTTAGCACTAAGATACACATAATGCTCAGACTCAGCAGAGATAACACTGCATTTAACTGGGAAAAAACTGTAACTAAGTTTCCTATAAATGACATTGTTGACAGTAGCATTTGTGTACTGAAATTGATTCCAAGAACTCCATTATTCATTATCATGGCTCAAGCTTCCTGCTTTTGTTTCTTTTTAAAGTATGATACTCTACATATAGCCTTGGGTTCTACATTTCTTTGGCAGGAATAGGTAGGAAGAGGGCTTGCAAACTACAGCCAGAAAATCAGTTCTTCATCACACAGTAGTTATGTCATTTATGTCTTCTGAAGGCCCCTTGAATCTGACTGAATTATCACCTTACTATGAACTTCTCCATGAAAGGTCCTTTGACCAGGATAACAGTAAGCCTGAAAAAACAGTTTTTGTTTCTATTTGGTGGCAAACAGCATCTAATTCCCTGAAACCCAATTTTAACAGACAAAAGAACAGAGTAAGAAAAGTTACTTACAGAGATTAATTAAAAGAACCCTGTCAAACACAACCTGAAAAGCTACTGGGGAAAAGAAAGCAAGTGGGAGGCAGGGAGTGTGAATATCATTTATCTTGGAGAAAGGGAAGGCAATTTATTCATCACAATAAGAGATTATTAAAAATGATTGACAAAGGTGTCCTATTAAACCAATGAGGCAGCTTTAATAATACTGGAGAGTAGTAGGGAAAGCATGTAGCATAGCGAAAAAAGGTCTGAGATTTTCTATGTGGGAAAAGAAAGATAGAGGCATTTGGGAAGCATATCTGTATTTCTTCCTTGAACTATGTTTTTAGTGAAATTTTCTGCTAAAACACAAGATCTGCTCTTGTTCAAAAAGTGCTCACATCAGCTCATGCGCTGCATCAATAAAAACATGAATAGAATAATCAGACCAATAGTCCAACTCATGCAGCACTATCTGTTGGAGGTGCCAACACACATTTTACTGGAGTCCTCTAGATTTCTAAAAGTGAAACAGAGTGTGATCTTAAGAGAGACATCAACAAGATAAGGATGAAGCCAGGAAATCCATCCTATGAGACATTTGTACAGGACTGCCTCATTCCAACAATACTGCATTCTTCTTTTCTTCCTTTTTTTTCCCCCCTGACAACTCCTTTATCAGTAACAGCAGCTAACTTGGAATAGCACTCTGCTTCCAAGGTTCTCTTCAACTGGTAGGAGAAGAGGCTGATGGCTGACTGACAAATCCTGATTACCTGAAGAAAGGCCCCCACAGATCTGTTTTGCAGCCATAAGGGTTTAAAGATCAGGGGACTCCACCAAACTCCTGCAACCCTTTGAAGTGTATCCTTTCTTCCATTTGAATTTCTGACCCTTTACTTCCTTTAATTTTGTTAATCCATGGTCACTCTTCTCAGTACTCCACTCTGCATGAGACTGATTTTTCATTACTGATAAAAGTTTTGAAGCTAGGCTTTGAAATCATCTCGTAATTCTTCACGCTCTTAACAACATTTGACCACAATCCTTAAGTCAGCAGGTCTCTAAAAAGGAGTGTTTACTGAGTCATCAGCTTTACTTTATCATAGGAACTAACACTTCAATGCATAGGAATTAGCCCAGAAAGGAAGTGAGGGACATAAGTGAAACAGGTAACAGAACAGCTAATGTCATTTTATTTTCTGTAATGCAGGGAGGTGCCCATCAGGTTATAAAACACGTTTCTTTGTTCAAGGACTTCACATTCTGGAAAGACATGTTTCACTTACAGCAGTCTATTTAAGTTACGTACCTTTTTATTGATTGCATTAATTGTTTCACGCAGTTTAGCTTCACTGAGAGCTGTCCTTCTAGAGAGTACTTCTTGATGCTTACAGCTGTATCTCCATGTGACATCAACAACCTCAAACAGAAGATCAAGAAAACAGAGCAATCAAAAATGCCACATATCTTGATTTAAAGAGATTTACTATTCAAAGTACTCTCTTCTAGATCTAATAATTCTGGAAATCACATTAAGATGGAACACTTCACACACTTGCCCCAAGGCAATGTGTTGGGTTTTTTGTGGGGGAGGGAAGAGGATGGGTTTGGTATGGATATACTTCTTTGATTTCTTTAAATCATTATTCCTACCTCATCTTTAGAGAACGCAATTATGTAGGAAAGCTTCTTTCCCCAACCAATTTCATAGAGAAGAGGTTTATCACAGACATTTTCACAGGGATCACAGTGAAGCCATCTTTTCTGAGATGCAGAATATACTTCAGTCCATACATGATCTACATAAAAAAAGCCAAGAGCAGGTGATGAATTACACGGATAGATCCTCTCTAACAGCACAAAAAAATGAAACTTATTCTTACTTATGAAATAAAAGCAGCAGAATATATTCTTTAACAGATTTTTTTTCTGTTAATCTATATTCAGACAAGTTACCAAAGCTTTTTCTTTCTGCCTTAGGGTCATGTTCCCTTTGATTCAACAAAAGACTATCACTCTGAAGTCAGACATCTCTTCTTAGTTGCACAACTATATTACAACTTAACAGGCAAGAGAGGAAACAATTTATATTACTTTGTTAGCTAAATTGCATAACTTTACATGGAATAACAAAACCTTAGAACCTTAAAATTTAGTCTCATTTTGCATACACTTGTATTAAAACAAGATGTTCTCTTATACTGTTACCTGTCCAATCCCTGACATATCTAGCTTCAAACCCCATAGCTCTGCAACACAGTGTAAAGCAGTTAGCCCACTCGCCACAGCGTCCACATCTGGTTTCCAGAAGTTTCTCTGGATTATTATACCTAGTGGAAAAAAAAACAAACATGCAGAATAATGGAAAACATTTTTCATCCTTAAAAACTTTTACATCATGACTGCTCCTGCGATTATTTGAACAGATTTTAGTGTCATTCAGTCCACAGAAGATAATGGAAATGATTGCTGCACTGCACAAATGAATATGAGCAGATTGCTACTTCCACTTTGACTCTGATGACTCTGTCACCTGTTCATAGCAGCACTGAAATTAATCTGATTTTTTCGTTTTCCAGATTAACTCGGACTTCAGCTTAAAATAGGACTTTCGTATCATGGTCCTTTTGATTGTTTGCAAAAATATCTAAAAATTGGACATTTGTTCTTCTGCTACAAAGTCAGCAGAAGATCTGCTTTACCTTCTCTGGCAAATCACAAAAGAAGTGTAATAGCATTTCTTGAAATACTAAAAAAAAATATAATAATATGTAAATATTAACATACTTTATTTAGAAACAGCTTTACCAAATTAACAGTAAAAAAATAGTAATATCAGGCATGCATTCAGAACAAAGCCATGTAAATGAAAGCAATGCATTTTCTTTAAAAAATTCTTATCTTTAAGAGATGTTGTTTCATCAGTCCTCTGATCATGTTACATATAAAAGCTTCCCTAACGTTTGATCCAACAACTTATCACTTGTTCATAAAATGCACAAATGCAGAACTGTTTCCTGAAAGAAATGAAAAAAAGCAAAACAGATCTTTGTATACTCACCTAGGGAATCTATTAGAGAACTGACACTGGCTGCAGTAATGATTTTCCACTCGATCAGCATTCCACCTTAGATCATCATCAGCTGGTGACAGATAGTCTCTTTTAATTTCAGTCTGACCACCACACCTGCTGCAAGGCAGATTATCTACCCAGTGAAAGAAGTCATTCTTAAACCAGTTCAAGAGCTCCAATAACAAGAAGTCCTGTTCATTCACATGTTCACCTGTAGAATTTACACAATGTGAATTAACGGTAAAACAAGATTTTAGCTGAATTTCTTGCTATCTAGATCACCATTTCTTGTGCTCTTATTACATTTTTGATTCTACCGTATTAGAACACCAGACACTTCTGGTTCTTTGTCCTGTGCTCAAAACAGGCGTCTTCTATAATACTGTTGCCACTCTGCCATTTGGAAATAATCTCACTCTACCTAAAGTTATAAAACTCAGCTTTCTGAAAGAAGAGATCTATCCTTTTAAACTCTTTATAGCCTTTAAATGTATATCCTGCTCCAAATGTCCAAACAACATCCTCCTCCTCCTCAGAATCATAAACATTAAAGCAAGTCTTCCTATTAACTCACCATCTAGGTGGCCATGCTGCAATCATAGATACTAATATGCTGGTGTTCTATGTTCTACAGTTTGCTTATAGACACAGTGCTGACAGGTCTCACTGATGAAGAAAAAAGAACTTATGAAAAACGTTGTTTAAACGAAGTTGCATGAAATTTGTGCACTCTTCTTTCTCAGGATAATGAAGAAGGAATAGGCGAGATATCTTTTATCAAAATTCAACTCACATCTACCTCTCGAGTACTTTGTCTGCTACAGAACACTATGCTCTCCTAACAGTATTTAACACACGCTGCCAAGAACTCAGAGAGCATTAGAGAAGATCTGTAAATCAAAAACAAACAAACAAAAAAAACACCTGAGACTTCAGACAGACTTTTAATTAAGTAACAGTGGAAACTGTACTGCATTACAGCTTTCAAAATTTAGGCTTATGCATTTAAACTTCTTTTTTTCAAAAAGATTTTGAGCCCAGGCTACACTCGCTTTTCCTAAATAGCAACATACAAGCCAGAACCCACCTATGAAAATAAAACCATTATTATATGAATATTCTTCTCTTGACTTGTAAATAGGTGCTTCATGAAAACACTGCATAGAAAGAATGACAAATATGATCTACTTGAACAGAGAACACCTAGCTGTAACATCCAGTTATTCTAAACTGCACCATCTCTCTTTCTGATGGAAAGAAGAAAACTTCTTTAAAAAAACAAAATCTTAAGATGCCTGCTAAAGGAAGTCCCAAAAACAAGTGTCACCTCGCATCAAGCAGTTATTCCTGCAGGTAACAGCCTTAACACAGCAATATACTAACTGAAGAAGCTGAAAAATGAGAAGTCAAATCTCAAATGCAGTACACTTCCAAAGGAGTTTGTCTCTAAAGCTCTTAAAATTGGTCTCAAGTTGTTACAACTCCAGACAGTGGAGTTTCATTCCTTTCCCCCCCTTTTTTTTTTTAATCTAGGTGAAGTTCTGTTTGTCAATTTGAATAGAACAGCTTGATGGCTAGAGAGGAAGCATCTGAAAATATTACCCTCCTTTCTTCCCTGTTTTCAAAATGCATACACAACAGAATCAAAGCAGCATCTAAGATGAGCGTTTGTTTTTTGTTAATAATTTAAATATTTTTTAATTTATTACTGAGTTCCTTCATCATCGTATTTTACTACAGTGCTGACTGAGAATGCAATTCAATTACCTATGCAGTTTAGTACTTCCCAGAATACCTCTACAAAAAAAAAAAAA
>VXAB01014237.1:0-43394 GCA_013399175.1 Odontophorus gujanensis | reverse complement strand
GGGGGGGTGTGGGGGGGGGGGGGGGAGGAATGAGGGCGGTCCGAGGCTTTAAACCGCGCTTCTAAGTCAGCTGTGTGCTCTGGGAGGAAGGAATTCCCCTTCGTTTTTCTGCAGATCAGCCGTTCTAGTTGCTTGAAGCCAGCCCCGCCGGATTGCTTTTGTCTAGAGCCGTGGCTGTTAGCCGTGCGCTGGTTTAATGGTTCCTTCAGTTATCTCTCCAGTCTTTACATAAAACCCAGGCTAACTGGGTAAATGTAATTTAAACCGACTAATTTGGACTGTGATTTAAATGGTCCACCTGTGCACCTTAATGAGCACTATTTTTGGCTTTTTATTTGCCAGAAGTGCTGCTATGCACCTTTTGCTGCCAGAGAAGAGAGCAGGTCTTTAATTTTTGCTGTAAGTGCATTACCTTGTGCCAACATGTGGTCCCAGTTCCGCTCTAAATATTTTACCAAATACTGTCAGAGCCGCGCTGCCATTTTATGGGACAGAGCCCACGTGGGTGCATGGGTTCCAGCTTTGACCATTTTTTGTTGCTGGTTAAAAAGCGCTTTGGCTGAAGACAGGTATCAGTAATTCTGCAGAGAGTCAAACCCCTTCCGCTCCCATGCGTTGGATGCATGTAACTGCTCTGGTTGGGGCAAGACAGGCACAGCGCTGCAGCACACTGTTCAGCCAGCTCCACGACCCCAGTGTCTCCTGCCTGAAGTGCTGCTCAGCAGCAGCCCTCTGCCCTCACTTGAATTCCCATGGTCTTACATCCAGGGGAGCTGGGAGACCTGCAGGCCGTGTGTTTCATGGCTTCTGTCGACTGTCCAGTAGTTGGTAGCCAGATCTCAGGGTGTGGCATGTGAGCTATGACATGAGGAAAAGCCACCTTCTGGCAGAGGAATGTTTAGTGTGCCATTTATCTGTATGATGGTTATGTTTCTTTTAAATTGTAAGTGTAGACATTACAATGTACAAATGTCAGTCTGCAAAACTGAAAAATGATGGCAATCCAAAGTGTTTTTTTTCTTCAATTTACAAGCCTTTCAAGGTGCTGTTGTCACCCAATGGAGGTACGGTCCCCACCATACTCTGAATGCCCCAAGTCTGATGAAATGTGGGTGGGGATAGGACGGTGAGGAGACTTGTCCAAGATGTGTGGTTGCATTAGTGGCAGGAAGAGATCCATCCCCTAACCTGTGGCCTAACAGTGCCGTTACTTTGTTTCTAGTCTATTCTGGCTGACATAACATGTAAAATGATGGCATCCTTAGCATGATGATGCCGGGGCATTCTCAGGTCTCTCTGAGAAGGATCAAGCTGAGTATGCTCATTGTTGGTATCTCCACACAGCTGGTAGTTAAAGCCCTGAGGAAAATATGCAGCAAAATTAGCAATGTGTGCCTTGCAGCCCACAGAGGTGGTGACACATACTATTCCTGATGACAGATATAGAAATTACATCCCTTCCTACAGTGTTGACACTAGTCTTTCATGTAAAGAGCAGCTTATTAACTTGGCAAGCTCAAAGTTGGTGTGTGTCCTTGGTTTGAAGTTAATCGCATGATACTTCTCCCTCCTCTCAGGAGAAGGGAAGAAAGAGGGAAGAAACCCGACTGAGATAGGAGAAACTAATTTATTAAAAGGAATGTGAGATAGTACAGAATAATTAAGAGTAATAAAATGAATGAAAAATAAAACTGGATGAAAGAGAGTCAGTCTGAGTCTTTATCAGCAGGCTCTCTACTGCCTACCTACCAGAAAAGATAAGAGAACTCTTCCCCTGTCACCTGGAATCAAAAAATCATGAGGAGGCTTTTGGGAAATGCAGTACATCCCAGTGTATCTTCCTCTTACAGAGTCAGAAGTCACATAAGGCTGCACGTGAAACAAGGAGACACAGCTCTGCAGTGCACTCTACCTCTGCACCTGAACAGCTTGTTGTATGATGTCATGATATGGAATAATGATAAAACCAGGACAGAATGTTTCTCATGTTGTCTGTTTTTTCTGTTGTGTTTGTGTCTTTCTTCCTCCCCTGCAGTTATGAGAACGTACAGAGATTGATTGGTTTACACCATGTTCTCGCAGTGCTCTCAGGAACTGTTAAAGATTCCAAATCTTCATCTCCGGAGTCTGAATTTGAATCTGTTCTTAAGAAATCACAGGAGAGCTTTCAGTGAGTCACTGCCCGCATGTCGAAGGAAAGTAGTTGTTACAGGTATTGGCTTGGTGTCTCCTCTTGGTGTGGGGACTCAGCTTGTGTGGAAGCGCCTTCTCCAAGGAGACAGTGGGATTGCATTGCTAGATGGGGAAGAATACGCTGGCATTCCATGTCGAGTGGCTGCCTGTGTGCCGCGGGGAGATGAGGAGGGCCATTTCAAGGAAGAGAGCTTTGTTTCAAAGTCGGAGATCAAGTCCATGAGTTCTGCTACTGTCATGGCCATTGGTGCAGCAGAGCTAGCAATGAAAGACTCTGGCTGGTCTCCACAGTCTGAACAGGACCATTTAAGAGCTGGCGTGGCAATTGGAATGGGAATGGTTCCACTGGAAGAGATTTCTGATACAGCTTCTTTATTTAAAACAAAGGGTTATAACAAGGTCAGCCCGTTCTTTGTCCCAAAGATTTTAGTCAATATGGCAGCAGGTCAGATCAGCATTAAATACCAACTGAAAGGGCCAAATCATGCAGTGTCAACTGCTTGTACCACTGGCGCTCATGCTATTGGGGACTCCTTTCGCTTTATTGCCTTGGGCGATGCTGATGTCATGTTGGCTGGAGGGACTGAGGCTTGCATTAGTCCTTTGTCCTTAGCTGGATTTGCAAGAGCTCGGGCCCTAAGCACTGGTTTTAACTCAAGCCCTAAAATGGCATGTCGGCCATTTGACTCACAGAGAGAAGGGTTTGTAATGGGAGAGGGTGCTGCAGTGCTGGTCTTGGAAGAATATGGACGCGCTGTACAGAGAGGTGCAAGGATCTATGCAGAAGTTTTAGGTTATGGACTGTCGGCTGATGCTTGCCACATAACAGCACCTAATCCAGAGGGAGATGGTGCATTCAGGTAAGATCCTTACGTTGATTACAACAGCTACCTTGTGTTAATTGTAAGGGGTGCATGTATTTCTGTTGCTTTATAGTTTTCCTAGAGAAATGCTAATCAGTCTTGAATTAATCTTCTCTATATGAAAATCTTCTCTATATGAAAACATTTTACGTTTGGTGCCTTTAGCTATTCATGCAAATGAGTCTCAGTGGAAACCTTTTTGTTTATCATGAGATTCTTGTGATACTACAGAAACTTTTGAGGTTCTCCTTCACCCTTTGGTACAGAGAAAAAGAAATCCCATTGCAAAAGTAGATCATGTCATTTGTTATGTTCTCGAAGGGGAATAACATTCCTTAAGAAAAGCCAAGTGATAAGAGCGCTTGGAGGATCTAGTTTATTATAATACACTTGGAGGATATATTTTATTAGAATAATTACATTAAATGTCATTAGCATGAATTATGATTATTGGTGTTTATAAAAGTCTGTGACTCTTTGTAGGGAAAGTATTTAGACCATATGGCTCTGTTACAATCATGATTAAATACTTACTTCTGGTTAAGAGTGTTGGTGAAAGTGCATAGCAGAAACGCACCATTTGGTAAGAGTGTAAAGCTTCATTATGGTTAACCTCATAAGAAATAGTTCACAAGTAGATGGTATTCATCTAATCTTTATCACTGTACTAATTATCAGTTGAATTAGATATATATGTATTGTTTGTGAGCTTTATGTAGGCCAAATGTTACTGCAGGTTTAGGAATATCCATTAGTTTGTGTTACTCTGAATACATTTGAATATTTAATAACAAAATTCAATATATCACTGTGCAAATGGGTCAAGCTTCTATGTGGTATTGTAGAGCTGTGTTTGTATCTGTATTAGATAAAAGATTGTCGGGAGATGTAATAAACCAGATTTCCCTCTGTACTATTGGATTCATATCTTATGGTTCTACAGGCTTAGGTGGGAATTGAGTAATCACAAGTTTCTTACCTGAGATTTTCAGACTTGCGTTTATCCTTGAGATGATACAGCAGTATTTTTAACAGTTTTTTTGCATATTTTATGCTAGCAATAGCATATAAATTGAATTCACAGCAGGAAGTAGCTGAAAGTTAATCTTACCATCTCCAAAATATTGTACGTTTCTACCCTTGAGATAATACATTTTAATGCAGTCTTCATACTAATATTTGTTTTTTGCAGTTGTGTGAATCAAATCTGAAATGTGTATGTTTCTCTTACTTTTCTGTAGGAATTCTATTTGCCATGTCAAAATATTTCAGGGGAATATATATTTTGTTCTCTTCTAATAACTGCTTCAGTTGGAGGTTAAAACATATGCTGGAATGAACCTAACAGTACAGGAGAAGCAAGGCCAGACTCAGAAGTGTGTCTGCAAGTGTGTTCTACACAATAATCTGTTATCTCCTTAAGTAATTATGTTCCTTTCAGCTTTAAATTAATGTATCTATTTCCCTCAATGCTGATGAGTAATCATTTTTGTTTGAATGCTGGCTTACTACTTAGTGACAAGTGAGAATCACTGAACTGTAACCTAAGCTAAGCTGGATGCTTCTGGGAGAAGAAGGCTGCAATGGAGACATTTCAATTTCTCCAGCATCTTGTGGTATCTTTTTTCTTGATCTTCCATTTTACTTTCTTAGTTTTCATAAATTTTGAGAGTCAGTGATACTTTGCATGGAGGATTGTGTGACTGGTCACCTTTGTGTGGGAAATTGTGGAAAAAGAACACTATGGAGCTGTATGTTCCTATAATTTTAATAAAATAGAATGGCTTATACAGGCAATTGTAGTACACAGGTAATCAGGAGCCAGAATGGGATGTGGTATCAGCATAGATGAGTGTGACATTCAGTAAATATCATTTTAATATGCAGGAATTTAGACTATCACCTTGCTACTCTAGGGAGAGGAAGTGGATGATATCTTCTCACCTCTAGAAAGCATGCAAAAGTAACTTACAAGGAGTAGAACTTTAGAATATTTCTTTCATCTCCAAATATTTTCTTTGGATAGAGCATTTTTTATTCTGATTTCCTAATACTGTAAGTATAAGAATAAATAAAAGGTAGAAACTGAGGTTTCTTCTTTGCCTTTACAAAGGCAAGGGGATTTCCTTGAGCTCTGTACTGAACATTATATTAATATCAGTTACACTAGAGAAAGTTCACTGAAGGGAATCTATATTTTTTTGTAATAATTTCAGGTAGGTATTTCTCTCAAATGTTTTAAAATTCTGCTTTGAAGAGGAACTTTGACATACTAATGCCATCTGCAGAGATTGTTATATCCTCTTTCTTTCAGCTTGCATTTTTCTCAACTGTGGAATTTAATCAAGTAAGTTTTTAGCAGGAAATCTTATTCTATAGTGGGCCTCACCACTGCTGTCTTTCTCAAATGGCTAAATGTAGATGTTAGTTTTATGATGAACCCATCACTTCTCACCTCTGTAGTAAAATATGTCATGCAGGTTTCTACATTTGCTAAACAAACATTCTCTACTTTTGCTTTTGGTTTGAACACATGACAAAAATATAATGGGAAATTCAGCATTCCAGTGTGTTCTTTATTTTTCTTTCCTTAGATGCATGTCTGCTGCAATAAAAGACTCTGGAATCAAGCCTGAAGATGTAACATATGTCAACGCACATGCAACTTCTACTCCTTTAGGAGATGCTGCTGAGAATCAAGCAATCAAGAAACTTTTTAAAGATCACTCACGTAATATTGCAGTTTCCTCAACAAAAGGAGCAACAGGACATCTTTTGGGAGCTGCAGGAGCTATTGAAGCAGCTTTTACTGCGCTGTCCTGTTACCATGCAATTTTGCCACCTACTTTAAACTTACAAAAAACAGAGCCAGAGTTTGATCTCAATTATGTTCCGTTAACAGCTCAGGAGTGGAAAACAGAAAAACGGCGTATTGCACTTACAAATTCATTTGGCTTTGGTGGTACTAATGCAACTTTGTGCTTTGCAAGTGTTTAAATTGTTCTGTGCATGTTGTGAAAAATGGAACTCAGTGATTTTCTGTACTCCCATCTTCGGTGTATACTATCGTCTTTTCTCGGCATTGAGACTTGATAAATAGCTTTATTGACTCCAACATTTTCATCAGTAATTCTTTTAAAAAGAGGGAATTTCTTTTACTCATTGTAATAAAAATAAATAGAAGACCTACTGTTTGTGTGATAAAGAAGTTTTTATTTTTGCTCAGAAAGGAGACTTGTAGCAAGCAATCTGAGTAGCATTGTATTGTGAGAGGAGGATAAAAATGGTCGATTCTGTATTTCAATGTAATGATAGATTTACGATTACTGTGTCTACTGGTCTCCATCGTTTTTGAGACCAAGTGATTATCCTCCTGTGAACTCTGACTTGCTCATTGACTGAAAAGCAGTTATTTTCTTAACATTTTCTCCTTCTGTTTATCTGAATTTGTTTCCTACGATGTTCTTTCGAGCATTCAGGATGGAATACCATCTGGCTGTGCATATGGACATGAGTTCTATGTAGCGAAAGGAAAAAGTGGACATTCATGCTTTTAGAAGGCTCTTGTATCTCATCTCGTCTTGTCTTACCTTGTCCAATCTCTCATAAACTTTAAACAGATATAGTGGGTTAGGTAGTGCTGTTTTTTGGTACTTTGTCTACAACACTGCTCAGCATGTACTGGAAGTCTGCGCTAGGCACTGGAGTGGATGGTACTGCCTCTCAAAAACTCAGATTGCTGCTAATCAGCAGCATTCTGCTTATGGTTTTGGCACGAGTTCTGATGTTGGTGTGTTCTCCAAATCCCTTCCAGGGAAAAGATAACTTGAGTATTGTTATAGGTTGATGGGGTTTTCTTCTCTTTTGCCTTACAAAAAGCCTTACACAGCACCCACCCCATCGTATTTTCACTGTAATTCAGCTCTAGTATGCCAGCATCTCATATAAAGCCTAAGAGCTTTTTTATGTCTTCTAGCTTTATTTTAATTTTCTGTTGTGATTCCAAATGAACTTTTTTTTTAAGTTTAATCTGATGGTTTGAGTAAATTAATTGTGAATGCAGAAGTGCAGCTGTCGTCGTAGTTGAGAGGTTTCAGTCTTCCAGCTGAAAAAACCTCGCAGTTTCCCACTGGCTAAGGACATTACCTTAGTGCTTATGCCAGTCTCCATGTTGTGGTGGAGGAAAAAAAAATGACACAAGAATATAAAAGTCATTGAAATGCAGGTTAAGTAGTGGAGTTTGATAATTAAGCTGGATAGGAAAATTATCACTGGTGTTGCTTAGTCAGCTCATTTTTCGATATAAAAAATATAGATACTAAAGAAAGGTATTTTGGCACTCTTTAATTATGTTGAATTCAAGTTACCAACAAACAATTTCTACGTTTCTTAGCCTCTGTAATAGATGAAATATATGAACAATTAAGGCAAAACCTACTGCATGTCAACCTGATAAAGTGTTCATTTAGAAAACAAGTAAAAAAGCTTACTACTGAAATTATGAAGCACATACATGTGAAGATTAAGAGGGCTCAAATAGTTAATAGTTAGAGATTAAGAAGTTGCATTTTACTGAAAGTTTTATAAGTATACTGCAATTTACCCAGCTGTAGCAGTCGATTGATCAACCTCTGTTTTTACTTAATTAGATTTTTTTTCCTAAAATTTGGCACAGAAAGTACTTGGAAACATATATGCAAAGGGATGCTGGCCAACAAGTTGGGACCATACAGCTGTGACTTGATGACTTACTGTATGATGGTAAAAGGCTTATGGCAGAGCTCCCATTACCTATTACATTTCTAATTCTGCCTTTTTCACTATCAAAAGGTTTTTCAGATACTGTAGACTTGCACGTGTCCTTCCACACAGGTGATACGCAGGAGGCAATAACATAGGTCGATAAGATTTCTGACAGCGGGCCATTTTCTTTTTGATTTTTTTCATTTCTATGTGTTGTGTTGCTTCACTGATGTCGAGGAATAATAACAGGTGAAGGCTTGAACCAGTAATTGAACGCATGGTAGAAAGGCAGGGCCAACCTAGGGGGGCTAGGTGCAAGCAGTGCACCTTACCGACTGGAAGGGGTGGATCCTGGCTTCTCCCCTCCTTCCCAGACATCATTTAAGGGTTGGCTGGAGGTTAGGGTATTTCATCTGGAGATCTTTCCCTGCCTCCTCCTTTCTTTTGTTTTTGCACCTGCTGCTCTTGTGTTTAAGTGGATCTTCACTTGCTGGAACCTGGGATATTGCTGTTCTGCTGCCTTGTTCTTTTCATTGCATTGCAGTATACATACTGTATGGCCTGTGTATCTTCTGTGCTCTATGAGATAGAAATAATGAATGACAGTGTATTTTATTATAGAATTTTATACAAAGATAGTGAGGTAGATATTCATATATTTTATTAAGGGTTTAAAAATAATTACACAGAGAAGAAAAGATTCTTGGAAACTATGGTTGTTTTACCAAAGTAAAAAAAAATAGAGCTAGAATAATGATCAAATGTATCGATGGTGGTTTAGGTTGCCTCATGTAAAGAATATGTAGAAATGGATTTGATTGTTCCTTGTAGCACCAGTAAATGTCTTAACTGAGTAGTTCTTTGTTAGTGGAAATACATGTGAAGTTTGGTATCCTTATTGGTGTTTTAGTTTATTAAAAGAATTTTCCTGAATTTTATGTTGGCCTTTAACCCTTATACGCAGAGGCATAATGTCTTGCTGGATTTAAAGTAAATGGCACATAAAGTAGCTATATAATAGATAGATTTCATTCTGGAAAGAGATTGCTGATGGGCTATTATGAAGTTAAGCTATACTCTAAAACCTCATTACTAATACGAATGGTCTTGATGATGTGAAGCAGCATAATTTTATCATTTCCTGTTTTCATTGGGTAGAGGGAGAATGATGAAAGAAATACAAAAAATGATTAAAACTTTCAGAAGCTGAGCTAGCATAGAGCAATGCATTTAAACTGTGAAAATGAGCCTTAAAAAAAAAAAAGAAGTGACCAAATAGAAAATGAAAAAGCATACTGTCAGGAGAGCTGGGGAGTTCACTGCGATGGAAAAAAGCTACAAACCTTTTAGCTTATGGTAATTAATAGTAGCAGTACAGTGAATGAGAATCTGGATTGCATGCAGTATTAAAAGGCACAATATAAAATTCAACATTAGTCAGCAAATTACATGCAAAAAGGAATTAATTGAAGGAAGTCAGCTGCTAAGAGCAAGCTAGCGGCAGGATTGTGAGTTTGGAGAAAATCGTGCAGTGAGTTTCTTCTGGAGATATTTTTTTCAGGCACTTCTAAGTGGGGGTAGAATTCAGGAGGATTAAATATTGCTGTGTTAGTGTGGACCTGAAGTACAGTCTGGCTAAACATCCACTCGTTCTACGTAACTACTGATCTGTAATTAATATTGTGACAGAGAGAAATGCTTCACATTCCCTCAGCTACCAGAGATCATGGCCTCGACTGCTGGATGTGAACTCTTGTGTACCAAGCACAGAAAGACAGATGGTGCTATCACTTAGAAAAATAAAGCAGAAATTGAAATAACTAGTGAGTTTCTCTTACCACACTTTATCTCATTGTAATTTAATCATCTGCTGTAGGTAACCTTTAAAATATGAAAGCTCTGTGGTGACAGCTGTCTTTGATAGTATGACTAGGAGTAATTTTAAGATGCCTAGATGCAGTGGTAGTGTGCCCTGTAAGAATCAAGATCTTATTTAAAAATAAATAAATAAATAAAAAAGAATAGCCCCAGAGTTGAACCCTGTCAGTTTGAATTGTTTGTAGAAGATTCATTTTTATGTACTTATTTAGAGTTGTCTCTTTTTTTCACATATCCTGCTGAGCTGATCAGGGACCACTTACTGCTAATTACTGCTTTATTATGATAGCTACCCACATAGAAGAAAAATAGGTCTGTCTCTGTTGCTGAACTATGAAATAGGCTAATTGAATAATGTGATAGAATGCTTTCCCTTAAAATACACCCTGAATAATAAGAGGTATAATGGCCCAGAATTTTTATTCAAAAGGCTTAGTATTTAGCTTTGTGAGCTTGATGTTGTGAGTAGTCAGGCAAGCAAAGCCTGGGGAAGCCAGTAGTGACCTCATTGTGACACCAGCCAGATCCTTTGGTGCTTGTAGGTATGTACCGCTAGGGCCTATGTCCAATTTGTTTAAAATGTTCCTCCTGATCCTCCACTGAGATGGAGTCTGCCTCACCTTGTAGTACAGATCAGCATATTTTCCTGCCTATCAGCTGATGATCATTTACCTTTCTCTAGCATGGAGGCCTTAAATGGAGTTTGAATGGCTTTTTTTTACAATACCTTGAGATATGAATGAACTTGCAAACTCAAAGGATGATTGTCGACCATCCTTGTTCTGCGACCCTTCCCACCCTACCTAACACCACAGGTGGGTCAGAATCATGTTGAAGGTTGCAGAGCACTTGGGATTTTTGCTGTGTCTCTTTATTCTGTCAGAGTATTTGAGGTGGGCAGAGGTGAAACCAACTCTTTAGCTTTGGGACCAGTTATGGAATAGGAAATCAGCTGGTACAAAAGGCTCCAAAAGCTTGTTCCTATTTCTTTGAAAAGTAAATTGTCTTTCCTTTTCCTTTTGTCTAAAAGTTTGTTTTCATGAAATACATTTTCTGATGCAGAGAGGGGGGAAGAATTACTGTAGAAGATGTAAGAAGCCTTAATGGTTTTCAAATGTGATTACAAGTGGAAAAAATCCATTAGTAAAGGATTTTTGGAGAACAACTCTGAGTAGTATTTCAGAGATAAATGACTTCTCAGGTGGTGTGGAGAATGAGGGTATAAATTCGCACAAAGATTTGTTTTGCCATCATTTAGTAAAGACAGTAAGGCTTTGTGTTGATAGTTGATGTCAGAAAAAATAAATATATATTTGAATCTATGTTCATGCTTTTTTTTTGGCACAAGGTAGAGCCAAATTTGAATATAGTTAGCAGAAGAGGTTTCACTTTTTTTTTTTTTTCCTGAGCAGTGTATGGAACATGTCTGCCTTGGACAGCTTCTAAGCAAAGGCTTCCATACTGTGTGACTTGATCTGTCAGCCGTACATGCTTGTCTTATTTTGAAGTGAAAAATGTATTGTCACACTAAAGTGTGAAAAGAATGAATTGCTAAGTTCTTATTTCTTCTGTCTTATTTAAAATCTTCTCTCTTCTTCACCCCATTTGTATAAATAATACATTACCACTAGATTTTACTACTTGAAAAACACTTTTATTTTCTCAGTTTAAATTACCAAGGCATGCATCATTTTAAGGTAACAAAGGTGCCAAACTCTTGAATGTGTATTACTTTGTAAGAGCACAGGTATCTGAAAGAAGTCAAATGCTCTGTTTTCAAATGCAGCTGAAATAGTGGAGAGCACTGCAGGATGGAAATGAGTACTTTTAATAACATGTTAATGTCTTTATTCACAAAACAAAAGAACATACTAATCATACTGATTTTCCTGGAGTGTCTTTGTTTTATGGCCTATGAAAATATGCTACTCCAACTTCTTTCTTAGCAACAAATAAGGACTAAAGTGCTCTCACTGTACTTGAAAGACATTGATGAATTTTCTATCAGAGGGTTTGTGATTTTAGTCAAGCTAACAAGGATTGTGCCTATCTACTAATAAGTATCTTAACATTTGTATTGGAAAAAAATATATATATATGGAAGATGTTTGATCCTGAAGTACCTCATTGAGTTTGGGCTGTTCTTCCACTGCTTCTGTTCATCATCTGGGCAGAATCCAATCTTCTTACCTCCTACACTGGGAGAGTAACTAATTGTATGGAGTGACTACTTCTGATTCAATAATAATCTGGGCCCAAACTCACTGGATAGCTCCCACAATATAGGGAACTGAAAATAGATTTATCATTTTCCACAGTTAATACTACAGTGAAAAGGTTCTCTCCTTCTAGATATTTCTATCAAGATCACAAGCTCTCAAGTTGATTAGTATAGATTACTTCATCTGAGATTATAATAATCTGTATATATCACATTTTAGGAGTAAATCTTTAGTTGCTATTATTTATTTTTTTGGAGAAGAGAGGTTCCCATTTGATTTCTAAAGCAAGCATCAGCAACAGAAAAACTGGATGAAGACAGTTTCATACAGTAAGTAAAACGTGTAGCAGTTTCTCCTTGGGTAGTAGATACCTCTCCAACTTTTGTAACAACAAAGATCAATATTAACTTGGTAACAGAGCAATTTTCTACCTGGAGTTATTGAACTGTGAAGAAATATGCTAGTATCAATTGCTTATAGTCAGTACTCTGTGTAGGAGGTGCAATAATTTTAGTATGACAGCTAATATACATTAATACCAACTGGTGCTATGTAAAGTTATTGCAACAAAAAGCATTTGGAAAAATAGGTTTGGAAAACAGAAGTAAGGTCTAGTAAAGTAGTAAAAAGAGGGATTTAGAGAGGCTTGTATTCATGGAGCAAAAGGAAGGTAAAATAGGAGCTGTACTTACATAGGTCATTCTGAAAGTAATGCCTCCTCGTTTATTTCCATGGAAACTACAACAAATACAAATTACACAATAGCAGTATTTGATAGAGAAAATTCTCAGCTACAAAACACTATCTTTTTCAACATCACCACTATTACTCCTACTCTTTTTCCAGTGATGAACAAGAGCCTGCATGCCACGCTTATAGAAATCTGCACTGAGGTGACCAGCTGTCCCAGCTGCTGAAATGTGCTACCCGCTGCCTCACTCTCATCCACTGTTTGACCTCAGCAAGCGTCAAGGGGTACCATTTTTCCACGTGGAGTAATAGAATTCCGAACCTTGCTTCATCCACACTTCCATGTCAGATGCCGCTTTGTCCTACTGTCCCTTTGTTGCCATTTGTCACATGACAACAAAATGGAATGGAATATTGGTGGGAAGGTTCCACTTCTACTGCCATAACACTGATATCTGTCTCTGACTTCATGAGCCAACACATAAAATAGGAGGAATTACTTTCAAAGCAGCCCTCATAAAAATATATTTTTTTTCACATGGGTCTTGTTTTCCTGGAGTGTCATAAAGCAGATTGAATGTTAAATAGCTGGATATCCTTAGTTAGTTATCATTTTGTTGTTTTGTTTCCTGCTCATTATCAGGTTGTTGGTGCTGTGTTATAGTTATGAGCAGTGACTGTTTTTTCATGCTGATGGACTGTTTTCTGGAGTTCAGAATGCCATCAGAAATTCTCTAGGCTGAAAAAAGAAGGCATAGAAGTTACACTGGAATTAATATAGCAGTTAATTCTCATAATGTTTTCAATAAGTTTGTTGGAAGAAAGGAAAAGAAAAGCAGGTGGGTTTCTGACTTTGAGCTTGATATGGAATATTTATAGAATATAAGTTCTGAATATTTCAGGAAAGGATGTTTATATCTGCCATTAAATTTTTTAGAAGCCATTAGTATCTCTGTCTTTTCCCAATGACTCTTTTCCAGGAAAGACATCTGTTGCCTTTTGGGGCTTACATACAACTTGGTATCATCTGTATTTATTGTGAAATTTTTTGAATGCTCTCTTGAATCATCTCAGAATTCCCAGAGAATATTATAAGTTAGTGGTGTGAATTCTCTTTCAGGAAAATTAAGTAGAAACTTCAGCTATCTCCATAAATGTATCTGTCAGGGCCAGACAACTTCTGTAAGCCTGGTGACTACCCTAAGGTGTGCTGTGTGCTGGAAGTTGTACCTTGTGGTCCAGGTAAACCTTGATTTGCACCCATTTTAGAGTTCATAGACAGAAATATTGTTTCTTTGGTTCACCTGACAGCAAGCATCACAGCATAGAAAACAGCCTCTAGAGCAAGGTTTGTCCCAGTTTGCCTTTTAGCCAGCTCATGTTTACATGTTGAAAACAAAACAAAACAAAACAGAAACAACCTTGGATTCATCCCAGAGATAAATCTCAGCTGTGTCTGCTGGACATCAGCATGCAGAATCCCTGTTCTCAGAGGGAGAGTTGTCCAGAGAAATTGTGGGTGCTCCATCCCTGTAGGTGTTCAAGACCAGGTTGGATGGGGCCCTGTGCAACCTGGTCTGTTACCAGATCTGGAGGCTGGTGGCCCTGTCTGTGGCAGGGGGTTGGAACTTGATGATCCTTGGGTCCTTTTAAACTCAAGCCATTCTATGATTCTTTTGTATGGGGCAATTAAAAATAGACCACAGTGGTGCTGGAGCTGGAAGGTAGTGAGGATGCTCTAATTGTGAATTCACTGTTTCTCCAGTCATCTGAGTTGGTGAACTTGTTCTGGGCTATGGGAGAGGGAATTCAATAAATAATAAATGGGGATAGGGCTAGGAAGAGACATACATTATCAGGTGTAGAAATTTAAGTGGAATAAAAGACATGGAGCTTGGAGGACATGTAGCATGGAAGGACTTCCAGAAACAGAAGGAGGTAAGTGGTAATGAAAAAATTAGTTCGATGCTTATTACCTAAATATGAAGTATAAAATCACAGCATTGTAAAGTGGCTTAGGTTGGAAGGGATTTTAAATATTGCCTAATTTCAAGTACCCTGCTAACTACTAGATAACGCTGCCCAGGATCCCAGTCAAACTGACCTTAAATGCCTCCAGGGGTACAGCATCCACAGTTTCTCTGGGCAACGTATTCCAGAGCTTCACTAGTTTATAAGGCTATACAATACATTCCTTAATTTTGATTAATCTGATCTACATCTCATAAGTAAATCACAGAAGTGTAGGGTTTGAAAGGGACCTCTAGAGATCATTTAGTCCAAAAATGTTTATTTTTATTATTATTATTTTTTACTTTTGATCATATTCTTAACTTATCTTCTAAGTGGAAGATGTTACCAGTTTATACTGTTTATATCAGAACAAGAGGGAATTGTCCATGATTGTTCAGGAAATATGTCCTTCCTTTTGGAAAAGGAGGGGAATGAGAACCTCTATTATAGTTACAAGTAATTTTTTTTAATTTTGTCAGTGCTTTTTCTGTGCTTGTGTAGGCAAATTACTCATAGTGCATGCCCTTCCTAGTGGAGTACATGGGAGTGGAATGTGTAGAAGTAGCATTTGTATCTGATTTCTTCCAGTAACAGAGAGAGGAAATGACCTTTACTTGAAGGATTCATATGAATTTAGAAGCTGTTAAAAAGCCAGAATTGCCAAGAGAAGCAGATTCCTGAGACAACAAGCAAATTATACAGGGAGTTCACCACTGCAGCTGAGTCAAGGAAAAGCAGTTTTTCTATTCACAGCTGCTTTACAAGCATCTGTGATTCAACAATGTAAGCTAAAAGGAGAATGTAGGGACATCTTTGTTCTGTGTTAGGCAGTTTGGATGTGTGTGGAAGACAGTGTTCAGAATAATAATTGTTCAAGCCCTTGAAAATAAGCGGAACACGCTCCCTCAGAGGTATTTTAATATCTAACAAACTAGGTGAAGTTACTGCTGAATGCATTTGGATCCTCGCCAATGTCATCTTTATAGCAAGAAAGAGTAAATTGGCTTCTATTCAATTAATTAGTGTTTGTTCCTCCTCAGCCTGGCAATGAGGGTGCTGGTTGTGGTGGTTGCATTTTGAATACGGATGTCTGTCAGTTTGGAAATGGGCTGTCAAAAAAAGATCTCACCCCTGTGGGACATAGTGCTTGAAATAATCCTGCGTTCTAAAGACCTTAGCTATATTTACTGTTCTGGTCTGTGAATTTTTACAGGTCACTTGAAAGAACGTGCATGTGGTCACCATGGGCACTCACTAGGGCATTCTCATTTCTGTATGGAGTTCTTTATTCCTCTTCTGGTCACTGTCTGATAATATCGCCATGTTCTGAAACAGCCGAAAAGGAAAGCATTGCAGTTTATGCCACACTTGAGAGCCCAGAGGTCACTGGCTGACAGTCGAGTTCATCTGCCAATACACCCATCTGTACTGGTATGTTATGGAACACAGTTCTGCATGGGCCTGAATCAGCCTGTGCCTTGCTGGGGATGCTGTGGAGGAAGGTTTAGTAAGAGGATTTCTGGAGAAGCTTACTATCCTTCCCAATTAATTCTCTCAGGTTTCCAGAGGAAATCTTAAAAATCCCGTTTAAAAATGGTGTGCTTGATTTTCTGGACACACTGAGTTTAACAAACTACAGAGGCATATCCATCACCACTATATGCTCTTGAAAAGATGGGCAGACCAGGGCGTTATGTCTGTGACACCTGGAAACAAAGGACTGCACCAGAACAGTTTCAGATTGCCTAAAACCTGTTCCTTGTGCGATGTGATGCCTGAACAGCACTGGCAATACTGTAAAATATTCCCAGTGTTACCAATTATGAAGGGTATTAAACATTTTCAGTCATCGACTACTCCCAATCCTGTGAGAGGAAATGAGAGACCTATTTGAAACTGCTTCTTTGCCAAATAGCTATTTCTGTCCTGAATGTTACTGTTTGTCATTTGCAATGGATGATAACGGAAGACTGGTACAGAGCCATCAGAAACTAAAGAAGAGCCCATTCTGGAACTGGCCAAAAATGGTGACCATCTATCTAATGAGATCAGCCACTGGTGCTCTATTAGGGTTAGGTTTTTACCAAGAGCAGCTTTGTTCCATCTCAGAAGAGAGCCCCTGTCACATGCCCACTGTCTCCTGATCAGAAGATCGTGAGCGAAATTAAAGTGAACACACGGTGGCAGCAGAATCTCAGTTATCTTCGGAGCTCTGCGCGCTTGCAGTCAGCTCAATGTTTGACTTTAGTCATTGCTTTCTTTCTCAAAACCACCAGTGTATGGTCTCTTACGGAGAAATAGAGAAGGAAAAGGAAAAAAATAAAATCTATATACATTTCATCCAGACCTTACTTCTTCCTTTGTTAGGCTTATCTGACTTTCTCTATGAGAATAAAACCAAGTTTGGACTGACTGCTTGAAGTGCTATTTTTGGCAGGACAGGTAGCTGTGTAAAACCATGATGTTACAACATCAAGCAGTAGAAGGAATGAAATTGCAGTGAAGAGGAGAAACTCTGTTTTTCCTGAGCACTGCATGCTCAAAGCACTTCTCAAAGGAAGGAATCACAGTATTCAAGAAAATGAACTAATTGAAAGATGTTTTAGTACCCGGGTGTCTTTGCTGAGAGAGAGAATCCAGGAGAGATCCCTGCTAGGGATCTCTCTATTCTACCTACCTGCCCTAAATGAATGGTAAAGTTTGGAGGGAGATACTGGGGACAGCTCAGTATTTGTTGTGACTCAGCTTTCTTGTTTTGGACCTTCTTCATAAATGTTTCAGGACCACTTATTTCCCTATAGTGAAATCAAGGCAGCTTAGGCCTTCACACACCAAACTATGCATTAGATGTGCTTCAGCCATAATTTCTGCTTGTTTCCTTTATCCTCTGGCTCTATCTTCATGACACTCTGTTCTAGTTTTGAACACTTTAAAAGTAATTCTTAAACTGTATGTGTAGGCAAATGATATTTACTGCTGCACCATGTTGCAGCCAGGCCTGGCCTAGCTGTGGCCCTGGTTATCACAGCTGACTTCTGCAACAAGAATCTGTGCTGTCTGACTCAGATGCCACCACCTGAAGTGCTGCTGGCTTCTGGGAGGTTCTTCTCCCAGAAAGGCCACTGATGACTATGCCCTCTCACAATTTGTCTGTAGATGGAAGTATACTCAGATTGGGCGAACACCAGCAGGTTATGTTGCAGTTGAAGATGGTGCCATGTGAACAGCCAGTGCCTGTGCGACACCCACAGGCAAGCTGATCAGCCTAGGAAGACTTGGATCTTCTTTCCATCTTCTGTGGTAAGATCTGCCTTCACTGAATTGCAAAACTGCTACTCCCTTCAGTGGAAATAAGAAGCTGAAGAGCTCCTGTCCTTTATCTGAAACCTGCTGTTACTGTTATCGATGTGTGCAAATGTGACTGTTTGCATTTCCCAGAGGAAAAAAATAAAATAAAATCAATTGCCTGAGAAAGTAACCTCTTTTTTTTCTCTCTGTATTTCTGGAATACGTAACCCAAATCACTCCTCTTTGTGCTGATACAGGTAACAATAAAATCAGGACACAATAACAACTTTTTATTGACTGTAAGCTCTCTCTAATCCTTTGAATTTGTATGTGTGGCTATATGTCAGGGCCCTGAGGGCACCTGTAGGCTGTGACTTCCATGAGTGGCACCAGCTGGAACTACCATCCACAAACCCCTGTGTCCATGGCTCACAAAACCATTTAGGCTCAGTACCTGCACCTGAGTATGTGATATATAACTTGTGGATAGGTATGTCTGCTGTTCTATCCCAGGCTCTCCTTGCAGTGCTCTTTGAGTATTCTGCATTGGTGGGAGATCTACCCTTTGGCTGATGGTTGTTGATGGAAGACTTTGCTGATCCTAGGAACTGTTAGAAAATCCTAGCTGTGAAAGAGACTGGCTTTGCTTTATATGCGAATAAGATTGATTACAAAAATGCAATAGAATTTCATGTTTGCAGTTGCCAAGAATCCTAGTAAATACAGAAAGAGCTGCTCTTAGTCCTAATAAGCATTCAGTTATTCTCTTAAGCCTTTGAGTAGGCTTCACATAAGGAAGGTGTTAGCAGTTGTAGCAGTTTCTGTGTTTCCTTAATAATATAACTTATTTTGGGATAGTGCTGAAGGATACAGAACAAGGTCAGGATTACTGCAGTAGATGCTGAACACGTACTCTTATTTCCAAGATCTAAGCAAGTGCTACTATTCAGGTAGTTCTTCAAAAGCTGAGATAGAGATGACCTTAACAGTCCTACTGACTTTTTTTTCTGAAGTAACCAACCCTCAAAAACAAAGTACCAGCAAACACTTGAGATTTTCTTTTTCATCCTGAATAGTAACACTAAAACTTGAAGTACAGAATATTTCTCACTAATAATACTTCAAGACACTTAAATGCTTGGTTTTGCCTTTGTCTAAATTCTAAGTTAATAGACAACTTAAATTTTATGTTTTATAATGTCTCTGGGATTACAGTTACTCATCTGTATGTTTTCCCATCATTATTACATAGGGTTAGGATTTGCAAGTCAACAACAAAATAATTAAACTGTTCAATATTTGTTTAAACAGAAATACCATCTAAAACAGATGGAGGTTTTCAAGATTGTTTGTGATGGATTCTCTTCGCTTTTTAGAGGACGGATAATTTATTTGCCAGATACACAAATCAGGATATACTTATTGAAGTAAACAATGTTCTGTTCTTATTCAGGAAGTCAGACAAATAAAGGTGAATGAGATAGCAGTAGCAATGAAGATTGAGATGCATGGGCCACTAAGAAGTTTTTTAATTCCTTTAGACTGCTTTTTCTTTATGATGCATTTTCTCTACATTTTCCTAAAATCAAGTAATTGTTTTATAACCTGCCATTGAAAGAAAACGCAACAGTATGTGCTAAATAAAGTTTGAAAGCTGCGGAGATGATTACAGAAGGATGTAAGTAGAGTGAAGCTTTAAAAGCTGGTCTTCAGAGGTTTCTACCAGTTTGTATCATCCTGCCCTTCAGGGCATGTAAGAGACTGCTACAGTATGATGCAAGTTTTACCCTCTTTCCTTTAAGTATGCTTAACAGTCAGCTCTTAGCTTAATACTTCTAGTTAGAACAGATATGGGAACAACTGAAGAATGAGACAACTGGACAACTCTACCCTGTTTTAAGATACTTGGAGAAATTTATCTGGAGAGTAAGTAAAATTACTCTATTGTAAATTTATTCAGTAACATTTTTTTAATTGTACTTAATAAGAAAACTGGAGAAGGGATCTTTATCAGGGAGTGCAGTGCTAGTACAAGGTGTAATGACTTTAAACTTAAAAAGGGTAATAGATGTTAGAAATTCTTCACTCTAAAAGTGGTGAGGCACTGGAACAGCTTGCCCAGAGAAGGTGATGCCCTATTCCTAAGCGTGTTCATGTCCTGGTTGGATAGGACTTTGAGCAATCTGATCTAGTGAAAGGTGTCCCTACCTGGTGCAGATGGATTGGCTCTAGGTTATCTTTAATGCTCCTTTGAATTCAAACCATTCTGCAGTCCTGTTGTTATAAATTCAACATTGTTTATATAAACTTCTGTGCATGTTGTTTTTCTATATTTATCCTTCTTAGATAAACAACATTATTTCAAGATAGCAACGCTTGCAAGGTAATCATTCTATAGATGTGTTCTGTAGTCCACACAAATGAGACATATGTTAGAAGCAAAGCCTCTTACACCTGCCCATTAGTTTTTTCATTCTGACATAGTCTCGAAGTGCCACATCTACATGTTTCTTGAACATCTCCAGGGATGATGACTCTAGCACTGTTCCTGGGCAGCCTGTTCCAATTCCTCACCACTCTTCTGGAGAAGTTGTTCTTCCTAAGGTCCAACCTGAACCTCTCCTGGTGCAGCTTGAGGACATTCTCCCTCAACCTATCAACATCATATATTGAATAGTTAAAAGGTTAGAAGTGGAGTCTGACTGTCTGGCTCCACTTAGTTTTTGTGAATTTGGTTCCAGTAAGCTGATTTCTGATCAGCACTTTCTCTCAGAGCAAAACTTCAGAGTCCGCATTTAGTTGAGCTCTTTCAAGACATCTGATGATGGCATGTGTCAAGGATGGGGAAGATAACAATTACAATAGGAGTGAAAAAGCTGTTTGTTACCTTGTGCATCCAAATTTGCAACTTTAATGGGACCATTCAAAACAGTTGTTAATCTGAAGCAATAGCTTAGCCCAGGTCTGTTTACTATCGGAGATTACTGTTTAATATCACTGTTATGCTGTTGTGAAAGCACTGCATGCTCACTCTGGTTCACGTCCTCTTATTCCTTAGGACTAATGCTTTTTGCTCTTCCATTATCTGAGATTTTTTTTCCTTTATATCTGTAAGCATTTATTTTACAGTAATGACAGCAACAAATATTTCATATGAAAGGAGTCAGAAGCTATTAGAATTATCTAGTGATACTGCTATAAAAACATTAAGCAAATTAGCAGCATATAAAACATCTAGCAAATACTAGCAGACTGTAATTACTTTGTGGAATAATCCTACATTAATGGCTACGATTAATGTATGAGATCAACTGTGTTTACTGTCCTGATCCCTGGTCATAGCCCTTAAACATTATCATTGCTTTTATTCTACCATTTAACGATGATGTAATTCAAAATTAGACATGAGGTAATACTTTATACAGCACACACCAGCAGAGTACAACAGAGAAAGTAAGAGAGTTTCTTGACCTGTTTCTGTCACTCTTCTGATATTTTTGTTTATAAATGGTGTTTTCATAAATGTTTGTTCATGAGGTTCCAAGTTTTCACTGTTTTGTGAAAGATACATTTTAACAAGGGACTTGTTGAAATAATTTTTCTTGATTTGCCATCTCAAAGGTGTCTCAGACAGATGGAAGAGCAACAAAAGGCAAGCCAAGTATCTTGACCCGTCCCGGGGGGCTTAATGAAAAACAGTATTAGCAGACAATAGCTCAAATGCTAAATCATGACAAGCTTTGAAAACAAATATGTTGCAAAAGACAAAGAATAGCTTTTGCTTCCATAGGCCTGTCTGGAAAGCTAACAGAATCCTTACACTCCTTATGAAAAATCTTTCTGTTTAAAACAGACATGACATCCACTTGTGTGGCATCTGAAATTCTGTTAACAAGGCTGTAACATCTGGCTTTTCCTCTTTTGGAAAGGTAAGGTGAATGAAATAAGAATGAGAGAACATCTTCAGGCAAGTTTTCGAAAAAAGTATTTTTCATTGCAAGTTCATGTACTTTTATTCTACAAGTAGCATACTGTCCGTGAAAAGGTGCTTCAGAAGAGGAACCCTACTGCTTTTCTTTTAGAAAAGAAAAAGGAAAATTTATCTTTAATTATCTGCTTTTTAAAAATTCTTTTCTGTTGTTGTTGTTAATTTATTTTAATTTTGAGCAAACAGGCATCCCCATTTCAGCTGTATGTTTGGGGTGCTGTAAGGATTCTGTGTGTAATAAAAGGATGTCTTGTTTGCTTTTGGATGACTTAAGATCTAGAGGGGGAAAAAGAGAAACCAGAACATAGGTTCTAATTAATAATCTAATTCCCAGGTCTGCCTCATATCTCCAGCAAATTCTTCCAGGAAAAAAAGAAAAAAAACTAACAACAAGTAAAAACTGGGAGGCTAGATCATGGGATTTTTCTTTCATGGAAAATGATGCGTAAAATGCTATCTTTAGACATAAGACATGGCTTTTATGTGCATTATGAAGTTCACTTGCCTGCTAATGGCAAATACATTTGAATGGCACAAGATGTAGACAAAAAGGGATGCAGAACAATGTTTTGAAAGTCAGATCCTAACCCATAATAATCTACTATTAAGGGAACTCCTCTAGAAAAGTTATGGTGCTGGTTAGCTGCTGGGAGCTGAGGCCAGAAGGAGTAGCTGAAATGTAGATGTGGTGAGTCTATGGACAAAATGGAAACATGCAGTTTTCTGAAAGAGACTAAATTTTAGTGTGTTTAGTGGGAAATAGTGAAGCATGATGTTTGAATGGGAGGAGGAGGGGAATGGAAGGATTTTATGTGTAATAAAAGTATTTCTTGCATATTTACATGAAGTCAATTTGAATAGCTCAAGACCTAGACGGTAACAGAACCAGAACAATGACTGGGGTATCAGATTACTCATTAGGATTCATAACACTAGGGAATTTTCATAGAAAAGGGTCACGAAGTGGAGACCAATAGTTATTCCTGGACAGAGGACACTGAAAACTTATGTGCAATACAATGTTGTCTTTCTTATGAATATACAAAAATATATTCAGGAGACTCAAGATCTAGACAAAGTGGGAGCAAGAATAATGGCTGAGGAATCAGATTATGAGACTGGTCTTAAATCTCCAAGGAATTCCTCGAGAAATAGTTTGATAATGGTTAACTGCCAGAAGTGAGGCTGATTTATTAATGGATAGTTTTCAGAGAGGATGCTGAAACATACATGTTGTTATACAGAGCTGAAGGACCCATGTACTTAAAGTGAAAGCCAGAAAATGACGTTCTGAAGTGTCTTTTGTGGGAAGTAGTTTATGGGAGGCATGATGTTTGCACAGGGATCCTTGAAGATGTGTGCATAATAAAATGATTTCTTGCCTGTGAGTATTAAATGTGTTTGGATGGCACAAGCTCTAGAAGCTAAATAGTCTGAAAAGAAAGATGGAATATAGAAGAACATATAGAATTTTTTAATTTTTGAATTTTTTATTTTAATTTTTTTTTTTCCATTTTTTGGGTTTTGGAGGTAAATCAGGCCTCATAGCTCCTCAGACCTGCTTTAATAGTGTGCTGCTAGAGCTAGGACTCATTGAAAAATCTAACAGAAGAAACAAGGTGGTTTTTTTGTTTGTTTATTTATTTATTTTTGTTTTGCGTGTGAAATGTAAGTTCAGTGGAATGGAATTAAATACATTCAAATGGAAGTGAGTGCAAGAATGGAATGTTTTACTAGAAGAAGTCATCGATTCAGCTTGTTCTTTATTATAAAGTCCATAACTCAGTTAAACCGCTTTAATCTGTATACACATTAAGTTCTGTTGAACTTCAGGTATTCTTGGCTGCATTACATTCATGTCAATGTGTCTGCATGTTATGCATCAAGTTTAAGTGTAGTGTAGCATGTTTGGAAGCATAAATTTTCCTCAGACACATGCAGCATGTCTCTGCCAAAATAGCACTGATAGCTACCAATTATTGCACAAAGATGTCACGTGTTCAAAAACAAGAAATTCACTGTAAAAAAGGAAAAAGAAAAATAACTTTACACCAATACCAGAAGGTCTAAGTTTTCCTGCTGAGATTTTCGAAAGCTAATGTTACCCTTCTATCAATTTATGAGCAGATAATTCAACATATGGTATTTATCTACCAAGATTTAATGTCAAAAGCTTACTGTTATGCTTTTTTTCTGTGTGCAGGGATGAACTATTTTTTATTCTTTAGCAGGCTTACCTGAAAACACAAAGCAAAATGTTTCATATTGAATATGTTCACTTTCCATAACTTTAAGAGGAAAAAAAAATGAAATAGAGGAGAAAGATCAGAAAGATCAGAAAATCAATATAAGGCCACAGAAGCTCAAAAGCTGGATCATAAAAATGATGCTAAATCAAGTGAATTCTTGCTTCTGTCTCCAATGGTACTTTTCCCTTTCTGATCCAACAATACCATTTACCTTATTGTTTTAGTAGATTTCATTTTGATTTGTCAAACTGGATGAAATCCTGCTAAAACAAGTTAAATATGCAAGATATACTGTTATTCTTAATAGTACTTGCCGTATCTTAATTATGAATTAATTTGAACTGTTGAGTTAATTAAAAGCAGTAACTACATTCTAATATTGGTAAAAGATTGTAAGTTCAAGTGCCTGGCATTTGACTTTTACAAAATTAAAGAATTCAATAGGAAGGCACTGATAGGCTGAGTCATGGCAATTTCACACTTGAGAAAGTATTTTGAGCGCTTTTGTTAGTCTGCCTGATGTGCATTTGTACACTGCATAAGTGTATTTTCCCCAACTTCTCCATGGTCTGGCATCTTCCCCTGTACAAAATAAGTCAAACTTTGTCTGCTATTCAGCATCTATGTGCATCAGGGGAGTCACAACTGCAGCATTCCCAAGAAACAGTCTAGTCAGAAGGTGCTTCCAGCTTACTGCTGTAAGAGTAAGATCTTATTCTGAACTGAAATGGGAGCAATTACTGATTGATCAGATTTTCCTAGTGGAAGAGAAACTCTAGTTTCTGAATGACTATTCTGTTATATTGTTAAGAAAGAATTTAATTTTGGAAATAAAACATAGACATAGTATTTCACCTCATTTTATGACTGCCATCTCGTTCTCCTTTCTGTTGCACACTCTGCTTGTACTCTCTGCTCCAAATTTACTAACCATCTCTCTGCACTTTGACAAGATATTCCTTTATGTTCACAAATAAACATGACAAAACAGACTATCAAAATTTTCTGTGCTGGCAGGATGCTTATATGTCCTTTATATGTCTATCCTTGTGGGCATTTTCAAAATCTTGGAGTAATTAGTATTATAGTCCCTTTGTTATTTGTTTGTCTTCATTCTTTTGACTTTTGCTATGGTAGGGTAAAAAAAAAAAAAAAAAGCCTCAGCCTATTTCCAAATAAATTATTGAATAATTCAGTTCAGTCTTTCCACTGGTTCTGTCATAGGTTTCTTGGTTATCCGAACTAACTTAATTGATTTGAGTTGGTGTATTTTACAGGCTTTTTATACAGGTATTTGGAATTTTTAAGGCTCTGGGTAAAGAATATGCTGTTTATGCAACCTGGCAATTTTAATGAGATTGCATCAGTTTCAACAATGGATTTTTAGGTGAGAACGAACAGCAGAAGAACAAACACAATTTATTTTTGTATTGTTCTGGAAAGTATGGTGCATGTGATGCTGTACTTGGATTTGGAGAAGCAGTTCAACTCAGTTCAATTGTTCTCTTGCTTCCCAGAAATTCTGCTTGAATCAGGCACAGCAGAAATCAGGCTGGATTTCCCTCACCCAGACTATGACCCCCACCTGCAGTGGGCTCGCAAGTGCTCATCCTACTCTGTAAAAGTTTTATATGAATTTTGAGATTCGGTCTTAAGGTGTACCTATAACCAGATACTTTAAAAATGATTGCAAGGTTTTGGTATTGACTAAGACAGAACAGAAACAAATCTCTAATCCTTGAGAGGGGTTGCAGTGGAAACTGGCTGCTCCTCATGCTCCTGTTCTCATATGGAATGCAACAAGCCTTTAACAGCATTCTTTCCAATATGTGTGATGTTGGCATATAGGTCTGAAGTATATTTGGCAGAGGTCTTGTTAACATGGAATGAAATCTGTGGGTTGGTGTCTGATGGGCAAATCTTACTGTGTGTGCATCCGTTCTGTTTTCAGGGGAAGGTTAGTTGATCTCTGGAGTCTATCGTAGAAATATAGTGCATGTCTGTGAATCTTAAATAACCAGAGATTGAAAATGTTTGGCTCATGAAGAGAGATTGGAAAATGTACTGCCTCTGTCAATTTGTTTCTATCTTTGGAAAGCTGTGAAAAATTAGACTTGTACATGATTTCAGCTTTATCAACGTCATGCTGTGCTGTTCAGTTTTATTTCCAATAGAAATGTGGCAGTGTCTTGTGAACCACTGGGGCTGGAGATTAAGGATCTGGTTTTCAGACAGCAGGGGTCTGACTGTGTGCTAATGCTCATTTTACTTGAGGTAAACACAACTGTTTTCATAAGTTTGTCAATTTCCATTTAGAAGAAGTCCAAATAAATGAATTTCCAGATTAAGTAGGACTAAGCTTCTCAGACTGCTTTAATCACAGATTTTTAATTCTCGTTCTCTGGGTAACTGGTGGCTAAATGTCACAACCCACCGCTTTTTCAGTATTACAGAAATCCTGACATGGTGTGCTCAGTGCAAAGAGTTGAGATTGGATAATGAGAATTTTGTTCTCCTTTATTTTTGTATTCTTTGAGATAATCAACCTTATTTCTTATCAGTCTGTAACTTTTCATGTCTTGAGGTCAACTTCCCGTTTTAAATCTGAATCAGAGTCTGTTTGAACTAATTTCTGTAAACTGTATCTTAGCCTGGCTTAGACTCATGGAAATTCTTTAAAGGGACAACAGGCAAGATGGCACTAAGAGTGCTATAAAATTTCCACATGTGCAATCTGAGCAGCTCCTGAGAAATGAATAGGAATGGAGCTTTTCTTAGAGCAGCCATGTAGTGATGCTCCGTTCCAGAAAGAGGAAACTCTTCTACCTCTGGATATGAGTTTGAGAAGCTACTTTTTTTTCTCAAGATGAAAGTGTTAGGGTTTGTTTAGAGGAAATATTTGAGAAACTTCCTTCTCTTGTTCCTGAAAAAAAGCTTTGGCATCTGCTTAATGGTGGCACCTTAGCAGAGCTTCTTTTGATGAAATGGAGGGCAGACTTTGTAGTCATGCTCCAAGCTCCAGGTTAGGTGTGATAATGGTGAAGATTATCATCCCCTCCTTTCCTCCAGCTGTGAGCTGGCAGCAATGGGAAAACCTAAAGCAGCACCTTCAAGTGAATGCTAAGGCTCAGATTTCAGATTCAAGACAAACAGCAATGATATCCACGGATATGGGATGCTGAAGGCAAATGTTTCCTTCTGCTAAGGGGCTCTGTTCCCTTCTAGCAGAAGATGAGCTAGCAAATAATCAGCAGTTATGCATGAAATGCTGGCAGCTGTGTATAGGTCTGCTATCTAGACCTGTACCACTTACACAGAGTTAGTGTGCTCCAGGTGCTGCTGAAACTGATTCCACCACATCATAAAGCAGCCACACTTTCTCAGAACAGTTATAGAGATGTTTCTTACAGAGATTTGCCTCAATTATGTCTTTCTCTTGAAGAGCAGCTACTGAATCACATAACCTTACATGGAATATCACTTTCCAACTTCACTGTTAGTGCGAAGTCTAGTTTTGTTTGCATATGATATGGAGAGACATTTTTTGGCAAACCGAAGCATCTAGGGGTGGATGAGTCATCAAAGTTATCTGAGAAAGAGTTTTTTTATTGTAGGACACATCTCCTTTCTTAAAATACAGACATTCAGAAAGCTAAAGAGAAAAGTTCTGCTTTCCTCTGTCTCCCAGTGATAGAGATGGCTTGTCAGAGCAGAGCTTATCCTGAATGTCCCTTTTCCTGTTTTATAACTTGATTCTGAAGTATGGTGAGGAAATGGTCTCATCTATTCTTGCAGAGACAGTTCTAGTTCATATTAAGCAAATAAATGTCCTTTCATCAGAAGTAAAAATACAACAATGGCTTCTGTGTCCTCATAGCTGAACCCATGCTAAGGACATATTGAGCTCTGTTTTTTGTTTCTGTGAGTGTGCAATATACACCACAATACAATTTGTACACAAGAATATGAAGGTCTTTGTGTAGTGTTGAAGAAGGTGAAAGAAATATGAAAGATGCATGAAGTAAAATACATATAAAAAGTGTGAGTTTGTGAAATACAAATGTGGGAACAGTATTTGAAGTTACTTTTTTTGGATCTGGAAAATAATTGCCTTCTGATTTTGTTTTTGTTAGAGAGCTTCTTTTTAAAAAACTAATGGTGATGAGCATGATTTTTAGTAATGAATTAATGATGGAAGGTATGAAAAACAATACAAACTGCTGAGCTTGAATCCTTATGGGATTTGTTTGCAGGTGATTCGCAGGGTCTTGACTTGATAGGAGATTATATAGTTTTGAACACTTAGTAGTGTTTACATTTTCTGTTAATTAGCATGCAAATGCACTTGCACAGTATGTTAGAAAACCCCCAGTAGTGTCTTAAGAATAAGTCTTAAACTTGCAGGAGCTTCAGAATTAAACTGTGCATTAGAAATATATAATGAAATAATCTAATACTGTCTTTTTTCCATCCTTCAGGACACAGGATAGACAATGGTTATTTAGGACTGATTCATTTTACTCCAGTATAACTGCCTACCAATTAGGCATGTCGCTCAAGTCAGATGTCTAATTATCTTCTGTAGTGTAAGGAGAAAGACTATGGGTGGTTATTCTTCCTGCTCATCTCAGAAGACTGTCTTGGGATGCACTGAATTCTCTCTGGAGGTGTCTTCATCTTTTTGGTGAGAGCAGAAAGTCTGCATGACTACATTAAAATGTATTTTACATAGCTAAATTTAGATGAAGTTTATCCTCCCCTTAATGGACAAGTTATCAGTGTTGTATTACTGTCTCAGTAATCTCAGTGTCTTCAGTATGCAGTGCTGTTTTTTATTGCCATGTTGTGTAACATCCTATTCAAACTCAGCTCTGAAGACAGAATTATTCATTTCCTCTGACCTTTTCTACACAATTGTCAGTATATTATCTGTGTGCTTCACAGATATGAACTATTCTTACAGCCACCTTGTGTGATAAGGATATACTATTACCCCATTTATAGGCAACCTTTATTGTGGCATTTCCGTAGATACTGAATATCTGACCCAGCAACTTCAATAGCGTGCCTTTAATTTAGATTCTTTGTGTAACAAAACAAAAACAAAGATAAACCCACTATGTGGTATTTCACTGACACAACAATCTGGTGATAACCCGTATCACTTCTTAGTTTGCCATTCCTTTTCAGAGGTTCTTTGTCTGTCAGGAAAGACTTCTTTGAAACTACTGCTGATCACAAGGATCTCTAAGGGCTCATATCAGTTTGGAAGAAGTATCTGAGCTCCCAGCAATTACTCAGCTTGGATTGCAGCTGCCCTTTAAGATCTGTGTAGGAGCATGTCTGATTTTTTCACTTTTATTCAGGTTCTCTGTCGTTAATGAGCAGATTTTAGGGTAAAATGTAGTATTCTAGGTAAGGAAAATATTTCAGTATTTGTAGCATAGGAGCAAACATCTGATACTGAACTTTTCTCCAGGCTCTCATGGAGAATTTTTTTCTCATGACTCATTAAAAATAACAGGAATTTCTTCTAAGAGTTATGATACATATTGTGCAGCCTTATTGGACTTACTGAAGAACAAAAAAGTCCTGGTGAGCGTCTTTTGACATTATGAACCATTCTTATTTGACATCCTGTGAATTACAAGGAGATCTGAAGAACTGCTTTTTCAATTAAAATATTATTAGTTGATAAGATTGCAGAGATTTTCTGAAAATCAAAAGGATTTATTAGCTTGTCCAACCTTTGATTATCAGGAAATGAATCAAGTCTTATGATACATAAGAACTCACATTAAGTCAGATGTTTTCTTCAGAAATGCGCACTGTAAATTAATTTCCATTGTGAGTGTCATGGTTCTTTAAAAGTGTAATTGTATGTGCCTGCACAGGTGAAAGAATTTATCTTTATAACATCCCTATAAAGCCCATATTGCTGATGGAACAGCAGTCTTGAAATTCACACACAGAATGATCTTTTTCCCTGTATCTGTTTTCTAATGAACAATGACACACCTTAGTGAGGGATATAAAGCTTTCTATCTGTACAACCTGGCCTTCAATTCCATCAATGAGGGCATCAAAAGGAATTTGTTTTGCACCTACTTTTTTTTTTTTTTTTTTCAGAATATGATCTTTTGATATGGATTGAAGAAACTGCTTGCTTTCTTTTGCATTCTTCTTTTCCCACAATAATGCACATAACTTCTACTTAGAAGACAGAAGATGTTGTGAGTGAGGTCAGAGAGACATAATGTTCCAATCTCCTTCAGGATGCAGTCTAATGTATCCCTGCCTCTGGAAGATGTAGTGAGGCTTACAGTTTGTAAAATGGGTAGGTAAATGTAGTCAGACTGAACACAGAATGTCTGAAAGTGAAGGGTAAGACCAGCAATTTTTCAAAATGCATGCATTATGAAAAAGGAGATGAGACCATCGTTTTGCACTCTGAACAGGTCTAGATGAAGTTTGAACGTAATTGCACAGTTTTTGGAGAAAACACAATCGTTTTCACCGCTCAATCTTAATGCAGGTAGTTAGAATTACAACTGACATTATCACGGCTAATTTTTATTGTCACTCATTTGTATGCCCGGAAGACTTAGGCAATTATCACAGGAAATAGACCAAAGAAATAGGCACTGTTTTCTTCTTATGTAAACAGACAAAGCTCTTCGATACATAATTAGTTTTCTTTTCTATGATCAACCTTGTGCCCATTTTATGTGAACGCATAATCATGCATTAAATATGTATTCATTTTGCTGTTATAGTTTCCTATAATTTTGGAATGGATGAGTAGTATTGGAAAATCTCTTCTTTCAGATTACAATACAGATTTATTTATTTTTTTTTTACTGTAAGAAGCATGAGCTATGTTGGATTATAGCTGTTTAAGAAAACGCGAAGATATAATGTAAGGAACTGCTGAGGATAAGATTGGTAGTCAGCCTTTTGAAGAAATAGTATTAGTTGCTTTGGAGTACTTAAGACACTCAAGAATTACTCACACTTTGCTTATGGATCAACTATTCTGAAGGAAATTGTCCTTCTGCTTCAAAAGCAGGGGGAGTTTTCCCAATTTTCTTTGGGGAAAAAAACACTTTCTTGGTCACATATTCTTTTCTCTTGCTAAGGGAGCCTGAAAAGTTGTGTAATAAACTTTGTGTTGTGGATGACAGAAAAGGTATATACTGCATTCAGTCTTTGAGCACAATTGGATTTTGGCTGTTTTTTTACTTTTTCAAGGATATGTTTAAATGTGGAGTTGTGGAGAAAGGGATGAAAGAAGGGATGAAAGAAAGTGGCGCCTTTTTCTTTCCTTAGCCCTTGAAATTTTATTTCTGTCGTGAAACTGTGTAAACTCACAGGATGGGTGGGACAATCCCCTCTAGTTTACATCAATGTTTTATGCATAACAATTCAGATTATCAAATTGCTAAATACATAAGTTATTTTAAAAGCATCAAGGTTGTTTGTGGTTACGTTGGAAACAGCTTTGAGAAAATAATCATGGAAGAAAGAGCAGTAAGTTATTTTAATGGAAGACAGCTAGGTAACACATCGCTTCCTACAGAAGGTCAGTGGGAGGTCTGATGTTTAAACCTGGCAATAAAGAAAAAAGACTTTGGAGAATCTTGATATGTTGCTAAGAGTACTTAGAAATGCATATGTGTAATTTTCTTTTTTAATTACACTTAAATTTGTTCCTGGCATTAAAGTAGTTACTCTGTTCTGTAGGAAATAACACAAATGGTCATTATTTTAAGTTACAGGCAGATAAACCTTTAGCTTCAATTCAAGGTTTCTACACAACATAGCTCATCAAAACAAACCTTAGGGAAATAAAAATAAGTGATGTGGTTTTCTGGCTTCTTTTTTATGCTTGATTTTTAAGATATTTGTCTTCCATAATCCAAGATTTCCACTACTTAGAACATATGTTATTGTTCACTTCTACCTGTCACTGAGATACTCACAGATTTTGGACAAATGCATGATATTTAACTGTCAGTCTGAAATATGCACAGATGTGATGTGATGTAATGCTTAAGGACTGTTGGAAAATGTGGGTGATTCTTAGTGTGTTGAGAGGTACCACCTGTAGAAGGGAAGTTATTGCTGTTGAGATGGATATACTGGTGGACAGAACATCAATGAATATATTTCCACACTACTGCGCTCTGATGAGTACTGATGTATAGAAAATGCAAACATAATTTTATATATGGATTTCCTGTCTTTTTAAGAACTTCACATAAAAACCAGCATGTATTCAAGCAGCTCAACTAACTTTAGCAGTAGTATTAGTGTGTCTTTCTGAAGAGTTCTTGTATGCCTGTAGCTCTGATACTGGATGTTATGCTTCCTTCTTGAACCTCCCTGTAAGTGTGCTCTTTTCCACATCTTGTTACCATCCTTTCTCTCCACCTTCCTTATTTATTACTTTTGTCAGTGTTATACCAATCTTATGCTTTATAATGAATTAGAAACTTTGGTCACCAATTAATTTAGATGTCTGAATGTTTCAGACTTCAGAGTATAATGAAGTATTCTCTTGTGACTGAGATTGAGTGACTTGAAGTTACTGCTTATCAGTTACTATGTGATCTCCCCTTCTTGGCTCAAATACTGTAGTTGACAGCTTGGGTTTGTCAGTCTGCACTGAAGTGGCCAATTTGTTGTACGTACTCTACAATTATCACAATACCCATTCTAGTGATAATGCACCTTTCTTGTATTTCTCTTGTTCTTAATATCACTATTCCTGACATGTTACTGAATATCATATCTCACAGGTCATTAAATACTATTATGTAGTCTTGTTGATTGTCTTGGATTCTTAAATGAATTTCCATTTGAAGAAAAATCTTACTTTTGAAAAGTTGCACTGTATTAGTCACTTGTTTGCTCTTCAGCATTCCTTCAGGTAATGTTATTCAGAACTTTTGAATGAATTTATATCTTTATGCAAATGGCTGCCATAGTTATAGTTGAGTAAAGGTCATCTCTGAATTTTGTTTTTCAAAACTCCTTCCAACCTATAGAGTATTGGATTCTAAAGTTATTTTGCATTTTGATGCTTTCAAGATTCCATTTGCTATATAACCTTACTTATTTCTGTAAAATACTGACAACTTAGCCTACTCAGATGCAATCACCTTTCCTTCATGTGGATTAATTCTGGCAATATATTGTATTTTTATGCACAGATTGCTCTAGCATTACTGACTGTCCTTTTAGGGCCGTATCATTTATGCGGTGTTGTAGAACTTTCATATCCTGTCTACTGAAGTTATGGAGTATTATTTTCTTTAGTTGCCTTTATTGTGTAACTAACTGCAGGATTCTACTCACTGCTCTCAGCAAATTCAGCAACTGTACCACTGAAGTTTTTTCTTAATGTATGAAAACCATTATGGTTTTTGCTTAAATGTGTTCTTTAAACATATTTAAAGATGATCTTTTCTGATCTCAGGTTCCAAAATTACCTAGTCAAACATGAGCACTTTAATATAGGATACCTAGTTCAAGGTTATGGCCAAAATCTTCAGTGTCTAATAATTTATGGTGCTTCTGCTTTTTCATTTCTGTCTTCAATGACTGTTCAGCCTGGTTTGTTAGTTTGCTTTCAGACCGTATGACAAAATGTTCAATGTCTTCCTGACCAGACCTGCCTGTGGTCATGTACTCTGAATATTATAGGGGAAATGAGTACCTGGTACTTTCAGGCAAACCCTTGGAAGTCAGTGGAGCAAGAACTGCTGTCTTGGTCAGAAGTGTTCAGTGGATAGTTTGAAGGCCACTTGGAAGTAACACTGACATGTACAGCTTGTGCTCTTTCCTTTCTCCCTTCCTTCTTCTCTCCCTGCCTTTTCTCAGGGATTTAATTCAAGAGCTGACACCATAGAAGAATGGTGGATTTACAAAGCTAAGTGTGGATTGCTGCCATTATATAAAAGCACTGCATAGCAACTTTCTTAAATCAGGTGAGGTATTGATTACTTTCCTGAAGGGCCTAATTGAATCTGATAACTCAAAAGAGCATGCAGTTTTTTGAAACACTGCCTCAAGAACTGTATTATCTAAAAGAGGCATTAGATGGATGAAGCAGTCAACATTTTTGTCAATAGCTCAAATAACAGAGAATGTACTTAAAGGCTGTTTGATAAATTATCATTTTGCATTTCTGTGCAGAAAAGATGTGTTGGGTAAACATATAAAAATGTTAGGTAAGCGCATTTAAAAGTTCTCTTTCTCATTTTTCTTATCTGTCTATATTTTTCTTAACCTTCTAACTTTCAAAAATAGTCTGTTCTCACTAACATTTGCAAAAGACTCATGTAGAAAATTATGTAAAGTCAGGATTCCTGATATAGCAGTTGCACTTTACACCTGTGCTTATGGCTAAGAATATTTCTGAACGCTCTACTGAATATGTCTAGGAAAAATTGGCATGGGGTAGATATAGCTTCTGATTTGAAAATGTGCCAACTAACTTTTCAAACTCTGGAGGGAAGTTTAGTACCAAGTTTATTAAAGTGTAAAAAACAAACAAACAAAAAAATCCAAACCTACAGAAAACGAACAAAACAAACAAACAAAAAGACCAGATCTATTTTATGAATGTGAATCTGAGCACTGAATCCTCTTAATAGATTTCTAGACCATTCACTAGCCAGCAGGGAGGGTTGGCTCAGAAAACAGCCTCTATCCTTCTTTTCTTACCTAGTGTTTTCCATCCCACTCATGCTCACATAGTCCCTAATGGCAGTAAGACTCTGTAGCCATGCTTGTCCAGCCTGTCCTTTCCACAGAAGCAGTGGGACTGCCTCAAGTATAGGGCTGCTCACAAGGTATGTTTAGGGTTCCAGCTCTCAGCTTTGATTTCTTGATAATTGGGACTAAGCTTTTCTTATTAGTGGAAATAATAGAATAGCTCTGTTGGAAAGGACCTTCAAAGGTCAACTGCCTGACCACTTCAAGGCTAACCAGATATTAATAAGAACATTATCTAAATGCCTTTTGAGCACTGACTGGCATGGCACATCAACCATCTCTGCCTGTTCCAAGACAATTTGATGTATCTGTTACTGCTGGCTGTAACAGACCTCTGAATAAAGAAGTAGTTTCTGCTCTGGGTCCGGTTTGAAGATGTGGTGACAGGTCCTTGTTCCTGCAGACTAGGTAATTAATGTAATAGGTATATTTGGAGAGGGAGCCTGTGTGACTTTGGTTACATAGCACCTACTAATTTCAGCAGAACACTCAAGAACTTATCACCTTACCATATTATATCTTGTTTAAAGTATGTTTCAAAACATTGACCTTCTAGAATTCTGCATTATGTATTTAATTTTATATTTTTAACCTTGTTTATGAATGAATCATAGAATAAAATCAGAACATAAGTTTGCTTAATAAGCTCCTGTTATTGTCTTGATTAAAGATTCATAAACCGTATTGAACCACTTCCAAATTACACCAGTCTGAAATGAAAATAGTATTGTCTTTAATGTGATTTTCCTCTATTTCTGAGTTTTGTTCTTTTTCAAGGTCGTGAAGCCAAAGACAAGGCTTGCTGAAGCTCCATCATCAAAAGGGCATAGGAAATATTTTCAAATACTTGTCTGTTTTTTGATTTGTGTCTTTAAAACTACTTCAGAGGAAGAAAAATAAAAAGAGATTACCCAGTAGTACAGAACATAGCCCGTGTCTGATTTAGCAGTTCTATTACCTTTGTGATTCATGGCTAATTCATATGAAAAAAATTAGCTTATATATTACTATTAGGAGATTAACATTTCATGAATTTAATAAATGCCCTCATGGCTACTTTGAAATCTAATTCCCTGGCCTAAAATGTCACCAATGTCTCTTTGTTTTAGGTAAACCAATTTATTTCAATTTAGTAGTGCTGGAGGAATATGTTAGCTGAGATTCATTTTGAGAGGAGTTACTGCCCTTTTCCTTCACCCTCTGTCCCCTTGGTAGATCTAAAATGCTTAATATTAGAATGATGCAGCAAAAAGCTATGTTAACTGAGTTCATATAGGAGAGAATGACAGGTTCTTAGGAATGAACCTATTAGATATACATGGAAAAGTTAATTTATATTATTATATATTGCCAGTGGTCATATTCTGATGACTTGAGTATACATAGCCAGTGGTCGTATTCTAATAACTTAAGCGTATGATCACTGTACCGCTTTCTATGACATAATATAATTTTCTTAAATGCCTTTGGCAGTGCTCACTGCAGACTCAAACTGGTAATAGCAGAGGCTTTATTCATTTGTGGTAAATATATTATTTTCTCTCTATCTCAGATTCAAATTTACTCATTTTATGGATAAAATAATAATATCTTTAGCTGTTAGGTTGCTGCATTTGAATACAAAGCTAGTTCTGTGCTCGTGCATCAGAAAGATTCTGCAGTCTGTACTCAGCCTGAAGTAAGATTTCTCCTTCTGCAAAGATTTGCGTGATGATGTGTTATGGACTTCTCCATGTTAAAGTTCTACTTCTGCCCGTCATTGGTTTGGTTTCAGCAATAGCAAGCAGCTGCAGCCACGGCTGCACTACGTTAAGAAATTGAGTGTTTCTCTGCTGGGAGCCTTGGATGCCTGCTCTCAGGGTGTTTGATGTATGTATAGTTCCCACAGTCACACAACAGCTGGTGCTTACTGCTAATGGCAGTGGTGTTAAAAGCAGTCACTTTCTTCCTCTCTCTGACAAAAGTAGTCTTTTTTTTTTTTGTTGTTATTTTGATAAAGAGGGGAATTTTTTTTTCAAATTGTACCGAATGTCAAGAAATAGTCAACTGAACTTTGAAGATAATTCAAAAGCCTGGAGAAAGCTGGCTGTATTTGAGCTATTCATGATGGTCAAACTTCAAGACCCAGCTAGGATACCTCATGCTGATGCCAGTGTCTGCCTGGGATTGAACTCTTTCACCATAGCACATGGTAATACATGCACTGCTGTGCTCTGCAGTTGTAGATAGAACAGAGTTGATATTGCACCAATGTTTCGTCCACTGCTGAGCAGTGCTGATGTAGCATCAGTGCTCTCTCCAAAACTTCCCAGAGGCAGTAGGCTGGAGTGAACAAAGGAAGGAGACATCAGCAGGGCAGCTGACTTAAGTATACTAAAGGGATATTTCATACTATATGATGTCACACTCAGCAGTAAAAGCTGGGGAAAGAGAGCATCTCTCCTCTTGAATAACTGCTACATGTACCTAGGTCCTGCTTCCCAAGGAGTGGCCAAACTACTCTTACTGATGGAAGTATAAAAAATTTTTCTTTCTTTGCTTCTGTGAGCCTTTTTTGTTTCTACCATATTTTCTATCCCATTTTCCTTTGAGTATTGTAACTGTGGTGTGGAGGAGTTTAGTTGGTCACCAATTTGAAACCACTGCGGCTGACATTTTACACTTAAAATGATTATCTCCAGGTGACAGTGCCAAATCCCAGTCCAGATCTTCTGAACTGATGTACCCGAAGAGAGCTGCAGACACAGAGTTGGTGCCTGCTGGCTTGCCCTTCATTGCTGGGTCTTGGAGCTCCTCACCTCTCACCAGCCCCCATGCTGAAGGTTGTCACGCTGTGGTTGGTTCCCCAGTCCAGTTTTCTTGACAGCAACAAGATCTAGAAGGGAAGCAAGATCAGTTTCTGAAACAACCTGACACTGACTCCCTGTGAGGTAAATCTGCATGTTACTTTCTAGTCTGTGTTTACATAGATTTTCTTGAGTTACTGAGAGAGCTTCTTTTGGAAGAAAGAGTTTTCCTTGACAGTTCCTTCCACAAAAACTTCATGGTTTAAGGTGTATCTGCAATTTTCTGTGGTAGTTGTATTATTCTATAGAAATCCCCTCCCAAATGGATTTCCAACCCCAAATGATCTTTGAGCTGGTACCTCACCTGCACAAAATGAGTTTTCTGGAAAATATTTGTTATGATCCTTAGAAGACATACGATGCATTGGTAATTGCCCGGTGAGGGTTGCTTATTGATTTACTTTTCAGTAAACGATATTCAAAGGGTAAAAAATGAAGACCAAGAAAAGGTTTTCTGAGGAAAAAAACCAAACAATTTATCTTTTTCTTAAAATCCTCAACTAGGCATCTTGAAGAGAAGAGAAAGATACTAACAGCTTGTGACTAGACTTACTGTCTCCCAGTTCTGTGCCACCACAAAGTATGCTTTGCTCTCTGATGCTGCCCCAGTGCTTACTGTGCAAGTGGCCAGAAGACTCAGAGCCCATGAATCCCATTTATGGCTCCCTAATTATCTTAAATGTTATTTTCCAACTTAATTTCATGTTAATCACTTGTCCTTTTATCAGAGTGAGAGATATTCCAGATCTGATTTTGGGCCATCAGTGTATTTGCATATATACAGCTATTTAAGCACACCAGAAGCATATCTATTTGTTACAAAAAAAAAAAAAATAAAGCATTCCCTGAATGAAATTAGTTCTGAAAACAACCTTAAATACTCAGAAACCTTAACAGTATGATTCTATAATCAAACTGAAATCTTATAGCTCTATGGTCTAAACATCTGCTTATCATAGAGCGGCCTTCCAAGAAGTTTAAGTGGCCTGGGATCACAGTTCAGATAATAGATAACTTGGATTAACTATTCAGCAAATGCACTTTACTGAAATCCCAGTTGAAAACAGACAGGTTTAAAATTGATTATTAATTCCTAGAATTTGTAGACAGATTACTTTTAGTACAGTTAATTTTGTTTTATCTTCTTCCACAAATTGAACTCTTAATTCTAGATGGTTGCTTTGATATTAAATTTAGCAGCATCATTGGTTTATTCTTGATTTAATGTTAGTCATAATTAACTTGTGGAAGTATTTTCCCATTTTGTCTTATTTTTATTGCAATTGTCTCAATATATTCAATAACATTCATGAAAATAAACAAAATCAGATTTCTTTCAGTAAGTAATTTGGATCTTAAATCTTTTAAGACTAGCTCTGGTTTTGTTAATACTTGATTTGTACATGAAACTACAAGATAATATGATTGCTAGGATTATGTTGGTTTTAAATTCGATGTTTTAGCTGAATGGGGAAAGATTTAGTAATACAGTTTTAGATGAACTGCAGAATATGTAAGGGAATATGTGCACTACACTGGTCATGTGAGCGTCCAGCAGATTTATATGGGCCACATTTGCCACTTGGTGAGAACACCCCTTATGCTTCAATACCTTCTGCCTCTGTTTTAAGTTAGTTTTGATCTTACCGACTGACTGCTACCTATCCTGTTAACGTTCTATTAAATAAAAGCATCAGAGTAGCAGTTGGATTCCAGGACTGGGGACATTTCCATATTCACATACATTTGCATTTAAAAATACATTTTTTTATTATTCTGTTGTTGGTGGGACAGATGGGGATTATTAGCTGGCTTCTGTTCTCCAAACAGCGTGGTGGGGCAGAAAGGTGCAACTGATGTAGGCTGATGAAGAGGAGCTCTGTTTTCTCTGCTATTTGCAGTAGAAGAACAAGAACTAAATGCTATTCCTCAGTTAATGTACTCCAACTTTTGCTAAGGAAAGCAAAGGCAGAGAGAAACTTGCTGGGGAAAAGCCAGACTTTTACTGTACTTGGAGCAAAGCCTTGGAGCTCAGTAGGGGAAGAGCTGCACTGTGTGGGGAGGGCTCTCATCTCTGCACCAGTAGCAGTACGGATTTTGGACAGCACTTGAGAACATGCTCCATGGAAATTTCATGCTTCATCATTGTCTTTGTTCTTGTATTTTCTCAGGCCTTAGCTAGGCTTCCTTTGCCCTCCTCTATTTTGTCTGTTTCAGGGGAATATCAATATCAGAAAAATCAACACCGTGAAGCAGTTCAAGCTACTTAGCTACGTAGGTTAATAGAGAAGATGTGAACTGTGACTGCGATCTTGCAGTATTTATTCTTCATTTCTTTGTGAATTCAATTTCTGCTTTACTTACTTACACTTACTACTCACTGTAGCTTTGAATAAATCATTTTCCACCACTAAATACCTCTTTTGCATTTCAGTATTTTGATATTCCTTTAATTTTCTCCCCATCCCTAGTGTTAATTTTTTCTTCTTTTCGTGACTCTTCTGGTTTGTCATTCCACTCCATTGGCAGGATGTTAAGACTGTTATTCAAAAATGAGAAATAACTTCAATATCCCAATGATTATTATGAAAACATATTTAGACTATTCCAGGCTAGATGGTGCCTATCTGCTTCTAGAAAGTGCTTACTTTCTCTTTGCATTTGAACAAGAAATCTGGACGGATAACAATTAGATTGTTGTGTTCTTTTTGGAGAGAATATATGTTTTTCCAAAGTGGGCTTAATGTTAATAAATATTTAAAGATATGTTTAATTTTCCAGCTGGAAATGGATTTTGTCAACTGACTAGAAATCTTGAAATCTGTAAATGCTGGAAGGAGAAAAACAATTGTGGAAAAAAAAAAGTACCATAAAACCCTGTTAATTATTTTTCTGGAGTCTATTTAATCCTAGAGCTTACTCTGCCTGAACTTTAACGGTTTGGAAAGCCTTTTCATTAAACAACCTCAGGAGACTTTGCATTCTTTCTAAAACTGCAGAACCGTGAAAGAAAGATTTGTCTGTATCCTTGATTGATCTGCAGTGCGGTTCAGTTATTACATGCTAAATGTGTGCAGTTCAAGGCAGGGTTACTCCTTGATAAGAAAGAAATCCAGACACTGTGGGTATGTGAATATTTATGTCTGCAGTTTCTTTACATACACTGCTTGAAATTGACTGTGGTTCAAAAGAAACATGACATCTGCAATATCTGTTTTTTTCGCAACAGGGCACGTTTATAAATGTGCTAATTTTCAGCTCCTCAGAGACATTATATTCTTTGCCATTGTCTTTTGGCAGCTTTCTGCAGCTTTTTCTTTCTTTTTTTTACTTTTTTCTTTTTTTTTCCTTTTAAATACCTGCATTAATGTTTTATGGTCTGCTTTATTTTCTGTTTTGAAAGTGATACTTCTGGCATTACCTATTCTGTCATCTTTAGCTTGCCACACAAGCTATTGATTTCAAGTGGCTGCAAATTGGTCACATTTTTTTTTCTTTCCTTACGGCAAAGTCAGTGTTTTCACCTGGTCTGAATGTGTCCAGATGATGGTTGGTAGGGCTGAGAAGACATGGAAACCTGGAAGGGACTTTTTCTCTCTTCTGTCACCTCATATCTAGCTTTTACATTTTCTTTTACAATATTTTGACTTCTGCTTGCAACTCTAACTATCAGGTAGAATAAATTCACAGGATATACTGGAAATAGAGCGGGAGGATTTTCTGTGTGGTTTCTACATGCATAGACTGCCTGCTGAGCCCTGCTTTGTCTGCAGCCTCCCTGGGCACGCTGGTTGATGGAACGCTCTTGGTTGTCCCATAGACCTCACCTTGCTGCTGGTATCTCTGAGACATCTCCTTCACACAACCACTGGCAGCCACTCATGCCTGTTTCCAGGCCCACTGTATTTTCCTCAGGCTCAGAGATTCAGCGGAACATTTCACCCTGGTTAGACATGCTGGGGTCACAAGTGCAAGGCTGGCTACATGCTTGCAACCAAGGAGTCTGTTCTGGGCTGGAGCCCAAACACACCTAATCCAACCTACAGTTCTTAGAAACAAAGGATCAGATACTATCTCCTCAGCCTCTTCTCAGTGATTATCTCCCCTAATGAGTCCATTGCAGTGTTTTAAATTGGTTAATTATCTACTAAGTGTGAACTCAGACTCCCTGAGCTGACAGCATTAGGCATTCTTCTGATGCAACTTTAAATGCTGCTTTAAATGATTATTCTTCTCTTACAGTAGCAGAACTGCATTGTGTAGCCCTTACTAGACCTTAGAACTATAGGAGTTCCATTGGCCTATGGTCTAGCTGCTTATCAGTCATGCTGTCAAGTTTCCTGTTTGTGTGGCAGAGCTGGGATAATTAGGCTTAATATGGTTCAGGTCTGTAGCACACTAACTTTACATGGCTAAGCAAAAATGGCTTAAAAATCTTCAAGGGATTATTTTTTCCAAAATCCCTCTTCTAATGGAACTTGTATGGGTTTAAATTTTTTCAGTTAACTTATTAGTTAATTAATTTACAACAAAGAAGGTATATTACTAGCTCTTTTTAGAGATCTGAGTGTTTTACTGCTGTGAAACAACTCCAAAGATATCTGCAAACTTGCTTTGGTTTTCTGCTATTGTGAGGGGAAGCGCCTGGGAGAAAAGTATCATAGAACCATAGAATGGCTTGGGTTGTAACGGACCTTAAAGCCCTTTCAGTTCTAAGCCCCCTGTCATGGATAGGGCTGCCACCCTACAGATCAGGCTGCCCAGGGCCCCGTCCAACACCTGGCCTTGAGCACCTCTAGGGATAGGGCATCTATGGCTTTCTCTGGGCAGCCTGTGCCAATGCCTCACTGCCCTCTGAAAAAAGAATTTCTTCCTGATTCCTTTCTTCCCTACATCAGGCCATGTAAAGTGTTATTTTCCCTCCCGCTTATAATGTCCCCTCAAATAATACCTCCCATTAAACAGACTATTTTCTACTGCATATACCTGTGCATGTTCTGTTCATTACTCACTGATCCTTGATGAAAATGTTATCAACACAGAATATTTTATTCTGTGAAGTGAATACAGACAACAGCGACTATCTAAGTATCTCTCTGGGGAGGCATGGCTGGTCCTGTGACTGCTCTGATCTCTGAGCTGGGCTTCCCCTGTTTGCATGCTGTTCAGGGAAGGACAGGTAGCTTCTGGGCTCGAAGCTTGCGATATCTCTGTCTGCTGCAGAGTAAGCAAGGAAGTATGCTTTTACAATTTTTCATAGTATGAAGGTGAGTGATACCCTCCTACCTCAACTTATGTTATCATTGTATTGGTATACTTTAGATTCTCTATGTAATATTCTTTCCTGTATTCTGATCTCTTCTTTCTTCATAGTCCGAAGCTTTTCAAAGACGAAGAGTTGGTGCACTAAACTCTTTTATTTTTGTGACTTCATAGTTTTTTGGTTTCAAGGATTCTGTCTTGCTTTTTATTGTCTGGCTTTTAATATACAGTTAGGAAAGGGTTTTTATTTTTTTTTCCCTGAAGAAACAGCTGAGCTCTGCAGCACTCAAAGTACAATAACACAGCAAACTGAAGGCACTTTAGAAGTGCATACTTTGAATAATTGGGCACTTTTCCAGCAAAGGACCACAAAAATG